>JAXQQM020062717.1:0-53437 GCA_034641835.2 Pinus albicaulis | reverse complement strand
AACCAAACACAAACAATCAAACAAACAACCCTGAGCCTATAACTAGCCTAAAATCATAACTTAGAGCCTCAAAGACATACCCTTTGACTCATTTAGAGAGATCCCTCTCTGGACCTAGGAGGGCTATATCCTAAGGTCTGAAAGTGGTTCTATGTTGTCTCATCTTTTGGTCTTGCCAACCTGGCCAAAACATGGGAACTCCAACAGGGTGAACCACGTATATCTGTGTCTCTCTGGTTTTATGTGTTTTTGTGTGCTTGTATTTTCCGCATATTTTATGTGTTGCATTTCTCCATAATATATAATTTTCTAACACAATGCTTGTTTTTCAATAATATTATACCTTAAAGCAGCATCTCTAATAGTCCTACTGAAAAATAAAATTGGATTTTCGACCTCATCTCTCTTTTGCATTAAAACAGTAGCCATAGTATGCTCAGATGAAAACAAAAATATGATAAAATCTTGAGTATAGTCGGGACTAACCAAAACTGGGGCATTGGACAAAGAAAACTTTACCAGATTTAATGAATTGATAGCCTCCTCACTCCATTTAACAGTGTTGTCCTTCTTCAACATATTGGTCATTTCTCTCAAATGTTCAGCCAAGTTAGGTATAAATCTGCGCAAAAAATGCATCTTACCATTAAAGGCCTAAACCTCCTTCTTGTTTCGTGGAAGGTCTATGTGCTGAATTGCCTCCACTCTAGATGGGTCAATGTGGATACCATCCTTAGAGATGATATGCCCTAGCAACTTGCCCTCATCCATGGCAAAGAGACTCTTCTTGGGATTGAGATAAATCCAAAACTTTCTGCAGCGCTGAAAAACAACTCTCAAATGGTGCAAATGCTCATCATATGAACCTAAAAACACTGTCAAATCATCCAAATAAACAACAAGAAAAACATATTTTTCATTTGCAGAAGAAATTTCCATTGCATGCTGGAAAGTAGCTCCATCGTTCTTCAGTCCGAATGGAATTTTAGCATACTAGAAGGTTCCCTAGGGTGTTGTGAAGGCAGTTTTGTCTTGGTCTTTCTCATGCACCAAGATCTGGTTGTACCCTGAGTAGCCATCAAGTAGTGACATCCTAGATGCTCCAACTACTCTCTGCATAATATGGTCCATTTTCCGAAGTGGATAATTATCCATTAAGGATGCCTTATTCAAGTTCCAAAAATCTATACACAATATTATCTCTCCTGACTTCTTATGTACTGGGACCAAATTTTAAATCTATTCAGAAAATCTAATGGGGACTATGATACCTGCTTTGTACAACCTGTTTACCTCTTTTTCAATGGATGGCAGCAGCTTCGGATTGATTCTTCTCAGCTTCTATCTGAATGGATTTTGATCCGACTTGATGGGAATAGTATGTTGGATGATGTTTTTATCATACACTTTCAAATCTGAATAATCCCATGCAAACACATCAGAAAATTCAGAAAGAAACTTAAAATAATTCTCCTTTACCTCAGGGGACAATGCCTTTGACAACTTCACGAACTTGGGCTGGTCAGGTGTTCCAAGATTCACATCTTCAACTCCTTTCTCAGTGGGCACCAAGCTTGGTTTCTTTGCAACATCATCCTGATCAAAAAGCTCCTCTAGAGGTATGAGACCTCTAGGAATCACATTATATTTTAGCTTCAATATGTCCATCTGGTTTGCTTCCAATTCTTGATCATCAACCTCATACTCACCTTCTATTGGAGTGTCTTTGAATTTTCCATCACCCTGCAAAAATGCATTAATCTCATTATCATCCCAAAACACTTGCCAATACCTTAGATTGTCCGGAACAACAGGCCTATGTTTGAAATATGTCTCAAACTTGTTGCTGGAGTTCATTGGAATCTTCAAGTTGCTTGCTATAGTGGCAAGAGAATCAGCAATAATATTTTGCATCCTGGGTACTGTTGTCAAAGTGTACTCAGGGAATGTCTTCAAGATATCCAGGACTGCATTTCGGTATGCCCTCAATCTTGGATGCTTTGCTTGGTATTCTCATTTCACCTGTTTGATTATTAACTCGGAGTCGCCATACACAAAAATCCTCTTTGCATTCAACTTCTTTAAAATTTTGAGACCTGCAATCAAAGCTTCATATTCCGCTTCATTGTTAGAGCAGTCAAAAGCTAACTTATAAGAACATACTCTAACATTACTTGGAACCTTCTCAGGCTGGAAAACAGGGCTCCTAATCCATATTCCAATACCAGCTCTATCCTTACCAACATCTCCATCAAAATCCATACTCCATAGGCCTTCTTCTTCTTCTTGAAGATGCTGTAATTTTGTTTCTTTCTCTTCTTTACCTTGGCTGATTTCTGGTTGTTCACTGTCTTTTTGCTGCTGGTGGGCAGGAGGTTCAGAAGTGCTTACTGCTTTCTCTTTTTCCTGTTTGAGGACTTCTCTGAAATTTTCTGAAACCTCAGGTATTTCAGCTACTTGTACCAACTAAACATTCTCATCATTTAAACCACCATCAGAATACAAGACAAAGGACTCTAAATCTGTGTGGACAACATTAATGGGATGATTTACTGGCTTGTCTTTGCTAGTGATCATATATTTCATTTTCTTCTCCCTATATTACTTTCTCAACTGGCCAAACACAGGGATAGTGGCATAAGAGAAGTCAAGCTGCATGGTTCCCTTAAGTTTTTCACCCCAAGACCTAGATAGAAGCATTCCAAACCGTGGTGGGACATCAGCAACAACTACATCCATCAAGACATTTTTCGCTGGGATTTGATCTAAAGACACTACCAAGTATTTGATAAGACCAATAAAATGGACCCTACTTGAGTCAAAGGAATACAAATCATAGTATTTTCAAGTAATATCAAGGCCTAGCTTCTCCATGACAGCTTTGGGCATCAAATTATGTGAGGCTCCAAAGTCTAACATAGCATTATGCAAGATGAACTCATGTACTCTAAGACTGAGGTAAAAGGGAGGAACTTTATTTTCTTCAGATTCTTCTATGGCTGGACCAAAAATAAGTTTAGGGTAGTCATATTCTACATTAACCATATCAGAAGCAGAGTCTATTTGCAAGACTTTAGACACCTGACTTTTATATGCACTATTCTTCACCAACTCAGTCAGGGGCATAGACATTTTCAGTTCAGAAAATTCATTTTCTAAATTAAAGGAGGGAGATTTTTATACCTCTTTAATGGGAGGGTCTTTCTTCTCTGTTTTCTCCTTCAATGTGCTCTGCTGGTTCTTTTCATTTGCTGTAGCTGTAGGTGCTTTGCTGGAGGAAGGATCAGCCGTCTCTTTTCCTTTCTTCTGTGCATCGTTCTTCATTTGGAGTTCTTTTCTCTTTTGAATGGGATTGATTGTAACATCCCTGTTCCTTAAAGAGTACTGCCTTTAATGAGCTGACAGAGCGTTCATATACCCTCTCTGGTAGTCATTGGACTCTTCTTCCAAAACTGTGTCATTGGCCAAAATCAAATTTTGGTCTTTTTGAATGTCTGGAGTCGCCACTGTGTATTCTTCGTCTTCTGTGAGGAAAATTGTTGCACCATCAGTTGTGAAAAAGTGATTGGCCTCAATCACAGGATCATCGTCATCTGATTCTATCCCTTGCACGTAGTTCTGCTGCAATGGTGTTTTAATTCGCTGCTATGGTGGCACTACGTGGTCCTGCGCTCTTTTCTCTCTCTATTTAATTCTAAATTGTGGCTGCTGCCCTCTGAAATTCAGATTTCTTATTTGAGGTTCAGGTCTGTCTGAAATGGTCAATATATCAACCATCTTCTCCATTGTTCTGATTAGAGTTTCCATTTTGCTGTCTGAAGGAGAGGCCTCCTCTTTCACCGTGACTCTCTTTTCCGCTCTAGCTCGAGCTCTTTCAGCCAGCAGATTAGCTTCAATGCTTACTACTATCTTCTGCATGTCTTCAAGTGAGGACAGATCTCTTTCACGCAGATGATATGCCATATCAGCATTGAAACCATCTGGAAATTTCAGCAATGATAATCCCATAGGAGGTTTCAGGTTAGCTGGAATAACATTATATACGACATTAAATCTTAAACAATATTCTTTCACAGTTTCACCCACATTTCTTCTAATATTATCATATTCAGACAGAATTTGGAGTGGGTTCTTTTTTACTTCTCACTAGTCTAAAAACTGTGTGCAACTCCTGTAAAGTGTGAATTGAGCCTACTGGTAAGGCTCTGAACCACTTTCTAACTTCACCTCCGAAGCTTTGAACAAACAACCTGGTAGTTACATTCTTTGCTTCTACCTCATGTAGATAAAAAAATTCATTCAATTTATCAACATGCTGCTGGGCTGTAATGCTCTGAATGGCATCAAAAATAGGAATTTTACTTTGATAGTCAGCAGGCATATCATTCATAACTTGAGGCAAAACCAGGGGCACATACCGGGCAACCATGGTTCTAGGTGGATTTACAACAGGATTTGTGGGATTTAAGGGAGGTGTTGATGGAGGATATTACAACTGGGATTTGACTGATGGGAATGCTGATGAATTGGGAGGAGGAAATTGTGTTCCTGATGATTATGAAGGCTCAGGAATATTAGTTATAGTGATGGACTGAGGAGAATTCAAAATATAATCGTCAATGGAGGAATTTTCCCTTTGGACTTCAATATCTACAAGGAACTCAGGATCTAAAACTGTATCATCAATGTCAGTTTCAAACTTATTTCTAAACAAATAAAGCTCAAAATTCTCATCAAAAGAAATATCTTCTGCAAAAAACCACTCACTAGGCCAAGTATGGGATCTCTAGATAGGTCTAGGACTTAATGATCCTTCTTGTCTTTTGACAATTCTTGGGATAAGATTTGGATTTTCAAACACAAGGGGACGATTTGGATCCGGATTAGCCCTTGTGTATCTTCTTAAGGTTAGTGTGTGTAAATTTCTACTGTACAAAATTTATTTCAGCCTAACAGACTCTAAAAATCATTTTCCAGAACCGAGGAATTTGCAAGAAAACTTTTATTGGGGTGATCTGACCTTTATGCTCTGATAGCATAAATATATTATGAGTGAAGAATATTGGCTATAGTTATATTTCCTTCCCAAAGCACTGTAACAATATTTGCTTTATAATGACATCTCAAACCTTCTCAATCAAATATATGATATAATGGAATACGCTCAAAAAATATTTAAGCGACTTTACCCAGTTGTAATATCAAAGCTTTATAACAATGGTGCGATCCTTTTAAATATTTCGAACCTATATGATTTTGTTCTATCAATGCGACATATATTTTATTCAGTAGGGGCCCACGCATCCATATTCCACTTTTTTATAAATAAAATAAACATATAATAACATAAAAGTGTTGGGTAGTACCTTGATTTATCGCCCGTGCTTCTAGGCATGCAATTTCCGTCAGATCAAAGGCGCTTCAGATCGAACGGTTCTCGTGGATATCACGTTTCTTCCACGAAAAAAGTTTAACAGCTGAGAGCCGTGCGAAATGGGCGGTTTTTGGGTGATGACGTGCCCAAATATCACTAGATCGCATTTTTTTGGAGTAGTTTTGCTCTGGGGAAAAAGCGACGCGAAATGGGTGGTTTTGGTTTCCAAAACCCACCAGTGGTAAATGAAACTGAGCTTTGACTTCAGGCTTTGACCATGGTTAAGCGCTTTAACTCTTTGCATTAATCAGGGTTGGGTCCCACTAATACTATTTCTCCACCCGCAATAAACCTAAGATTTTTACTTCAACCACAGAGATTTGTAAAGAACCGTCGCGTTTTGTATAACCAAGGTTTGACCTTAGCCAAAGGTTTCGAACATTATTTATTCACACAGGGCTTGAATATGATTTTTTCTTTGAAAACAAAATATAACGCAGTCAATGAGCCCCAAGAATATAAGCTCGCAGACAGTCAGATCAGCTTCCCCAGCAAAGTCGCCAGAGATGTTAGCACCCGAATTGGACCCCAGGCTGAAAAGGGAAAAACAAGATAAAAACTAAACCATGCTTAGCCTTGTAGCTAGCCCTACAAGGACAGGAGAGGGCTCTCTCTGTGAAAGGATATTCAATAAAGTGCAATAATAATCTGATATTAGGCTAGGTAAAATGATGGGGAAAAATGTTTAATAAATGAATGAAATTTTCAGGGATGTGTCGGATATAAAAGGGATAGTTGAAACTGGGGAATTAAATCAGTACACAGGGTATTTCATGGGGCAAGATAGGCAGGAAACTTTAGCAATTAAAGTTTAATAAAGATGGGATGGAAAGACTGGTGAGGAGCTAAAAAGGGCACAATAAATGGATCCTTTTCAAACAGAAGAAAAAACACAGAGTATGAATGATTTCCCAAGGCAGAGCATATAAAATGGACTCTACCTTTCTATCTTGAAAGCATTAAAAAGTAAATGTTTATGGATGAGAGGTGAAACATAACAATTTACATATGAAACAAAGGAGAGAAACAAATGCTAAATCTCATACCACATGGATCCCACAAATCAGAGCTGCTTCTCTTATTAATTCCCTATCAAACTGTACAATGGAGCGCAAAATTTTCTTTCCACACTATTCCCCTACTGCTGAATTACAGACTGCTTTACAAATGATTTACAATTACAATAAATAAGCTGAAATGTGGGAACATAGATCCACGAAAAGAGGGACTTGTTTAACAACTCAGAACTGAAATCTGAATATGGCAAAGAGAACCAACAATTTGCCTCTGAAAACAAGGAACATCAATACTTTTGACCCTTTTAAAATTCGTTGTTATACTGTATGAAGGAAAATAGGCAATCCAGAAAACAGATTTCCTACTTTGCTGCTGTTGAAAAAACTCTGTTTTTAATATAAGCTTCTCGGGATTTTGACTTTTTTCTTTTCTTTCCGTTGTTTGTTTGAGAAACTGACATTTTAATAAAATGCTATTGAAACAAAATGAAATGAAATTATGCTTTCAGTGAAGGGAAAAATTAATTTTGAATGGGAAAGGAGAAGAGAAAGGAGGTGGGGACCATATTATAATCGCAATCAGAATGGATGGAGCAGAGGGATATAATAATAAAACACTTGAAATTGATGTTTGCAATAGTATCATTGCAATCAGGATCGGGGTCGGACAATATACAATATAAACATTGTAATATTACAATATAAACATTGTAATATGTTATGGGACAGTGCCATCGCCAATCGGCGATCGGGGAATGGGGGCTATTATTTGAAATGAAAACCAAAACTTCCGATGCTATTGGGGGAAAGCCTTTGTATTATGAAACAAACACAATTTTAATTTTAACAAAGGCCAATGGGCTTTTATATGAATGGTGGAAGTATTATGTGGTGGGACCATAAGTGAATCGACATCGGGGATCGGAAAGGAGCGGGATAGGGTGATACATATGAAATCGCCGATGCGATTGGGGCATGATAGCTGTGGGCCATAGGATGAGATTAGGAGATCGACGGCTGAGTTATAATGAGGAGTGGGCCATCGATGAGAGTCAATCGGAGGGGGATGATCAGAGGCGCCGATTACGATGGAACGATTTCATACGGGCCGTCCGATCTTCGATCGTATCAATGGTCGAGATATACATTATAGGGGTTCCATCAGGGGATATACAATCGGGAGTTTGAATAGAATCGCATCGGAAGTTTTTGGTAAGGGCCAATCGGAGTGCACTTGTTAACATTTGCGATGCGATGGAAAGGGCGAGGTTTATATAATAATAAACTTTAACATGTTTATTATAAAGTTTTAAAGAGTGTGGTGGGGAAGTGGTTAAGGAAAAAATTGCATATTGTTTTAAATAATTTTATAATGTGATTTTATAATGGGAGGGAGGTAAAATGGATTTTATAAGGAAAAAAAAAAAACGTTAAACATAAAGTTTAAGGGAAAATGGGAAATAGGGATTATTTGAGGATATAGGGGACTTTTACTTCACTTAAGCATAAATTTCAATCCAGAAGTCAGTTTTAAGAGTGTAATATACCGTTGGAAAGATCTTTCCGGGCTGTTTCTGATGGATCTACTTGGAAGATGATTTGGCATTGAACATGCTATGGAAAACTTCTTTGAAGGCACGGTGATGACTTTGTGGAGATAATAGCTTCTGAATTGTGACTTATTACATATGATGA
Source organism: Pinus albicaulis (assembly GCA_034641835.2). NCBI lineage: Eukaryota > Viridiplantae > Streptophyta > Pinopsida > Pinales > Pinaceae > Pinus > Pinus albicaulis. Next base: position 45,292 of record JAXQQM020062717.1, on the reverse strand, counting down.
CATAAAATTACATAATGAATGATAATAAAGGCAAAATATCATGTTTTCACCTCAAAACATGTTTTTGAGGAAAAAATTACATCAAGCTGAATAAAATATTTCTTTGATCTTCCCAGGTGTTGTGACTTCGAGTTTATTGACTTCCTCATGACCTTGCTAATATTTATTGACATTTGACTCATTAATTTGACCATGGTGAGATCCTGGAACCTAATGAGACCCATCCTATGACCTAATGACATGATTTTTGAAAGTGAAAGTGACTCATGACCAAAGACCATAGAAAGGAGAATCGGCAAGTTTCACATGAGGGAAAACTGACGAAAAATCACTACCATCAATGAATCCATGACCTAGCAGAATGGTGAAATTTATTCGGTATGAGACTCCTAATATGAAAATGAAAAAGAGAAGTTTTGATCACTGATGGCAGTATGACTAGACTGACACTAACAGCATCAAAGATAGGAATTTTACTTTGGTAATTAGTAGGCATATCATTCAGAACCTGAGGTAAAACTAGGGGTGCATAGCGGGCAGCCATGACTCGAGCTGGATTTACAAGAGTGTTTGTGCTACTAGGATTTAAGGGAGGTGTTGATGGAGGAGATGAAAGATGAGAATTGACAGATGGGAATGCCGATGAATTAGGGGGAGGAAATGTTGTTCCTGATGACTCTGAAGGCTCAAGGATATTGGTTACAATGATAGATGTCTGAGGGGAATCCAGAATATAATCATCGATTGATGTATTTTCCCTTTGAACTTCGATATCTACAAGAAATTCTGGATCTAAAACTGTGTCATCAAGTGTAGTTTCAGACTTACTTCTAAACAACGAAAGTTCAAAACACTCATCAAAAGAAAGATCTTCTATAAACAACCACTCACTGGGCCAAGTATGGGATCTAAAAATTGGTCGAGGACTTAGTGATCCTTCTTGTCTTCTGACTAGTGATCCTTCTTGTCTTCTTATTATTCTTGGAATGAGATTAGGATTCTCAAACACAAGGGGAGGATTTGGATCAGGATTGGCCCTTATGTATCTTCTTGAAGCCAGTGTGGTTAAATTTCTACTTTACAAAATTTTATTTCCAACCTAACAAACTCTGAACATCATCATCCAAAGTCTAGAAATTTATAAGGAAAATATTACTGGGGTGATCAATCTTTTGTGCTAAATTAGAGTCCCTAGTGGAGTCGCCAGAAATGTTTTCACCTAATTTGAACCTCGGGCTGAAGAAAGGCAAATCAGGGTAACATCAAAACCATGCTCAGCCTTGTAGCTAGCCCTACAAGGTCAGGAGAGGGCTCTCTCCGTGAAATATATTCAACAAAGTACAATTATGAACTGATATTATGCTAGGTAAAATGATAGGAAAATGTTTTAAATGAATGAATTTTTTAGGGAGGTATGGAACAAATGGGACAGTTTTAAACTGGGGAATTAAATCAGGAATACAAGGTATTTCATGAGGCAAGGTAGGCAAGAAATTTAGCAATTAAGTTTTAAAAAAGGGTGGGATGGTAAGACTGGTGAGGAGATGGAAAGGGCATAAGAGATGGATCCTTTTCAAAAAGAAGAAAACACAGAATATTGAATGATTTCCCAAGGCAGAGCATTAAAAATGGATTCTACCTATCTATCTTGAAAACATTCAACCAGAGATGTTTATGAATGAATGGTGAACGTAATAAATTTACATATGAACACAAAGGAAAGAAAAAATGCTAAAACTCATACCACATGGATCCCACAAATCAGAGCTACATATCTTTATTAATTCCCTATAAAACTGTTACAATGGAGCGCAAAGCGTCCTCCTTAATTTCCACACTATTCCCTTACTTACTGACTTACAGACTGATTTCAAATGACTGAAAAAATTACATTAAATAGACCAGAAATGTGGGAAATAGATCCACAGAGAAAGGAAGTTTGTTTTACTGAAGTCCAAACATAGGAAAGAGACCAACAACATGCCCCTGAAAGGGAGGAACAACAATACGTTTTTGACCGTCTGAAGATTTCGCCGTTACATTTGCTTAAACAAATAGAAGACAACTGAAATGATTCTCTGTGTTCCATAATTAGCTTTCTCGGCTTTGACTGTTATTCATGTCTTTATCCTTTGAAGAAAAACATTTTGAAGAAAATGCCTTTGCAAACCATTGGAAAGTAAAATTATGCCTTTAATGAATAGATGACTCATACTGAATGAAAAAGAGTAAAAGGAAAGGAGGTGGGCCCGAATCGAAATCAGAATCATAAGAGGGGAAGTATTTTTGGGAATATAGCGATTTGGATATACGCGATGCGATGGTGTGATCGCAATCGGGGATCGACGCGCGAGAGGGGTAGGTATATTGGAACAAGGCCCTAAAACTCCAATGTAATTGTAATAAATACAATAAGGGACAAAAGGATAATCAGAAGGGATAATGGGTTAAATCCCTTTGGAAATGGTTTGGCACTTTTACAAAGGAAAAGACGATTTGTCGTTGAAAAGAGCGGAGGGGTTTAAGGCAGGACCCATGGGTCAATCACAATCGCAATCGGAAGGGTAGGGAGGTGTTAAGGCGCAATAGGATTTTGCCGATTGCGATGGAGCAATGGAGGTGGTCCTTTATAAAACGAAATAAATGAAATATTGGACTTTGCATAGGGAAGAGGCCCTTTATTTTTAAATGGGCGGAAAAGGTTAAGGTGAGACTGGGAAGGTCAATCGCATCAGGAGATTGGAAGGGGAGCGGGTTTAAAGCTATATAAATTCCGATTGTGATTGGGATAGGTGAGATGGAATTACTTTGAAAAACTTTAAAACCGAATTATAACGTTTAACAAAGGGAAAAGCGCTTTTAATTAGAGCGGGGTGGAAAATTATGGTGGGGCCCAAAGGTCAATTGGAATCGGGAGATCGGAGGAGAGCGGAGGCAAAGTGTAATATGAAAACGCCGATTGCGATGATCTGATCGCATATGAGCCGTCGGATCTTTGATCGGATCAACGGTCAGGATATAATTGGGCGGGGCCAATTGGGGGTTTACAAACGCATCGGAGTTTTTTATAAGAGTCAATTAGAATGCACAATCCAAATGTTACGATTGCGATTGGATCGGGAAATAGAAAGGGATTGGATCGGCGGGGGTTTATAATAAAGAACCTTAAAACTTTATTATAAATTTTAAGGGGAAATGTTGGGGAAGTGGTTTATTTAATCGAATGGGGGGAATTTATAATAAAGACTTTGCAATGCGATTATGTAATCGGAAGGGGAAAAGGGGTTTGATCGGATTAAAGGAAACGAGACTTTATAATAAAAAACTTTAAAATGTTATTATAAAGTTTTATGGGAAAATGAGGGGAAGTGGTTTGGCTATGGATGACCTTCTTTCACTTAGGCATAAATTTCAATCCAGGAGTAAGTTTTGAGAGTATAATATACCATTGGAAAGCTCTTTCTGGGCTCTTACTGATGGAAATACTTAGAACATGATTTTGGACTAAAAATGATGTGGAAAACGCCTCTGAAAAGCAGGGTGGTGACTTTGTGCAGATAGCAGCTTCTGAAGTGTGACTTATTACACATGATGACATAAAATTACGTAAGAGATGATAATAAAGGCAAAGTATCATGTTTTCACCTCAAAACATGGTTTTGAGGTGAAAATTACATCAAGCTTAATAAAATATTTCTTTGATCTTCCCAGATGCTATTAATTTTGAGTTTATTGATCTTCTCATGACCTTGCTGATATTTATTGACACTTGACTCATTAATTTGACCATGGTGAGACCCTAGAACCTAACGAGACCAACCCTATGACCTACTAATATGGTTTTGAGAGTGAAAGTGACTCATGACTAAAGACCATAGAGAGGAGAATTAGCAAGTTTCGCATGAGGGACAATTGATGAAAAACCACTACCATCAATGAATCCATGACCTAATGGAATGGTGAAAATTTATGGTATGGGACTCCTAATATGCAAATGCAAAAGAGAAATTTTGATCACTGATGGCAGTATGACTGACACTAACACTCTCCAAAATAAACTGGGCTATGCATCCATCCATATGCTGATGTAGATCATACTGAATGCCCTCCCAAGTGAACTCCTCTAGCAGAGCCAAGTATGCATCTAAATGCACAGCTAGTAAGCCCTCATGTGCTACATGCAAATAATTTCTCCTTGAGACTAGAAACTCTAGTCAAGAAGAGTTTGCCATGATGATAGATGATCAAATCATCCACTAAGTATCTACCACCTCTATCAAGGCCATCCAAGTATCATGCATGCACCAAGATCCTGGGGAATACTCAACCAAAGCTGAGTCCTCCATATTGGATCAATCCTCCACATAGATAGCGCTGGGATTCTGAAATATGGTGCTCCATCACGTTGATGCCTGCTACCTTGACATCCCCTCATGCCAAAGTCATTGTCCAAGCTACTGCCATGCCATCATGCAGCTACTCATGCTCAAAAGAAATGATGATCTCTGAAAATAAGCCTCCCATGAGAGACTATCACCTCCAAAGAATCTCCTGATCCTGGGCAATGCAAGCATGAGTGGCCTCCATCTACTCCAATGCATGAAAGAGTCGTTCATCAAAGGAAGTATCCTCTCTCTCACAAAATCCATGGAGCATTCATCCGACATCATGAAGATGCTATCCTCCATCCATACAACAACTCTATCTGCGCAGTGAAACTGATGAGAATGGGTGGTACTAAAAATGAGAGAGTGTATCCCTCCTCCTTGTGCTTAACCCCAAACTCTCTGTGTTGTGTAACCAGCTCCAAAAATAGAAGAAAAGAGATATCAACGCCTTATAAATGAGCCACTTCGAGGGGGCAACCTCCAATACATTACATAAATGAACAATTCTTGGATGATACAATTTACAAAATCTCCTTTCTATATATAGGAGTCCATGGGGCCATAATGTAATCCTAGTGGGCCACAATGTAATCCTAGCCGACCTAACAATAATAATTTAAGGGCACAATAATAACAAAATGGGGGTTACAAGGGTACAATAATAGCAATAAGGGGGTTACAATAACAATAATAAGGGACTATACTAGTGATATAGGGACCTAACATGCCCCTCTCCTTCAAAAAAGTATTGTCCTCAACGCTTGAGTAGCTCCGGGTGCTTCTGTATAAAATTCTCATCCTCCCATGTAGAATCTTCAGTGGGTAAGTTCTTCCACTTGATGAGATACTCTGAAATTGATCGATTCCATAGCTATCGAGTTCTTGTTTCCATGACTACTTCAGGTTCCAATATGATTTTTCCTTCCTCATCAAGTTCTGGCAATATTGTTTGAACCGGAAGATTTTCACCTATAACCTTCTTTAAGCACGAAACATGGAAAACTGGATGTACTCGCGAAGAAGCAGGAAGCTCCAATTTGTATGCCATAGTACCAATATTTTGCAACACCTTGTAAGGACCATAGTACTTTGGCGATAATTTATTATCCTTCTTAGCTTGCTTAAGGGACATTTGTTTGTATGGTTGTAGCCGTAAAAATACCCAATCTCCTACATCAAAACTTCTCTCACTGCGATGTTGATCTGCCTGTTGTTTCATTCGATTTTGTGCCAAATTCAGGTTATCCTTTAAGAGTTGGAGAACTTCTTGCCGATGCTCGATGTGATCTTCCACTGCTTGAACCTTTGAATTTTCCCTTAAATATGATGTGATGGATGGTGGATGATATCCATAAAGTGCCATAAATGGGGTCATTTTTGCTGCAGTATGGAAGGAAGTGTTATACCACCATTCAAAGAGAGTTAACCACTTGACCCATTGTGTTTGTTTATCAGATACAAAACAATGAAGATGTCCTTCCAAACATTTATTTACTCTTAGTTTGACCATTGGATTGAGGATGATAAGATGAGATATGAGCTAATTGAGTACCCAAACAAGAAAATAACTTCGTCCAAAAATTTCTAGTAAAAATGGGATCTCTGTCGCTCACAATAACCCTTCGGCTTCCATGTAGCTTTTGAATTCTGTCCATAAATGTAGTAGCAACTATACTTGCTTTAAATGGATGAGATAATGCACAAAAGTGTGCATACTTGGTAAGTCTATCAACTACCACCATGATGACACTCTTTCCTTCGAAATTAGGTAAACCTATGATAAAATCCATTGAAATCTCCTCCCAACGTTGACTTGGAATGGATAAAGGTTGTAGAAGCCCCGGGGTCTTAATTGTTTCCACTTTATTCTGCTGGCAAACCAAACATTCCGCCACAAACTTTTGAATATCAGATTTAAGGCCATCCCAAAAAAATTCTTTCTTCACCCCGTGGTAAGTTTTTAAAAATCCTGAGTGTCCTCCTAAAGGAGAAGTGTGCAATTCCAGAAGAATCTTTTGTTTTAGTTGGGAATTCTTACAAAGATATAAGCGATCTTTGTACCATAAGGAATCATTTTTCCAATTAAATGTATCAGATGTACTAGGATCTTGCTGCAACTTTTGAATGAGTGTCCATACATCTTTGTCCTTCTTCCATTCATCTCTTGCTTCGCTTATCCAATCTGGTTGGATAATAGAAATGGCACAAAGCAATGCTTCCACCTCTTCATTCTTTCTTGAGAGTGCATCTGCAACAACATTAAGCTTTCCTTTTTTGTAGATTATTTCAAAGTCATAACCCAACATCTTTGTGACCCATTTTTGCTGCTCTTCTGAAGATAGTCTTTGTTCCAAATTTTTTTTAAGACTATCATGATCAATTTTTACCTTGAAGTGTCTTCCCATTAGGTAAGTTCGCCATTTCTTTAGTGCATGCAGTATTGCTAACATTTCCTTCTCATAAATAGGTTTTTGTAAATACTTTCCTTTGATTGGACGACTTTCAAAAGCAATGGGTCTTCCTTCCCGCATTAAAACTGCACCAATTCCATTTCCTGAGGCATCACATTCCACAATAAAGGTTTTTGTGAAGTCTGGTGTAGCTAAGACCGGTGCTAGGCACATTGCCTCTTTAAGACGTTGAAAGGCCTTAGTTGCTTCAGGAGTCCATGAAAATGCATCTTTCTTCAATAATGTTGTTAGAGGTGCTGCTATTCTCCCATAATTCTTAACAAACTTGTGATAATACCCCGTTAACCCGAGAAATCCTCGCAACTGCTTTATGGTTGTGGGGACTTTCCATTCCTTAATGGCTTTAATTTTGTTAGGGTCTACTTTAACACCCTCGTGAGATACAATATGACCCAGATATTCCACCTCTTGTACTCCAAAGAAACATTTGGATTTTTTTGCATATAATTGTTTCTCCCGCAATAGTTTGAGCACCCTGTCAACATGTTCAACATGATCCTTCCAAGAGTTGTAGATTAGTATATCATCAAAAAATACTAGCACAAATTTTCTAAGGAAGGGTTTGAAAATGGAATTCATCAACCCTTGAAATGTAGAAGGTGCATTGGTAAGGCCAAAAGGCATGACCAAAAATTCATAATGACCCTCATGAGTTCAAAATGCCGTTTTTGGAATATCTTCAGTCTTCATTCTAATTTGATGATATCCTGAACGAAGATCCAACTTGGTAAAATAAATTGCTCCATGTAATTCATCCAATAATTCATCAATCACAGAATGGGAAATTTATCTTTAATGGTGAGCTTATTGAGCTCCCTATAATCCGGACACATGCGCCATGATCCATCCTTCTTGTGTACCAATACTACAGGAGCAGAGAAAGAACTTTGACTAGGTTGAATTATACCCGGCTCTAACATTTCCGCAATCATACGTTCAATTTCGCTCTTTTGGAAGTAAGGATATCTATAAGGCCTGATGTTTGGAGGAACACTTCCTGGAATCAAATGAATAGCATGATCATGATCATGAATAGGTGGGAGTCCTTTGGGAGTTTCAAACACCTTGGAATGATTTCCCAATACTTGTTGGAGATCTGCAGGAATAGATGATTTTGATGTTGGAACTTCTAGTGAGAATAATTGTGCAATTACACCTCGTTGTTCTTTCTTTAGAAGCTTTGTCATGACATTAGAGCTTATTATCCTTCCTGGCTTCCCTGCAATACCTCGTAATTCAACTTCCTTTCCTTCTGAAAAAATTTTCAAGAAAAGTTCTTGAAAATTAAAAGCTACCGTCCCCAAAGATTGTAACCATTGTACTCCTAGTACAACATCGGCACCTCCCATAGGAATGGAAAGCATTGGACTAGTCAATACATATTCCCCCATGGTTAGCTTGATATTATGGCATTTTCCAGAGCAATTTATAGTTCCTCCATTTGCAACCATCACTTGACATTCTGGTGCTGGGTATGGGAAACAATTTAATTCCTTGGCTACCTTACAATGAATAAAATTATGGGTGCTACCTGAATCAATCAACACTATTACCCTTTTCTTCTTGATCTGTCCTACTATCTTGAGAGTTTGAGGAGTGGTAATTCCGGCCAGTGCATTACATGATATGGTCGGATTCATTTCTTCCTCTTCTATGGCTGGTTCATGGTGTATATCCTCTTATTTTTCATTTTCTTATTCTTCTTCACAATCTATGTAAAATAATTTCTTTTCAGCACACTTATGACCTTTAGTGTATTTGCTATCACAACTGTAGCAAAGCCCTTTTGCTCTTTTTTCTTCCAATTGTTGTGGTGTCAACTTTGTAGGTTGTGGAAATCTAGGCGTAGCAACACTTCCTTCTTTATAGAATTGAGTGGTAGGCTTCCTTGTCGCCATAATTTTACATTCAACTTTCTTGCCAACCTGAATGCCTTCTCCAATGAATCAGGTTCCAAAACACGAACTTCATGTTGGATGTTATCCTTTAGAGTGCCTATGAAGAGATCAATCCTGTGTTCCTCTGGAATATCAGTTACCCTTATATTCAATTTTTGGAAGTCCTCAATGTGCTGTCCCACTAAACCCTTTTGTTTGAGATTTATCAATTGGCTAAAGAAGGTGTTGCTCTTTGTATCCTCATAATGTGCTATCATTTCCTCCGTAAAAATTGACCAAGTGACAATTTTTTTACGGGAGAAAAGCCATCAATACCATAAAAATGTATTTTGTTCTAAATGTAAAGTTGCAATGCGTACCTTTTGTGTGTTTTGCACATTATGGAGATCAAAATATTGCTCCATCTGTAGTATCCATGTTACAGGATCCTTTCCATCAAACTTCCTCATATCCATCTTTGGAATATGGTGGTTCTTCCCTCCAACATTAGAGTTTATGAGATCACAATTAACATTTATTTTGTTCTCAACATGAGGTTCTTCTACTATCTTTTCACCATTAGGAAACCTTTCTTGTATCAACTTTGTCAAACCTTCCATGTCTGCTTTTAGAAAATTCTTCATGTTTTCCATTTTCTCATCGATCTTAGCTTCCATGTCATCCATCTTAGATTCCATGCCAGCATCCATGCCATCCATCTTAGCTTCCACGCCATCCATCTTAGCTTCCATGCCTTTCTTCAAAACTTCCATTTCATTTTTTGTTGCTCTTTGCGAGAGTGAAATTTGTTGCACTTGCTCTTGTAATTTTGATAGATCATGTTGCAATTCTTCATCTTCATGAGTCATAGTAGACCCTTCTGAAGGCTTAATGGGTGTTGAATTGTTTTTATGGGGCATATTTTAGAACCCAATACTGATATCTATTCTACAATATGCCCTTGGAATCAATTCAAATTGATTCTTCAAACAAGACTTATGCAATTCCGAAAAAAAATACACACCTTTTTCTTTCTTTTGAGGAGCTCTATATTGCAATTGGATTATCTCTGTGATTGCAGCACTTCAATATCTTAATTTAGGTACTGACATAGCCCTCTGAATTATCTTTCGAATTCCAAAATTCTGACCTGATTTGGATTCTCCAAGAGAAAGTTGTGTCCAATCTCCCACAATGACCTAATTATGGACTGGTTCAGTAAAGCGAACTTGTACGAATTGCCACGTGTCACTGTTTTTTCCTTTGTCTCTGAAATTGATAGCCAAGAAACTACAGTCCGTGTACTTGCGACCAATTTTTACGACACTCCAACCCGATGCCCAGAGAGAGAGTTATTGAAATTTTCCCACGATCACCTCTTTGAGATGAAATTCAGGAGCCTGAAACAACACTACCTTCCACAGATCATATCTCCACAAATATTGCGAACCAAGCTCTGAAATTGTTTGAAGAATTTCCTCAGGATTTCATCTTCGCACCATATGAATTTCAGATTCTTAACCTTTGTAGAAACAATGTTATAGCGCAAATGCCACGATGACCTGTTTAGGAGCCCGCAAAAAGACCTAACTTCCACAGATGATATCTCCGAAAATATTGCGAACCAAACTCTGAAATTTTTAGAAAATCTTCCTCAGGATTTTAGCTTTGCACCCTAAAAATTTCAGCTTCTGAAACGTCGTAGAAAAAAATTTATAGCGAAAATTCCACGATGACCTGTTTGGAGCGGCGAAACCCTAGAATCCAAAGCCTCTGATACCAAATGTTGTGTAACCAGCTCCAAAAATAGAAGAAAAGAGATATCAACGCCTTATAGATGAGACACTTCGAGGGGGAAACCTCCAATACATTACATAAATGAAAAATTCTTGGATGGTACAATTTACAACACCTCCTTTCTATATATAGGAGTCCATGGGGCCATAATGTAATCCTAGTGGGCCACAATGTAATCCTAGCCGACCTAACAATAATAATTTAAGGGCACAATAATAACAAAATGGGGGTTATAAGGGTACAATAATAACAATAAGGGGGTTACACTAACAATAATAAGGGACTATACTAGTGATAAAGGGACCTAACACTCTGCGCTGTGATCAATTCCTCCAATGTCTCCACCTCTCCGAAATCCAAGAGTGGTGAACCAAATGACATGATGCCCCTCATCATATCTAGATCATGTGGCCTCCCAAGTGGAAAGCCTCCAAAAGTGAGACATAAAGATAGGAAGTGGACTGAATATATGAGAGGAATGAAAGGTCCTCTCTCTCTATTTCACAGTACAGTCCTTCTCCCATGTGAAGAGAATCTCTGAAATAGATAAGGGTGAATTTCCATCATCCCTTCATGTTAATCCTTCTGCTCTTCTTCTTTTTCAAATGGTGCAGCATTGTGAGTTCTTCTATACACCTCCTCTTCTCCCAATCATGTGAGTGTATCTCCTCCTTAAGGAGGGGCCTTGAATATTGGCCTTCCCTTGAAATAAATGTCTCCACACACTCACAAAATGGAAGAGTGCCCTTCATACAATGGAGGTCTTGCCTCTAGCAAGCCATTCTCCTGATTTACTCCCCCTCTAGAAATATGGAATGATCCTTGTTTCATGGTCTCCCCTCCATGCATGCAAAGTGTTTGAATATTTTTCACACCATGTTTCACATTTTTTTTCATTAATCCCCTTTGCAAAACTCTTTGTGACTACAACATATGATCTCTCATTTGCATGAGAACATGAAATAGAACTTTGAAATCAGTTATCATGAATCATACCTTTGAGTTTGCAGCGCTGCTCCTCCAAATGCCTCAACTATTTCCATCCATCCTTCTTGCAGTAGCTATGGGAAATGTACTACGCTGTAGATCTGCATGTGTGGTTGAATTCTCACACCCTTCATGAAAATAGCTAGGGCTTGATCATTCACAAACCCCTTTCAGAAAATTCCTCCCAAAATTTTCATTTTCATCAGGTCTTCAATGATGTTCCCAAAGGTTTGGAAAAAGATAATAACTAAAGACAGGAAAAATCACAAATTAACATTGTCTTAGAAAGAGTACATACAAAAGGTGTTGAAAATATTTAATATGAAGAATGCAAAACCAGTTAGTACCCCTTTTTCTAGCCTTTTCAAACTTAGTAAGGAGATGTGCCCCAATACCCAAGAAGAAATGTATTATATGTCTAAAGTTCTATATGCATCAACAGTTGGAAGCTTAATGTGAGCAATGTTCTGCACAAGGCCTGATATTTCACATGTAGTGGGAGTTGTAAGCAGGTACATGAACAATCTAGGAAACGAACATTGGATGGCAGTGAAATGGATACTCAGATATTTGAGAGGTACCACAAATCAAGGATTATGCTTTGGTGGTTCAAACATTTCTCTATAGGGATATGTTGATGCAGATATGGCAGGCGACTAAGATAATAGGAGGAGCACTACAGGGTATGTATTTACTGTAGGTGGAACAACTATTAGTTGGATTTCAAAAATTCAAAGTGTTGTTTCACTTTCAACAACAGAAGTAGAGTATGTTGCTGCTGCAGAGGTTAGTAAAGAAATTATTTGGTTACAAAGGTTTATGGATGAATTGGGTAAGATGCATGATATGGGCACATTATACAGTGATAGCCAAAGTTCCATTCATATTGCAAAGAACTCAACATTTCATTCCAGGACTAAACACATACAGTCAAGTACCATTTCATACGGTTAGTGTTGGAAGATGGATAGTTGAAGCTGGGAAAGATACACACTAGCCAGAATCCTGCAGATATGCTAACAAAAGTTGTAACTAGGGAGAAACTGAGATTATGCTCAGTTTCAATTGGTCTTCAAGTATGATGATGAATATGAGAAACAACCAGGCCCAAAGTGGAGTCATTGTCCAACAAATGAAGCAGTGGTGGAGTTTCTACAATCAGCCTCCAAGTGGGAGATTGTTGGGTTTGGAGCTTGATTATATTCTTTTTTTCGTATCACAGCTTTGGACCCCTATTCTAAACGGTGTGGAAATGCTACCCATAACTAAATGTTGCCTGGGGGGTCCATGGGGGGTGGCTGCGAATTTATGGAGACCCCCCCTGGCGGGGGGTTTTAGGGGCAGCGCCCCCGAAGCTAAAAACAGATGTAAAATTTCCTTGTAGAAGTATTGTAATTTCTTGTCAACCTGGGCCACTCATTAGATGGATGATCTGACAGTAGAAGTTATGTTTAATTTAGGGTTTTTTTCCCTAGAAGGCAACCCCTCATTTTGTATGAGGGTATTGTATTGTGGTTGTGTATTGTATGTGTATTTTCATAGCGAAAAACAGATAGGGAGACCGTGAGAGAGAACAAAGGATATTACAACAGATCTGCTGTAGGTTGTGTCTCTTCATTTTTCTGGATAATAGAAAGGAAGGACTGGATTTTCAGGGTGTATGTAGCCCAAACTGGGTGAACCATGTATATCTGTGTCTCTCTATTTTTATGTGTTTTGTGTGTTTGTGTTTTCAGCATATTTTATGTGTTGCATTGCTCTGTAATATATAATTTTCTAACAAGAACAAGGGGCAAAGCCAAAGTGGGGTGACTCATAACAACACCACAAACCCAAATAAGGACACTTGGAAGTGGTGTGAATGTCATAACAACCCCACTCACAGCACAAATGAGTGTCAGGCCAAACAGTCGTTGGTGGCCGAACTGAAGGCACCCGAATCAGATGCATATCCTAATCCTGAGTCAGAACCAGAAAAGGGCGATGACAAAGGGAAGCATATCATTGATGCAGATCCCAGTGCCATTGTTGCCACCACCAAGCTCTAGAGGGAGGATACCGAGGATCCAGAGGAGGGGGAAATCCTCTTCCATTCGTAGATGTTGGTGAAGGGTTCTCCACTACAATTCATTGTCGATAGAAGAAGCCAAAATAACCTCATTTCAACAGAGGTCGTTAAGTAGCTAGGCCTACCAAACATAGCACACCCACACTCGTATACCATTGGGTGGCTTGTTATAGCATCATTTCTCACCTTCATATGATTCATGATTACTTTTATGGCTTTGGGCACCCATTCCTACAGACTTGGACAAAATTCACTAAAAAACAGTGTTAAAATCCCCATACGCGGTTATGCCCAGACTTTTCCGCGTGTATACGCGAGTCCACATGTACTTTTCCGCGTATGCCATTAAAATCATTAAAAAATATTAAAAAAATCCCTATTTTCGGGTTGGGTTGATGGTTACTCTGGTAGTTCAACCACCCTAGCACGTGGCCAACTGTTTCCAAATGTTGAAACTACTTTGAGGGAGTATAAAAGCCCCTCATGTGCATGGCCTAAGGGAGAGAGAAATTATTGATATTATACTCCGTTGGTATTCCCTATCCAAGTCTGAATTCCCGTGCCTCCTGCACTTCCCAGTTCATTACAGGAAACCCTTGTTTCCTGGAGATGCTCATCTCCCTATATGTCATCTTGTATGCACTAGTTCGGAAGGAATCTTAGTGAGGCAAGGGCGGGACAGATCCGGACGATGGTCTGCTCGAAGATCGTGGAAGGATTTAGGTGATCTCTCCACTTGTTATTTCTGTACATGCTATTTATAATATAGAAGAACCATCTTGTTCCCAAAATATACGTGTTAGTGTCCGCTTGCATATATGAGAATATTGTTATTTAAGCATTTATTATGGTTTATCTAATGTTTCATATGGATTTCACTAACATTTAGAGTAGATATATGCTGTACAACCAGTTCTTCGTGCTTGTTTCTTCTTGTATTTCAGGTTAATAAGGAAGAAGGGTTGCTGGGGGTTTGGACCCTACTTCAACCGTAGGACCTACGGGTAAGTTCCTCGATCTGCTCTATTTAGTTTTTCATGAACATGTATGGTTGTGTGAGTCCTTCTTGAGTAGCATGCCCTGCTCTGTGGAGGTTGTAACCCAACAAACCTCTAGGGTAATTTTCCCCGAAACAGAACTGGTGACTCCACTGGGGATCGCATTCTTGTGATTCCCTTGTTGGGTGGTTTCAGCTGTTTGATAGGTTTCCAACAGTTTTAACTTTTATTTCCAGTCCAGTTTACTCTTTCTCAGTTAGACTGAAGTCCTGGTTCCTTATCCAGGCTTGATCCTTTTTGTTTTTCATTATCTACCTTTATATACGTGGGTTTGTCTGCACACAGTCGCGTATACACGCATTTTTTGTTAAAGGGAGTCGCGTATACGCGAGTTTCCTTTAGCACAGTCGCGTATGCACGCTTGTTGCTAAACTGTGAAGTTGCGTATACCTAGGCAGATTTTGAAATTTTGGATTTCTTGACTTTTTAGTCCTTTCTGTCTGTGGAGACCTGTTCCTGCAGTGTCTTTGTACCCTCTGGATTGTGAAGAAAGTGGTCTTTGGTCTTTTCTCTCTCTTGTTTGATTGAAAACTAGTCTTTTTGGCAAAGTATTGTTTCTTGTGCTGGCATTTCTGGTTCGAGTACCAAGATCTCTTTCTGGGGATTCTTGGCTGTTCTGCTTCATCAGAACAGAGAGCTCCTGCTCATTTACTCTTTCCTATCTTTGTGTTTTGCTTTGCACTACGATTTTTGCCCGTTTCTTGGTTGGTTTTCTTGAGTTCAGTCGGCTAGGTCTTGTTGCAACTTTTGAAGAGTCTTTCTTGGTTCTTTGAAGTTTTTGTTTGCGGCAAGGTTGTACTATTATTCTAGGCTGAGTGGCTGAGTTTTCTTGTCTTCTTTTGCTCATATTGATCTTGCTACGAGTTAGCCCTATAAGATTTGGAGCATTTTTGAAGTTTTTGCTTGAAAATCAGTGTTGTTTGGCTTGCGATTTTATAGTTTTTCTTGGTCTTTTCGAACTCTTTCCTTATAAAACTCAAAAGCTCAAAAAAAATTTCGCTTTGTTGTTTGCTTTTGTTTTTTCATTTTTGTTTTCGTTTCTTTGTATCTTTTGAAGCTTTGTCGAGGTTTCTTGCCTTTGGATTTTGGCTTGATTTTGGAAAGGAGTTGTCATTGATTTCTTCCTCTTGTTTTTAAGCGTTTTTGGTGTCTTCATATTAAGAGTTCTTTATTTTGGGAACTAACTTTCTGGACAACCAAGAAGAGATAAAACTGAAGGACTTTTGGGAAATTTCACTCTGCTTTAGGAGATTTTGCATCTTAGAATTTGCATGCTTGTAGTGATTTGCATTAGGTGCACTTAAGCTTTTAGTCATTTTCATAGTTTTTGTGAGTGTGAGTTTGTTATCTGAAAAGAAAAATAAAATTTTTAATCTCATAGAACCTGTGTAGAAGTTGCTTTTCATCGAAAGACAATAACTGCATTTGCATGTAGTTTGGTTTTTATTAATTTCTTTCTGTGTCAAAACACCATAAGTTTCATTTCCACATCCCTTTGACTTAACATAACAGCCAATTAAAATAAGCGATTTAATTTAAAATCAACTAGCAAGTTTTCTAAGTGTCATACACCAACTAGCTAGGTTGTAGGGCCTTGAATTAGGTGAGTGGAGAGTTAACTCTCCAAGGCCGCTCAAACAAAACATAGAAGTTGATTAATTGAGCGAAATCCAACTCCGTTAGGTGGACCGGGAAAGCTCTCCTCTAGAGAGTCAAGCGCGAGGGGAAGTGAAGGCTGAGAAGAGGGATACCCCCTCTCTAATTAGCTGAATCTGACCTCAAGACCATTCCGCCTGGCTTCTGACACGGATTGGTGCCCATAGTTTCCACTCCTAGGTTCCACACAAGTGACTGCGGGGGGGAATACCCGTGGTACCTGAGGCAGACGTCGTATCACTTTCAGCAGTACTTCTGGGGGGTGCCCTTGCGAAGATTGGGTGCTTGAGCCGGAAAAGGCTGTCGTTAGGAGGTCGGCGTAACTATTTCTATTACCTTCACTAGTAGGCCTGGGCTGTAATTATCCCAGACTTCTTTCGGGAGGTCCTATATTTCGCTTTCCTGTATTTTGGTGTCCGGTCCTAATCACCCGGAGCGGAAATACTTGAAGGCTGTTTGCTTGATTGTATCTCAGGGATTTTTCTTATAGTGAGTGCTCTTTGCTCCTAGCTTGCTTAGCTTTATATTTTTTGAGTCTAATTAAAATTTGTTAAAGTGGCTGATCAAGCGCCTCGTCGATCGAGGAGAATCCGGGGGTTATCTCCCGAGAGTCCAGAGCCTTCTTCGAGAAGGCGTAGGAGTGATTTAGCAAGTGGTTACCACCCAGTGACGTCTGACGCAGTGGAGAGAGATCCTCCACAAGGGTTTGAAGGTTTCATAGCTGATTCTGGTGTCGGTTCCGAGAGGAGCGTTCCGCTCACCTCGCGAGTTTTATTTCCTCAGGAAGAAGATTTTCAAATTGAAGAAATACCTGAACCTCCTGTGTCAGGTCCATCTCCTCTTCCTCCTGATTATCCGTTCGTTGTTCAATACATCGGACCTGAGTCAGAGAGACCGGAAGATCTTCCGTATCATTCATACCTTTCGATGGCCACGACTGGGAACGCAGCTTCTGCTGTGAGTGTTGCAGGCATTCAGACTCCTGCTTCTGTTGAAGGAGAGGGCACTATTGCTTTATCTTCGATTGCTTCTAGTGCTGCTGTGTTTGGCTCTGGTTTCACCCAAGCACATGCTTCTCATTCTGGTCCCTTCTGTTTCGGAATGCCCACTAGTGGGATTCCTTCTTTTTCCTTTTCCGCTGCTGCAGCTGGATCTACGCCCATGTCTTCCATGGCTAGTGGATCAGCTTCTTTTCAAGGGTTCCCCTTTGGAACTGGGCACATTCCTAGTTCCAATCCTTCTTTAGGGTCCTTTCCATTTACTTCTCAGACCCAGAGTTTCAATCCTTGGTCTGGAGGTCAGAATTCGACCACTTTTACAGGATGGAACCCTGTATTCACTACAGTGGGGGCAGGGAATCAGTTTTATGTTGGTCACCAAGGGAATACTTCTTTCCCTTCGTCGAGTGCTTATCAGACCTTTTCTCCTCTTTCTAATGCCTGGAACCCCTATCAGGGGCTTTCCTCTTCATTTCATACTTCAGCGGGGGGAACTGGTCTGGGCTTTGGTAACTCTGCGTTGGGAGGAGGTTCTTCTCCTTTTTCTACGAGTCCTTTTTGGCAACCTGGTGCCTCATCAAATCCAGGGTATTCTTTTCAGAATATTTGGAATCCATCCCATCAAGGATGGAATCCTCAGGCTCCGCCTCGCTTACCTTTTATGGCAACGTTAAACTTGCTAGATCTGTCGAAGTTGACTAATGATCCGATTCGTTATAGTCTGGGGTGGCCTCCGGTTCCCACCAAACTTCCTTCAGACATTCCAAAGTTTGAAGGCAAGAATGGAGAAGATCCGGCTGACCACATCACTACCTTCCATTTATGGTGTTCTTCGAACTCCCTGATCGATGATTCGATTAGGTTGAGATTATTTCAACGCACCCTAACTGGAAACGTTGCCAAATGGTATATTGAGCTAACTGGGGGTAGTTTTGCTACATTTGGAGAACTAGCTATTACATTTCTGAACCATTTTCAGTTACCTGTCTGATATGATGCTGGGACTGAACTCCTAGCTAATTTTAAGCAGGACGAAGCAACCCACATTTCTGATCACATTCAGGAATGGAGGAGAAGGAAGAGGCTTATTAAAGCTCATATTCCAGGAGAATTCCTTTTGGAATGGTTTCTGAAATCCCTGCAGTCAGATATTTCGAAAGATGTATCCCTTTCTGGGGTATTTTCTGAGGAGCAGGCCATTTTTAGGGCCCAACAGCTGGAACTGATCTATTCTCAGTCTGGGGTCCTCCATAAATATTTTCCCAATGCTCCTCGCTCCAAATTAGATTTATCTAAAACTAAGCCCGGTCCTCATGGTGACGGACTGATTGGATCAATCAATAGTGGTGCAGCCAGCCTGCTTACTCAATTGCAGCAGTTGTCTTTACAATCTGCTCCTTCTGGTCAGGCTGTGCCTGCTGAGTCATCGCCTTCCCAGTCTTTTTCCATAAATGCTGTCCAAGCTTCTGATCCCAAAGGAAATCAACAATCCGAAGGGAAAAAGAAGGGACGAAATAATAAGAAAAAGGGCAGAAATGGGAAGGGTAATGCGAATAAAACCAACGAGCATGTTGGTGAGGGTCCAAAGGAGAAAAGGAAAGTGAAGTTTCCATGCAAGCTGTGTGCTGGAGACCATCTTACGCACCTTTGCCCTAAAATTCAGGATGCGCAGTGCTTGTTAGCTCAGCAGGGTTCTTCTAGTTCCCAGGCTGTGTTAACAAACCCTTTTCCCCAAGGGCAACAATTAGTTGTTGGCACGAATCAAAATCCTGGGGCTTCCTCTGGGGGCACCCAGGAGGGGGAAATTCCATCGAACATTTTCATGATGAGTGCTCACACAGATATCGCTACGAGATCCCATGATTATGGTGGAGAAGAGTCTTCGAAAGCTAAGGATATTCCTGATGCTACTGAGCCACTTCACATTACCAAGCCTACTGTTGAGTCTATGCCTCGGATGCCTAAAGCATCTTCTAAGCGATCGACGATTAATCCAAATGCTAGGGCTGCCCAGAACTACTCGATTGTGGAAGATCTGGCGCAAAGTCCTTGTGCTATGTCGGCTTTAGAGGTACTCCAGTCTTGTCCGGCTCAGCACAGTGCTTTGCTCACTGCCATTGGGGCTATTGATCCAAAAAATTCTCTTCTGATTACTTTTGATATGACTAATTTTAAGAAGAGACTTCCCCATCACATGGCTTTTCATATTAAATCATCGTACCGGAAGTGTAATATCTTTCGAACGGTTGTTGATGAGGGTGCTTCCACATGCGTGATGTCTCTCACATGTTGGAAGACAATTGGATCTCCCAAAGCTGTCCCATCTACCACTCTTCTGACTGTGTTCGATGGTCATTCTCACAGACCCCATGGTATTGTCCCAGCTTTGCCCATCTGTGTTGGGGGCGAAACTGTCAATATAGAGGTTGAGGTAGTTGATGCAAGCTTGGACTACAACCTTCTGTTGGGGAGAAACTGGATTTATGAGATGGATGCCATTGCATCCTCATTATTTCAGATTATATGTTTCCCCCACGAAGGGAGGATTGTTACAGTGGATCAACTGGACTGTCCTCCTGTAGACCCGAATGCGTCTACTGACTCATCTGTTCCAAAGTTGGATAATACTAAGGCACCTGTTGAGAATTTAGGAGTTGGAATGTATTCTTCCTTGATGGGTAATTTTGATATTCCTCCTCCTACGGTTCATATTAATGCAATTTCATCCTCCAAGGCTCCTCTTCGAAGAGAGTTCTTCAGAACTCATTATTTTTCGGACCCTTGGACCTTACCTTCCCCTACTGCCACATTAGCGGAAGGTCAAGTGGGTGGAATGGCATTTCCTATTTCTACAGCTGAGATTGCTTATCAGTCTATTGTTGACTCTGCAGAATCCATCCCAGCTCCTCTGTCGCCGGAAGAGTTGGATGGAGATGTGGCTCCGACTTGGACACTTAGTTCTTCTTCTGCCCAGGATTGCCTTGATACCACTCTTCCATCTGAAGAGGCCATCCTGGAAGCCATGACTGGTATAGATAGACCATGGGATGATTTGCATCATCGGTCTTACTTTTTACCTGACTTGAGCAAAGTTGAAACAAGTTTTCCAAGTCCTCAGTCTCCTGGTCCTGTTCACCGAGTCTTGAACCCTTTAGCACCAACACAGGTTTATGCCGAAGGGAACATGGCTGTGATTTCTCCTACTATCCCGGTGAACATTTCCAGGGATCCCAATATTATAGAGAATGTCTTCATCGGAGCTAAATTTTCCCGTGAAGAGGTTCAAATTTACACCGAGCTCTTTAAAGAGTATAGGGATGTATTCGCTTGGTCTTATGAGGAAATGCCTGGAATAGATCCATCTATTGTCCAACATGAGATCAAGACGTATGAAAACACTAAGCCGGTAAGGCAAAAACTTCGTCCGGTCAATCCTAGGAAGGCAGCAGCTATCAAAGCTGAGGTTGAGAAGCTGCTTAAGGCAGGATTCATTTTCCCTGTTCCTTTGACTGAATGGGTTTCAAATCCCGTTCCCTAGATAAAAAGCAAGGAACGATTCGAGTTTGCATTGATTTCAGAGACCTAAATAAAGCATGTCCTAAAGATAATTACCCCACACCATTTATCGATCAAATCATTGACGAGTGTGTCGGTAATGAGATTTTCTCCTTCATGGACGGTTTCTCCGAATATAATCAAATTACTATCCGTCCTGAAGATCAGCATAAAACTGCTTTTATTTGTCCCTGGGGTACATTTGCATACAAGAAGATGCCTTTTGGTCTTAAAAATGCTGGGGCTACCTTTCAGCGGGCCATGTCATATGCCTTCCACGACATCAAAAAGATTATCGAGGCATACTTGGATGATTTAGCTGCTCATTCTCGAAAGAGGATGGATCATCCTGCTCACCTCCGGAAAATATTTGAACGATGTCGGTTCTATAAGATTAGATTGAATCCGAACAAGTGCATTTTCGCGGTTACATCCGGTCGATTATTGGGATTCATTGTGTCTAGGGAAGGGATTAGGGTAGATCCCTTCAAGGTTGAGGCAATACTTCAGTTACCTCCCCCGTTCTCTATCCGTCAACTTCAAAGTCTACAAGGAAAGTCTAATTTTCTTCAGAGATTTATCGTAAATTATGCTGAAGTTACAAAGGGGTTTATGAGATTGTTGAAGAAAAGAGTTCCATTTCTTTGGGATGACTTCGCTCAATGCTCGTTCGATGCTTTGAAAAAAGCATTGACCTCTGCTCCTTTATTGAATCCACCTGATTATAGCAGGGATTTCCTTTTGTATCTGGCAGCAGCAGAATCTACTATTGGTATGGTTCTGGTTCAGGAGGATGATGCTCTTGCAGAGCATGTTATATAATACCTTAGTCGAGGCTTGGTAGGACCTGAACTCCGGTACACTCCGATAGAAAAGTTAGATTTAGCAGCAGTTCATGCTGTGCAGCGACTCCGGCATTACATTATTCTTCGAAAAACTTATGTTTTGGCAGCAGCCAATCCATTTCAGTTTGTCCTCAGTAGGCGAGTGATTGGGGGCAAATACAATAGATGGATTGTGATTTTGAAGGAATTTGATCTTGATTTTATGTCTGCCAAGTCCAAGAAATCATTGGTTTTCGCGGAATTGATCTCCGAGTTTCCCTGTGGGGAAGAGATGATCTATGATGAATCCTTTCCGGATGAACATTTGTTTCTTATCTCTTCACAGGATCCTTGGTATGGAGATATCATTGTGTATCTCCAGACTACGAAGTTTCCCTCTACTTTTTCGAAATATGAGCGTCGTAAGCTGCGTCACTTGGCCAAGAATTATTTGATTATTGGTGATGCTTTATACCGTCGAGGGGTTGATTCAATCCTGAGACGCTGCTTAACTCTCGAAGAAGCTGAGGCTGTGCTGAATGATTCCCACAGTGGACCTTGTGGGGGTCATTTATCTGGGCTTGCTACAGCCCAAAAGATCTTGCGTGCTGGATACTTTTGGCCCTCGATTTTCAAAGATTGTATAGAATCGGTCAAAAAGTGTCATCCGTGTCAAGTCTATACTCGAAAAATGCGCGCTCATCCAGCTCCGCTTTTTCCAGTCATTACTGTCGGTCCCTTTACAAAGTGGGGAATTGATTATACTACTTGTAACCC
Organism: Pinus albicaulis; assembly: GCA_034641835.2. Taxonomy (NCBI): domain Eukaryota; kingdom Viridiplantae; phylum Streptophyta; class Pinopsida; order Pinales; family Pinaceae; genus Pinus; species Pinus albicaulis. The sequence goes on along the minus strand of JAXQQM020062717.1, from coordinate 22,836 downwards.
GCCTTCAGCTAAAGGTCACAAGTACATTATTGTAGTAGTAGACTACTTTACGAAGTGGGTCGAGGCTATGCCTACTTTTGGGAATGATGGTGAGACTGCAGCTCTTTTCCTTTTCAACCAGGTTATCGCTCGTTTTGGTATTCCTAGAGAGATTTTCACTGACCATGGCAGTCATTTTCAGAATAGTATGATGGTTGAGTTGGCTCTCAAATTGGGTTTCTGGCAGGAGCATTCATCTCCATACTATCCTTAAGCCAATGGGCAAGTGGAAGCCGTGAATAAATCCTTGAAGACAATTCTTCAAAGGAAAATTGATAAAGCTAGATCCAACTGGCATATTATGCTATATCCTGCACTTTGGGCATACAGGACGTCAGTGAAAACTGCAACTGGCTTTACTCCGTTTCAGCTAGTGCATGGGTTGGAATCCGTATTTCCCATTGAATGCGAGATTCCTTCTCTTAAATTAGCTGTTGAACTTCTTCCTGACACTTCTAGTCTTGAAGAACGGCTCCTTCATCTGGAACATCTCGATGAGCAGCGTCGGGATGCTGCCACGATGAATGAAGCGCATAAAAACCGAGTTAAAGTTCAGTACGATAAGGCGGTCAAACCCAGGGTTTTTTCGGAAGGTGACCTTGTCTTGGTCTATGCCCAAGAAAAAGATGCCCTGGGGGCAGGGAAGTTTAAGTCTATGTGGTATGGCCCCTTTATTGTTAAAAAATTCCTTAAGAAATGAGCGTATACCTTGGTTGATTTTGAAGGGAACGAGTTGCCGGAGCCCCGAAATGGGCTCTATTTGAAGAAGTATTATGCCTAGGCTTTGGCCTAGCATGTTGCTTTTGTATATAGTAGTTTTGCTTTGTACATATCTGGTTGATTTTCGATCTTTGATGAGTTGGTGATGTTTTTGATCTGCTTTGGCAGGTTGTGTCGGATGTCATGAGTCATTTTGGTTTCGCCGATGGTGCTAGTAGACACACTCGGAACTTAGCTTCCGCGGCTTGGGTGCTTCATTATCCTTCCGGTCAGCTGTTAGTATCAAGAGGGGTCTGCATTGGTCCTGCTTCCAATAATATAGCAGAATACACTGCAGTTGTTTATCTACTCTCGGAGGCAATATCTTTGGGTGTTGATTCATTGGTAGTTTTCTTGGACTCTCAGCTGGTGGTGTTGCAGCTGAACAATACTTATCGGGTTCGAGATCCATTTTTATTACGGTTGTTCTTGAGGGTACGTTTGTTACAAAGATCATTTCATTTTTTAACTTTCATTCATATTCCTCGAGCTGAAAATTGGTTGGCAGACTCATTAGCTAATCAGGCACTGGATTGGCATATCAATCATTCCATACAATAAAATTTAATCATCAAAAACATCATACATTTTGATACATTTATCACATCACATCAAACATCGCTGTATATATATCATCAGAGTGTTCAAAAACTTTACAAAATTTGGATCTGTTGAGAATGCAGCAAGATGATGGAGCTTAGTGAAATGAAGTCGCCTTCACTAAGTGGGCCCGCAGGCAAATTCTGGCGCAAAGTCTATTTTTAGACTATGTCTATTTTTAGACATACGGAGCATAATTTCGGAATTCTACTTGGAGATTCTTGATGGATGCGACATGTCGGTAAAAATAGATGAGACCCTAATTTTTAGGACCCAGGCTATTTTTAGACTGATCTCCTAAAAATATGGAAGTCAAATATTATTTACCCTTAATAATATTTTTACTATAAACAGCAGTTTACTCTCTTGGCGCACTTCAGTTTGAGTCATGGAGGTGGCTCATGCAACTGACACAAGGAATCACGTGGTTCCTAGGGTTTGATGGCATCTTTCATGGTTGGCTTCAGTTAGACTTCAGTGGCAGAAGTTTTGGAGGAGTTAACGAGACAGATAGTGGAGTTGTGTTCTGTTTGTTTTAGTTGAACTAGTTGAGATTAGTTAACTAGCTAATCAACTAGATATGAGTGGAGTGAATTAAATAATATTTAATTCACTAATTATTAACTCATTAGTCAACTCAAGAACACTTCAGTTCACTACAATGCATGATCAGTTCAGTGGAGACCAGTGGAAGAGGTAGATGAAAGGGTGAGTATAGCTATCAGTTGGAGGATCAGTTTTGCATGGGATTTGCATTACACTTGGAGGAATTGTCCATGACAATTGCGTAGTCAAGCCAAGGGGATTCGAACCTTGGATCTCTTCATATACATGCCATGATTGCGCAATAGAGGCAAGGCAATTGGCGGGGAGTTTTGAACCAGTAACCTGTTCAAAACTAAGCTAGATTGTGTGTGACTTTATGAGAAAGTACTGAGTACTTGTGAGGAGTATTGTACTTGTTTTGTTACATGATTTCTCCATTATAATATACACAATAGCTGCGGGGTTTTCAGCTATAGGCTTTCCCCATACATACCGAGTTAATGTGTGATTGATTTGATGTGAGATTGCTTCTATTATTTCCGCATGTGACAATTAATTGTAGATGAGATTATGTGTTATGCATGCAATTCGAAATTGATGTGTAATCGGGTTAATCTCCATTGAATAAGTGATTTATTCAGCTAATGTCTACATGGTATCAGAGTAGGATTAATTTTCGAGATCTATTACGGTGATTGCAAACTTATTTCCTCGGACAGAGTCTGCATACGGGCCAGGAAGCCTCCGGATTCATCTTTCTTCGGAAAGTGAAAGGTCTGGTAAACGCCCCTTGCAGTCAATCTCTGATTTGGAAATAACTTGTTCTCAAGTGTAGATCGGAAGCGATAGAGCTTGGAGTTTGGAATTCGAATTTTGCAGCAGCTTTGTTTTCTTGGTGCCAGTGTTGAAAATGTCTTTCAATGGTTTGCGACTCGAATATGCTCTTGAAGGCAGTTCGAATTATGTTGCATGGAAGGATCGCATGGAAGCAGTATTAGAAGATAATGGTCTCAAGGAGTTCGTAGATACGGATGTCCAAAAGCCCACTGATCCTGCTGAAGTCGAAGCATGGCAAAAGAAGATGGCGAAGTGTCGAAGGATCCTGTTGGAGGGCGTCAAGGATCATATTGTATCCTGCCTGCATGGAAAGGCTACTCCATATTTAATGTGGAAAGCTTTGACGGATCTATTCCAGAGTAAGAGTGACCAAAGGAAGCTGGCGCTCAAAGATAAGCTCAGGAACATCAAGATGGAGAAAGGCGACAGTATCGCCAAATACCTCACGAAGTTCACTCAATGCAGAGATGAGCCGGGAAGTGTGGGGGTGACTGTCGAAGACGAGGACATGGTCGACCTGGCTCTCCTTGGTCTTCTGAAGGCTTGGCACTCATATCAAGATAGTGTCAATGGTTGGGAGAAGCTGTCGGGATGGGAGCGCCTTTGGGCGGATCTCATGCAGGAGGAGATAAGGAGGACTACTCGAGATGGATCTTCATCAAAGGGAGCTGATGAAGAAAATTGCGCTTTGGTGTCCAAAGCAAAGAAGGGGAAGGGTAAGAAAACCTCTCATTCTGGTGCAAAGGGCAAGAAGCAGGATATGGCGAAAGTGAAGTGTTTTCACTGCCATGATCACGGACATTATGCTACCAATTGTCTAAAGAAGAAGAAGAACAAGCAAGCGGGAAGATCTGCAGATGGAGAAGCTTTGGCTTCACAGTTCGAGCTTGACTTTTCACTGATTGCATGCTTGGTTTCAAGTGTGATGGGATGGGTGTGGTTCTTGGACAGCGGTGCGTCATTTCATATGACGGGAGATCGGGAGTTGTTCTCAGATCTGGAGGACAAGGATTTGGGTATGCACATCGAGATGGGCGATGACGGTAGATACAATGCGACTGGTATCGGTACCGTATCCTTTCAGAGGGAGTCTGGTAAACCCTTTGTACTGAAGGATGTCATGCATGTACCCGGATTGAAGAAGAACCTGATTTCAGTAGCGATGTTGGAGGATAAGGGGTATGATGTGGTCTTCAGCGAAGGAAAAGCCTTCCTGCGCAGTAAGACTACTGGAGAGACCCGGAAGATAGGGGTTCGAACTCAGAACCTTTATCAGTTGCAGGTAGATGACTGCGAATTTTGCAGCAGAATTGTTTTCTTGGTGCCGGTGTTGAAGATGTCTTCTTTCAACGGTTTGCGACTCGAATATGCTCTTGAAGGCAGTTCGAATTATGTTGCATGGAAGGATCGCATGGAAGCAGTGTTAGAAGATAATGGTCTGAAGGAGTTCGTGGATGCGGATGTCCCAAAGCCCACTGATGTAGCTTTGGTCGATGCATGGCAAAAGAAGATCGCGAAATGTCGAAGGATCCTGTTGGAGGGCGTCAAGGATCATATTGTATCCAGCCTTCATGGAAAGGCTACTCCATATTTAATGTGGAAAACTTTGACGGATCTATTCCAGAGTAAGAGTGACCAAAGGAAGCTGGCGCTCAAAGATAAGCTCAGGAACATCAAGATGGAGAAGGGCGACAGTATCGCCAAATACCTCCCGAAGTTCACTCAATGCAGAGATGAACTGGGAAGTGTGGGGGTTACTGTCGATGAAGAGGATATGGTCGACCTGGCTCTCCTTGGTCTTCCGAAGGCTTGGCACTCATATCAAGATAGTGTCAATGGTCGGGAGAAGCTGCTGGGATGGGAGCGCCTTTGGGCGGATCTCGTGCAGGAGGAGATAAGGAGGACTACTCGAGATGGATCTTCATCAAAGGGAGCTGATGAAGAAAACTGCGCTTTGGTGTCCAAAGCAAAGAAAGGGAAGGGTAAGAAAACCTCTCATTCTGGTGCTAAGGGCAAGAAGCAGGATATGGCGAAAGTGAAGTGTTTTCACTGCCATGATCACGGAAATTATGCTACCAATTGTCCAAAGAAGAAGAAGAACAAGCAAGCGGGAAGATCTGCAGATGGAGAAGCTTTGGCTTCACAGTTGGAGCTTGACTTTTCACTGATTGCATGCTTGGTTTCAAGTGTGATGGGATCGGTGTGGTTCTTGGACAGCGGTGCATCATTTCATATGACGGGAGATCGGGAGTTGTTCTCAGATCTGGAGGACAAGGATTTGGGCATGCACATCGAGATGGGCGATGATGGTAGATACAGTGCGACTGGTATCGGTACCGTATCCTTTCAGAGGGAGTCTGGTAAACCCTTTGTATTAAAGGATGTCATGCATGTACCTGGATTGAAGAAGAACCTGATCTCAGTAGCGATGTTGGAGGATAAGGGTTATGATGTGGTCTTCAGCGAAGGAAAAGCTTTCCTGCGCAGTAAGACTACTGGAGAGACCCGGAAGATAGGGGTTCGAACTTAGAACCTTTATCAGTTGCAGGTAGATGACTGCACAGCTATGGCATGCAAGGCTGGAGATGTGGTGAGCCGGGATGATGAGGGCGAACTATGGCACAGGAGATTGGGCCATCTTCACCATGGAGCTTTGAAGATTCTGCAGCAGATTTCTATTGGACTTCCTAAGGGCACCCTTGCGCAGTCAGATCAGTGCAAGGGGTGTACTTTAGGGAAGTATGTGAAAGCCACCTTTCACGAGAAGGATAGTCGCGCCATGACGATCCTTGAGAGAGTTCACACGGACGTGTGTGGTCCTTTCTCAGTTGCTTCGACAGCAAAGCACAAGTATTATGTGATCTTTGTTGATGATTTCTCTCGAAAGTGCTGGATCTTCTTCATGCCGAAGAAGAGCGATACATTCGCGAAGTTCTGTGAGTTTAAAGCACTGGTCGAGAAGGAGTCGGGAAAGAAGGTGATTTCTCTAAGGAGTGATAACGGTGGTGAATTCATCTCGGCTGAATTCAAGGAGTTCTGCAGCGTAGAAGGGATTCGGAGAGAGCTCATTGCACCCCATAACCCACAGCAGAACGGGGTGGCTGAGCGGAAGAACAGAACGATCGTGGGTGCTGCACGGGCGATGTTGCATGATCAGGGCCTACCCCTTCACTTGTGGGGTGAGGCATGCAATACAGCAGTGTATGTGCAGAACCGTTGTCCTCACAAGGTTCTTGGCATGAGTACACCGGAGGAGGCTTATTCTGGCAAGAGGCCCGATATTTCCCATTTGCGGATTTTTGGTTCTCCTGTCTACATGCATGTGACGAAGGATGCGAGAAGGAAGCTGGATCCAACTGCTGAGGTTGGAATATTTGTGGGGTACACTGATACACCTCATAATTATCGAGTGTATGTGCCAGACAGTCGCAAGACTGTTGTGCGACGGGATATAAAATTTCAGGAGGAGAAAGCCATGCAGTGTTCGCTTGAGAGGGAGCTACACTTGCATGCGGATGAGGAGCTGTTAGTTCCTAAGGAGGAGCTTCCGGATGTGGATCAGCCACAAGAGGAGGTTCAGGAGGTGGAAGAAACCACCCAGGCAGCGCCAACCATCAGAGGGCGCATGCGCACTACAGAAGCTGAGCGACTGGCTCGGGATGCAGAGAAGGTTGTAGGACCACCTACGGCACAGCGCAGACAGAGACAGTCACCGGATCGGTACACTGGATACATGGCTCTTATGAGTCAATGTGTTGTGACAGAGCCATCCTCTTTTGAGGAAGCTGTGGAGGAACCCGCATGGGTTGATGCAATGATCGAAGAATATGATTCGATCATCAGGAACAGTGCATGGGAGATTGTCCCAAGACCGGTTGGGAAATCAGTTGTAGGTTCGCGATGGATCTACAAAGTGAAGCAGGCGGGTGACGGGAGTGTGGAGAAGTACAAGGCGAGATTTGTCGCCCGTGGCTTCTCACAGATCGAGGGGATTGACTATGAGGAGACTTTTGCACCTGTCGCAAGGTACTCTTCCGTACGGACGATCCTTGCTCTCTCAGCGCAGATGGGGTGGCACATTCATCAGATGGATGTGAAGACTGCGTTCCTCAATGGAGTTATTGAGGAAGAAGTGTACATAGAGCAGCCTAAAGGTTTTGAGATCTTCAGCAGTGAGTCGCATGTGTGCCGACTCAAGAGAGCACTGTATGGGCTGAAGCAAGCACCTCGTGCTTGGTACACTCGGATAGACGGCTACTTCACCGGGCTTGGATTCTCCAAGAGTGAGGCGGATCCAAACCTGTACCAGATTGTGGTGGAGGGGAAGCTGTTGATCATCGTACTGTATGTAGATGATCTGATTTTGACTGGCGACGAGCAGTTGATACTTTCATGCAAGGAGGATCTTGCACGAGAGTTTGAGATGAAGGACCTAGGCATCCTTCATTATTTCCTGGGATTGGAGATTTGGCAGCGCAGTGGAGGACTGTTTGTTTCTCGGGGCAAGTATGCCCGGGAGATTCTGGAGAGGTTCAACATGCAAGGCTGCAAGCCTGTTGACACTCCTCTTCCTGGTGGTTGGAGGAAGGAGGATGCTACTTCAGCGGAGGTAGTGGATGCCACTGTCTATCGACAGTTGGTGGGGTCGCTTATGTATCTGGTCAATACACGACCCGATATATGCTATGCAGTTAACCGGCTTTCGCAAGCTATGGTTAAGCCTACCAAGCTCTTTTGGAAGGCAGGCAAGCATGTATTGCGCTATATTAGAGGCACATCGGGATATGGTCTATGGTACAGACAGGAGGATGGAGCGAAGCTTTCTGGCTTCACAGATGCAGATTGGGCAGGGAGTCCAATGGACCGGAAGAGCACATCTGGAGGAGTTTTCAACATTGGGTCGACAGCAGTTTCCTGGTACAGCAGGAAGTAGAGATCCGTGGCACTCAGTTCAGCAGAGGCCGAGTACATGGCAGCTAGCTTGGCTGCATGCGAGGCTATTTGGATGAGGAAGATCCTCGCAGGATTGTTCAGGTTGCATTTGGAGCCTACAGTGATTTATTGTGATAACCAGAGCTGCATCAAGCTCTCGGCTAATCCGGTATTTCATGATAGGTCCAAACACATCGACATCAGGTACCATCATATCAGAGATTGTGTTCAGCGGAGAATCATGATGCTTTCATATGTTCCCACGGAGGATCAGGATGCCGACATCCTGACGAAGGCGCTCACCGGGAGCAAGTTCGAATTCCACAGAGGCAGGATAGGGATTGCAGATAATCCATATCTTGCTGAGAGGGAGTGTTGAGAATGCAGCAAGATGATGGAGCTTAGTGAAACGAAGTCGCCTTCACTAAGTGGGCCCGCAGGCAAATTCTGGCGCAAAGTCTATTTTTAGACTATGTCTATTTTTAGACATACGAAGCATAATTTGGGAATTCATATGTTCCCACGGAGGATCAGGATGCCGACATCCTGACGAAGGCGCTCACCAGGAGCAAGTTCGAATTCCACAGAGGCAGGATAGGGATTGCAGATAATCCATATCTTGCTGAGAGGGAGTGTTGAGAATGCAGCAAGATGATGGAGCTGAGTGAAATGAAGTCGCCTTCACTAAGTGGGCCCGCAGGCAAATTCTGGCGCAAAGTCTATTTTTAGACTATGTCTATTTTTAGACATACGAAGCATAATTTGGGAATTCTACTTGGAGATTCTTGATGGATGCGACATGTCGGTAAAAATAGATGAGACCCTATTTTTTAGGACCCAGGCTATTTTTAGACTGATCTCCTAAAAATATGGAAATCAAATATTATTTACCCTTAATAATATTTTGACTATAAACAGCAGTTTACTCTCTTGGCGCACTTCAGTTTGAGTCATGGAGGTGACTCATGCAACTGACACAAGGAATCACGTGGTTCCTAGGGTTTGATGGCATATTGCATGGTTGGCTTCAGTTAGACTTCAGTGGCAGGAGTTTTGGAGGAGTTAACGGGACAGATAGTGGAGTTGTGTTCTGTTTGTTTTAGTTGAACTAGTTGGGATTAGTTAACTAACTAATCAACTAGATATGAGTGGAGTGAATTAAATAATATTTAATTCACTAAATATTAACTCATTAGTAAACTCAAGAACACTTCAGTTCACTACAGTGCATGATCAGTTCAGTGGAGACCAGTGGAAGAGGTAGATGAAAGGGTGAGTAAAGCTATCAGTTGGAGGATCAGTTTTGCATGGGATTTGCATTACACTTGGAGGAATTGTCCATGACAATTGCGTAGTCAAGCCAAGGGGATTCGAACCTTGGATCTCTTCATATACAGGCCATGATTGTGCAATAGAGGCAAGGCAGTCAGCAGTGAGTTTTGAACCCGAGACTTGTTCAAAACTGAGTTAGATTGTGTGTGACTTTATGAGAAAGTACTGAGTACTTGTGAGGAGTATTGTACTTTGTTGGTTACATGATTTCTCCATTATAATATACACAATAGCTGCGGGGTTTTCAGCTATAGGCTTTCCCCATACATACTGAGTTAATGTGTGATTGCTTCTGTTATTTCCGCATGTGACAATTAATTGTAGAAGAAGGTTATGTGTTATGCATGCAATTCGAAATTGATGTATGATCGGGTTAATCTTCAGTGAATAAGTGATTTATTCAGCTAATTTCTACATAAGGGGCCATGAATATATCAAAACCACAAACACCACAATGGTCCTCCTTGCAAAAATTAAAAACAGTTCACTTAACCAACCAACCATGGCATCTTCAAGTCTTTCCTTTGAGTTTCATCTAATATTCACACCAATATATTTTCTTTTTGCTAATACAAGATATCTAGGGAGGATTAAATGATACTACTTACAAAACCTCTAGTCTTTCATGCATTCAAACTCATACAAAGATGCCATATAACAAAAATAGGTTGGCACCAAATGGTTCACAATACAAATAGAACTATTCTCCAGTAATCAACGCATACATTTTGAAAGGCAGTAACATGATTTTCTTGGTGATGATTTATAGGTGTTCGATTTGATATGTGATGTCTTATACTTTCAATTAGCATTGAGTAATATACAATCATTGCAAGCTTTTCCCTATAACCATCATGAACATGGAGATGCTAAGGTCATTATAAAACTTCCTTTAAGATTGGTGATCCATAAACTACCATCGATATTCTACTAGACAATTCATCACAACATATATGATAAATATTTATTGAAATCCAAAAATCTATACTATGAGATTTAATTTTCCCCGGACTTTTGGATTTATTAAATTATTGTTTCTACTTATGCATGAAATAAATAAAATTAAAAAAAAAAGAGAAAAAATAGAACAGTCACTCAAGAAACCATAATAACACGAGATATGACCTAAGAAACCCTTTCAATAGAAAACCCAATTGGAAAGTGAGGCTACTCTGTGCTCTCTTTCTCTAAATGAAAATGGTGTTGTCAGGCCCTTAAGGCAAGCACACACATAACTAATATAAGGAGACTGGGATGACATTAGTATTGCAATAAATGAAACATTTGATGCAACATTGTTGGAAATTTTTGGCTTCCATGTGCACAAACACTCTTGGTTTGTAGAGAGATTAGTGATCTGGACATATGAGATCAGTGAACTGGACACATGAAGGGGGTAGTGATATGAGTTATTTAAGATGAGATGGAACATTGGGAACATAAGTGTGCATGCAAACAAAACTAATACAACATGAAGTTTGAGATGGGTTGCCATGTTGGCCACAACAATGTGCACATACACCAAACCAAGAGTTGAGATGAATAGTGTGTGGTCGTGAATATGGGAACACATGCTAAAACAAAGAGACAAGACAAGTGGCATCTGGGAAAAACAAGGGGTGTGCATTCCAAGTTGAACAAATAGGTCGATGCATATAAGATAAGTGGGATGAGTCACATGGTGATGGAATGATGTAAAAGTAGGTTTGATAGAAGATGAAGGGAGGTGATGGTAGGAATAATTCCAAGGTTCACATGCCTTGATATTCTCATGTCCCATATATATACACAAATGGTTGAGACAATAGAAGGAAGGAGCTCAAACAAAGTAGTATGGAGGACAAGAACCACAAATTCAATGAGACAAAGAGATTTTCACCATACCAAGGAAAATGGAATCGAGATATTTTGGGGTTTCTTTCTTCGTGATGCATGGTCGCTCTTCAAACTAGGATGGTTGGAGGGTGGGCCAAAACGTTTTTGGGAACAACCTGAGTGGAAAATTAGTGCACATTACCCATTTTGTGTTAATTTAGGTGGTAGAAACCCATGGTAAAGTTATATTGTATTATATTTGGAAGTTGGTCAGGTGACTTGGTTGGATACTTGAACCGATTGTAAATGTCAAGTTTTATATATATATATATATATATATATATATATATATATATATATATATATATATATATATATATATATATATATATATATATATATATATATATATCGGAGTAAGGTTGTGGGTTGCTCCCATAAATCTTGTGTACTATTATGTGATGTTTTGGCATACATTAATGTGAAGAAGTGGTGTAAATTAATTATAAGTGTGGATGTAAGTGGATGTTGTGGATGAGACAAATATGCACTTGGATTTAGATTATGTTTGTGATTCCACTATATAACTTTTCTAAGATGTATAATGCAAGTGTTTATTTGTGAGGTGTAGTATAGGTGAATTATTGTTGAGGTGGCCATCCCATTGGTGAGAAATAAGTTAGTGTCACAAAACTAGAGATCACGGGGTGCCTAAAACCATGTGAAAACTCTAGGTCCATGACAGGTGGTATCAAAGCAGAGATTGTAGATAGGTTTCAAAGGATTTTAACTGCTATTCGAGATTGGTGGTATCTTAACGGAGCTTAAAACATAGTAGCTTATTGTGGAGGTGGAAATACAACATATTTAAAACTAAGATCCGAGATAAGGTCCTTTAGTAGGTTGAGATGGTAGATTCAAGGTCAAGTAGTAGTCAAGATGGCCCCATATTGGTAGAGATGGTTTTCATTATGGAAGAACGTATGGTAGAAATGATGGATATTATGTAGGAACGTGAAAATGAGTCATAAGAAATTAGGAGTGCCATAAGGAATATGAGGGAATTTTTCCTTGATGGCATCAATGAGCTTGAAGGAATTTCTCAGACAGTGGAGAAATCTCGAGATGATGCATGGGGAGATAATTTGAAGCACTAAAGTATGAGTTCTCTTCTCTTGTAACCTTGACCCGAGCTTAGGTAGAGATAATCCTAGTATTAACGAAGAAAATTGGACAAGGATGATATAGTATTTTAGTGAGAGTGTAGAAAAAGGAACTAAAACTATATTATGGGAGTAGGAGTGTCAATATTCTTGGTAATTTCCATTGGGATGTGGTGCATTACTTGGATCTAATGAGTGGGTGATCAAAGGAGGCTATGGTGAATGTTGTTGCTATGTATTTGACATGGATAAAAATTTTGTAGCGGAGAACCTGAATGGAATATTTGACATATAATCACATCATAGAGAGGATTTCTATATGGGTATAGATGACGGAATATTTTTATGTGCATTTTGGTCTAGTGAATCACACATGGATCACCATGATTCACTTTGTGGCATTGAAGAATACAAGAAGGACTTAGGCATACATCAAGGAGTTCCCAGGACCTACATTGGAGATCATAGGGATATTACATGAATATCGATTATACCATTTCATCAATGGATTGCAACCAAGGGCTCAAACTGAGTTGAGAAGACAAAATGTCTAGAACCTTTTAGAGGTTATCACTCAAACATATAAAATTTTAGATTTTCGGCAGGAAGGGAAGTATGGAAATATGGATAAAAAATGAGATCATGTTGATGAGGGAAAGAAGAGGAAGGACCAAAGGAATGAAAAGTATCCTTAGGACAAAAAATCTAAGAAGGAAGGTGTAATAAGGGAGAAGAAGCCTATTTTGTGTTGGATAAGTGCAAAGGATATTTTGATGAAGAATTTCCCATTGAAGAAAATGGTGGAAATTTTGGAGCAAGAGGAAGTTCCAATAATTAAAGTACTACATGTTTTTAGAGCATCTTATATGAAGAAGATTGCCAAAAACTAGGATTAGGAGAGGAATCAAATTGATTTTGTGAGTATGGATTTTGTTATATTCAGATGGTGGCTATGATTGACATTGGGGCTACACATAACTTTATGAGAGAACATGTTGCTAAATAGCTTGGATTAAGATTAAAGTCATTCCAAGAATACTTCAAGGTTGTTAATTTATGGAAAATATGTGATTGGGACATTGAGTATGTTCCCATTCATTTCAGTGATTAGCAAGGAAAGGCAAGATTCACCATTGTGCATCTGAATGATTATGAGTTGGTGTTGGGAGAATAGCATTTTATTTTGGGGAGATTAGTACCCATTCCACACATGAGATGTTTGTTCATACTATTAGGATAGAATATGATTATAGTGAAGACTATGAGGGTAGATACAAGTTCAATTGTTAGGATGACCTTGTTGGAAATGTAGATTAATAATAGGGGGATGAATCAGTAGCGATGCCACTTATTAAAATTTTAAACAATTAATTAATCCTTTAAAACATTTACAATTTGAAACACACAACGACATATCAGAGCATCAAAATATAACACAAAACCATAAAATAGCGACACAAATAAGACACCATTGATTTCTAGTGGAAGCCTCGAAGGGGAAAAAACAACCCGATACTCATGATCACTTCTCATTCTCTTATTATTATATCAATATAATATTTTACATAGTTCAAATGAACACCACCAACTAGGATTTGCTACCCTTTACCAGTATTGTTGGCCACCAATAGCTAGGAAGTCTCTACTCACATGAATTTGCAAGACACCACCTATTGGAAGCCCCCACTCCCAACAAGCCTTTCCCAGCCACCATTGGACTATATATCCACCACTAGATGGAGATACCACTCCAAAAATACCATTTTTATGGCTACCACCAACAAGGAGAAACCACTCCTTTTTTTTTCAACCATTACTGAATGAAGGCCCCAACATCCTCTCACACTCAGGGCCACACTTTGATTCATTTTTATACTAGATTCCAAGGAGAACTACACAACTGAACAACAAAAAATCAGTCCTCTCTATAACATATAAAATCTATCCAAAAAAAAACATTGCATACACACAATATTTTGATGAATGCACTAGCAAAAATCCCAGACTAAATGATCTTCAATCATTTCTTACTCCATCACCTCACTCTCTAGTATGATGGTTGAAATACTCTATTTCTACCTTCCATAACTACTGCAAAACGCTTCATATTTTTTGCATTATGTTCCTCACAACTTGGACACTCTTCTCTTCTCTCACACTTACTCAACCAACAATACAACCAACCTCAACTTCTTAAAGAAACCTCCAATATATAATTTTTTGGAGTGATTAAAACAATAATTGCAATCAAAGTAATGGAGAGATAATCATAGGTGTTCACACACTCTTGATTGGTCCAATATTTGATATTTCTCCTCCTTGATCTGATCCTTCATGATATTCATTGAATGATAGATCTTATCAAATTTAACCATCTTCTCAAATACTTCCTTGGAATTCTTGACCCATTTCCAAGTGCAAAAGCTAAAGTACATGCCCCTTGAATTAACTGAGTTTTTCACACAAGTCGGGAAAACCACTTTATAGGGTATGAAACTCCTCCTCCTTTTGGGAAGTGTGTTTTATTGCACCGTACAAAGGCACTACTTGTGTTATAACGTAAGTTTCAAGATTACATCTTGTGTTACCTCTTCCAAACCTCCTTCATCCATCATCTCAACTTTAGGACTTCCAGAACATGTCCAAATATCTCTAAAATGTATCCAACATCTATCAGGCTTTTCTAATAATATCCATCACCTGACTAAACTTCTTCTGCAAGCATCAAGGTATCAACATAAGACTCCACCTTTTCAGGTACCTCTTCATGCTCCTAAAAATATACTTCCAATCATAAAGAGTGTGATATGATCCAGCTTGAAATCATCGCAAGACAAATAGTGCTAAGTGATTTTTGACATGAATTCCAACATATTCCCCCTTTTGCATTGATGCCAGCCTCAATCTGACCTCTAAAATTGAACTCCAAACTCTCTCCCCTTTGACATCAAATGAAAGGGGAAATACCAACATTGAAGAAAAATTCTAACAATGTGGGGGTTGAGAGAAGTACTCCCCCTGAAATGCTCGACACCATGCTAATAAAAATTGACCTTATAAAAAGCAAGAAAAGAATGCGAAATATTGAAATCAACTTCCAAACATGACTCTTTCCAACACCATGCATCCTCTCATGATTAACATGCTCCCCCTAATCATGTAATGAGGTTGCAACCAGCCTCTCTTTGTTGTTGTACCAACACTTATGCTTCTTTGCAATAAGCCTCCTTGCCAAATGCAAGAGACTACCCCTCATAGATTAGGACTCCAATTGAATTTGACTAATTATATACAATGAAGTGCAATAAAAATAAAAGGTTACATGGAGAAAATACATGGTTTCAATAAGCACATGACTCTCCTATAAGCATGCCTTGTGAAAATTTCACTACTGAAATTATATTACAACAATTGGAATTAAATCTTCTAACTGTTAATTAATTATTTAGTGTATTTCTACAATAACAAGGAATTAATCACAACACAATCTTCACAAATAAACAATTTTTTGGAAGATAAACTAGAATCTGAGAAAATACTGGCACACTCACAAAAAAATTACGACACTATTATTTTTTACTAAAGTCCCCGGAAAAACCAAACTTGGGAAAATTGGTGCAGAAACTGAGGGTTTTTATTATTAAGAAGTAATGAGAAAATTCTGAGTACAAATGGATTACCAAAATGGAAATCAACTATAGGAAAACTGGCCACAAAAAATATTGAGACAAATTTTGTCTCACCCAACACTAATCCATCTCTGAAATTGGCTCCAAATGGGCTCCACGAAACCCCTGTGTTAGCCTCTGCATCCGTTAAGGGAATTTGAGGTCTAAAATGGGCCTCGTAAGAAAACTGCACAACCAAAATAAACTTTATAAGAACCAAAAGGATTAAAGATGATGATGTCAACCATGGGGGATGATTCACAATTTTTTAAGTAAAAGGGTTAAAAGATTAAAAAATGATAAAATAATAAAACTACTTTTTCAACTTATCTCCCAAAATGTTTATTTAAATTTCGAGCGGGAGTACTCATTGGATGCCAAATTTAATTCCTCATCCAAGGAGTACCCATGTTTCATACTTTCGATGGACCCTGCTACGTGACAAATGAGAAATACATGAAAAACATGTTTGCAATCACGTTTTTCATGTATTTATCATTTTTCGTGTAGCAGGGTCCATTGAAAGTATGCAACATGGGTACTCCTTAGATGAGGAATTAAATTTTTCATCCAACGAGTACTCCCGCTCGAAATTTGAGTAAAAAATTTGGGAGATAAGTTGATCTTTTTTCCCTCTAAAATTTATGATGTCATCAAATATTATTTTATTATTTCCACTATTATTTTATAATTTACTTAGGAGGCCCATTTTAGACCTAAAAATTCCCCTTATGAAATATATGTAGGAACTAGGGCGCTCTGCCTGGAACTGAAACTAATCAAGATGTATTCCCAATCCATCCTATGATAATGACTCCCTAGTCTCTTCCAAAAATTCTCCCAATCCCCAGAAACTGAATCGGCCCTCTTTCTAGCCAAATCAAACAATGTCTTTGAAGTTTCTGCACCAGCACTATGCAAGCCTCACTGAGGAAACTCAACCCTCCTATACCTAACTCTCTAGAACTATAATACTTCCTTTGGAATCACTATCTTTTCCCCTCTCTATCTTTTCTACCCTTCTTTGGCTCGAACTCTTCTCACAACTGTTGTTTCTCTCTAGAAAATCGAACTACCCAAGGAAATCGATTTCAAGTGTGTTCCTCCATCTACCCATCGACTTCTTCTTATAATCTCAATGTGGGACTCCAACAACCAATATTAAATCTTCATCAATGAATAAGATTATTTCCTTGTCGATCTGTGTGATTTTCTAGAGAAATCTCACCTTCCTCAATTAATTCTTGTTAATTAATCATTTTTCCTCGGTTAGACTTAGGAAAAAATTAATTACTAATTAATTAACTTAATTAAGGAATCTCTAGGTGGATTTTCATGAAACCTTTTATAGGCTATAGATTCCTAGTGTTTCTTAGCCTCTCTCACAACTTTCGAGACTAGAACATTATTCAATGCTACAAATACTAATAGTCTCTCTTAGCGAGGAAGGTGTTTTAGTGTTGAACTACTCCAACATCCTGTGTCTGCATAACCCTCTGTCACATTCTTCATGTCTGGCCACTATTAATTCCTGCCACTGCCCACTAACTATTGAGCAACTCTAATGTTGCATCTGTACTACTTGACACTGCTATACTTCTTCCAACTCTGCATCTGCATTGCAACTCCCTCTCATCTGTTGTTGTTGCTAATACAACTACTACAACTGAGAAGTATATAAAATATTGGATCAACTATGTATTTGTGCTACATATGTCTCCTGAGAATCTGAATAATACTAGCATCTACACTGTCCACTAAAAAATCTACATTGTTGCTGACTTTGCTACTGAGCCTCCTCATCTACTGCCAACACTACTTTGTGCTCCACAGCACCTGACTGCAACTAGTTTACAACTGTCACTCTCAAATTTGATCATATCAACTAACATTGATCCATCCTACTGCTGAATATTGTGGTCCCCCATAGCATGGTAATGATCCATGAGGAAGACACCACAGTGGACCCTGCCCAACTCTACACAAATCTAGAGTATAGAACTCAAATTGATGTCTCCCCACCTCTCTCCTTGAGGTATAGTTTCATAGAGAGAAAAATATAATCTACTCATATTGCTTTTTCTATTGCTCTACTGATGGTTCCACACTATTATAATGAGTCTGATCTCCTCAAATACAGAACTACCAACTTCCAGAGGGTTTCTCCCTCTGAGTCTCGATATCCTTATGGGAAATATATTTTCTCCCTCCTGGAAACTCACATTTTCCTCCTGTATTGGAAACTGAACTACATAGCTCTGCGTGGGGAATCTCTACTGGCTAGAACTTCACCAACATCCTACAACTGGAAAATTTGCATTACCTCTATCACTGAAACACAACTATCTCTCGAGTACTGACTGCAACTAGCTATGAAGTAGTCATTTGAATAAGTGATAGGGTCTACTAACACTAAACTTGTTATTATGATATTTTGGGTCCCTATAGCGGGGGTGATGGTCATGATGCAACAATCTAGAACTGATATGACTTATCTCTTTGTTGCAACTACACTGGACCTGCCCAACTAGAATATTGGAGTCTCATACTCCTCCTCCTCCTAGATCTGGTGCCCTACTATCTCCTTTCAATCCTAGTCCCTAGCTGGGACCCTTCTTCAATTTGAAACTTGCACTAGAAAACTTGAACTTCCTCCGTCACCTGCCTTCGAAAACTAGAATTCAATATGCTCGACATATCTACATTTTGTCTAACTCGCACGTCTTCTAGAAATCTTGTACGGTCATCTCTGGAAAGCTACAAAATTTTCGAAACTAAAAAACTAGGAAAATAAGAAGGAATCTCCTCCTCTCTTGCGCGACTACCTACTTTGCAATTCACACTTCATTCTGTAAATGTGCAGTCCTACTAGTTACCTCTGCAACTAGAAATCATGAATTTCCTAGAAAAAGAAACCCTTTGAGAAAAAATCCCTTTGTGTGTGTTATTTCTCTTCCACCCAACACTGATTCTACTACTACAAACTACTACAAAACCCTTCTGTGCCCAAACAATGAATATTCCCAGCAAAATATTAGACTACTGCTCCCTCTGCCTACTGGAATCACTAGATTTGGCAAGCTAATTTTTTCTACAACCCTGCACAAAAAAATTGAATTGCTCAAGCAATTTGCACTGATTAACTAGGCACTACGCAACCCCATAAATTTGTCTTATTGCTCCCTCTAAGCAACGAATTTCTTATGAGTTTCCCAGTCTGATAAAAATTTCTCTGACCATGCGAAAATTTCACTACTGAAATTATATTGCAACAACTAGAATTGATTTTTCTAACTGTTAATTAATTATTCAGTTTATTGCTACATCAACAACGAATTAATCACATTGCAATCTTCACAAACAAAAAATATTGTGGAAGATAAAATACAATATAAGAAAATGTTGGTAAACACACACAAAAATTTACGACATCGTTATTTTGGACTAAAGTCCCTGGATAAACCCATCTTAGTAAAACCGGTGTAGCAACTCATGGTTTTTATTATTAAGTAGTAGTGAGAAAATTATGAGTAAAACTGGATGCCCAAACTGGCAATCCACTACAAGAAAATTGGCCTAAAAAATTATAAAGATAAATTTTGTCTCACCCAACACTGATCCAGCTCTGAAATTGGCTCCAAATGGTCTCCATGAAACCCCTACATCAAACCTGCGTAGACAATAGTATGCTCTTCCTGGAACTGCAATTGATTAACTCGTATTCCCAATCCATCCTCTGAAAATGACTCGCTAGTATCGAAATTTCTCTTGGCCTCCAAAAACAGGATCGACCCTCTGTTTGGCCAAATCAAACCCTGCCTCTAAAGCTTTTGTGCTAGCACTGTGCAGCCTCACTGAGGAAGCTCAACCATCTTGTAGCTGATGCTCTGAAACTGGAAGACTTCCTCCAGACTCACTATCTCTACCCCCTCTATCTCTGCTTCCCTGATCTAGCTCAAACTATTTCAAAAAATATTGCTACTCTCTAGAAAATCGAATTTCCCAAGGAAAATCGATCTCAAGTGTGTTCCTCCACCAACCCATCGAATTCTTCTTATAATCTCATGGTGGGACTCGAATGATTAAGATTAAATCTTAATCAATGGATATATTATTTCCTTGTCGATCTGTATGAGTTTTTTGAGTTTTTAGAGCAATCTCACCTTCCTCTATTAATTCATATTAATCAATCATTTTCCCCAAATAAGACTTAGGAAAAAAATAATTATTGATTAATTAACTTAATTAAGGCATCTTTAGGTGGATTTTCATGAAACCTTTTCTGGGTTATGGAGTCCTAGTGTTTCTTCGCCTCTCTAACAACTATCAAGACTAGAAATCCATACGATGCTACAAAAGCTAACATGCCTAACATCAAACAATGACTTTATGGACCCAAGTTTACATCAATCACCCAATGTTGCAAGGCTATATCAATGATATACAATACAAGAAAAATTTGACACCCAATAGCCCATACATAGTTGAATTTGACAACTTTTACAATACATACTAGACAACATGGATGTCTACATGACCAATGCATAAAACTATGAGACAATAATGATACATGGGTTTTATAGCTACACACAAGTGTTCTCTCCTCTAAGCATGATCAATACATGGAATCCATGAGCAATAATATGTGCCCTATGCAACAACAACAATAAAATTACAATACATCGCATATGATAGCATGTGGTTACTCTCAACACCTCAACCATAAATAAGGATCTCAACAATAGCATATATGGATATCTCATCAACATATAAATTTAATTCCATGAAAAATCTAAAATATTCACAAGCCATCAAGTATAGCAGAAAAGTAAGGCTGATCAATAGCATATCAAATACCAACAATGAATTTTCTGTAGCAAAATCATGGCAAAACCACTAGCAATCACCATGCTCTGCATAGACATCTGCAACATAATTATATAACAAAAGAAACACAAATATCATGAAATAGTGACAACATCATAACATCCTCATCATCAATGAACAAATCATTAATGAGGCTTAATAACATAGAAGCATACTCATGTAGCACCAACTTTAGCTCCAAGCAACAAATCAATAGGCAGCAAAAGCATCACTAGCAACAGATGAGTCAATACAAACAATCTATCCAACATCATTAATTCATGGCCAAATAAGTAATGCTTTTGAGAAGAAATAACAGAGAATTGGCCTATGTAATAAAAACAACAATATAATATCTTGTAATATAGCACTCTCAATAACTCATTCTCCTTGACCTCATGTTATCAAGGATAGTACATTCTTTCTCCTCGTACAATGAGATCAAAATGCCAAGCAAAAAAAGCATTATAACCAAAATATCATAGGAAACATGCATACTCTCATGAGACTCAAGCAACAACATACTCTCTCCATACATCATCAACAAACCCAATACTCAGTAATAAACCCATTAATACAACACGCTCTAGCTCATAAAATCATCACAAGTTAGCTATATAAATCCAAAATATCCTAGCAGTAGCATGCATCATACATCTAGGTATATAAGGCATGAGTAATAATATGCACACTGTAAATGTGCAAACTCCAATGTGCCACCATCTGATCTCTATAGTAGCTTAAAACACATGAAAATACATGACATAATGTGATCTAGATATATGAGCACTAGAAACATACCAAATTTTCCATGCAAGCATACTAACACATCCTATCAATAATCTATGAATGAGAATAATCATGTAGCAACAGCAACAAATTTGTACTCAACAATATAGAGCAAGTGCATACGAGCTAATAAGTGCATGACTAGCTCCTCCATAATGAACAAAATTCCAACAATCTGCTGGTCCATTGGAAGCAAAAGTGCCCCCCCTTAATATGTGATCTTCCTTCACTCCTTCACATCCTTCTCTTTGAATATTTCATACTCTAAATACTAATCATAAAAATCTGTGTAGCGCCACCATTATTAGCATAAATCATAGTCATGGATAACCACTAGCAAAAGGAATGATATTTACCAACCAAACTACTATAAACCATGACATGACAACATTCTCTTACAATCTAGTCACAAGCTCTCACCGCATATATCATTCATAAAAAATATGCAATATAAATTATTTTCATACAAACATGTGGAGGTAGATTGCACATGTACTAAATCAACTCCTCCAACATACCCATAAGGTCAAATACATGGTTTTCATATCCTCAATAATATCATAAAAAATAATATACAATTGTTCCAAAGCTATTAGAAAATATATGTGGTTGATCTGACTGATGAAAACTAAAAATAAGAATAGATCATAAATGAACCAATAATTCAAACCTAATGCAGATCCCCTTGAGCCCATGCATCACCTTTCTAGAATGTAGATTTGTATTCATGCAATATTTTTGATATGGGTGGAACCTCCAATGATATACATGCACCTAAACATGTGGCCATATGCTCCCCCTGAGACCATGCAAGCCTTAGTTTTTGGTGGGAGTATTTTGTTTCTCCATTCTCCTCCAAACTTTGATCAAATGATCTTTTACATGCACATCACTCTCTTTCTTCTTTGTGGTGGCCTTGCATGAATTTCTCCCTTTGACTATATTTCCTATAACACATGGGAATATTGCAATCTTTGGCCTTATGGACAATGTTGTCACACACATAACACCTTATGTGATCAAGAAACAAAGAATAAGACTCAAACCTCTTGTTCTTCACATAGGTCCTACAGTCAATAGCCTTATGGCCAAAATCATTATATGAGAAATGATAACCATAAAAAGGACTAGTATACTTGACTATTAATGATCTTCATGATGAGGGAAATATTCCTTGGATGCTTTCTTGTGGGTTCTTCTCAATTTTTTTCTTCTTTTGATGAGTTTTCTTAATCTTTTTAAATATGCAATTTGCCACTATATGTCCAAATTTTGTACAGCTGAAACACTTGACATTTCTAATTATGGAATAAATAGATTTTGTTGGTGAATGTACCTTTATTGAATCATTATTTTTCTCCTTTATTGGTTGTTGGTCTTGCTAATGACTTTCCTTTTTAATGTTGCTACCAGTTGCTCCAATATTTTTTGTTTTTCTTGTACTTTCTTGAGCGCTAGATCTAGTCCTTGCTAGTTATTCTCTTACACAA
>JAXQQM020087700.1:0-308981 GCA_034641835.2 Pinus albicaulis | reverse complement strand
GTCTTTGTTAGGATCCCTTCAATAACCTTATTAGTAGATTCCACTTGACCATTTGCTTGTGGATGATAGGGAGTAGATTTTCTGTGTCTAATTTTGTACCTCTCCATCATTTGTTCCACTAGCCTTGATGTGAATTGAGCTCCTTGATCTGTAACAATTTCCCTTGGGACACTAAAACGAGTAAAAATATCCTCAAAAAGAAAATTAACTACAGATGCTTCATTAGCAAAAAGTAATGGCTTGGCCTCTACCCATTTGGTAACATAATCAGTGCAAACTAATATATATCTCTTTTGTCTTGACGGAGGACTAATAGGTCCTACAAAATCCAGAGCCCATTTTTCAAAAGGTTCAATATGTACTTGAGGCTGCAATGGCATCTCACCTGAAGGAGAAGGTTTCCCTACCCTTTGGCAACTGTCACATCTTTTGACATACTCTTTAGCATCTTTAAACAAGGATGGCCAATAATATCCTAAATGAAGGATCTTATAGGTTGTCCTCTTGTCAGCAAAGTGTCCGCCACAAGGTTCATCATGACATGCCTTGAGAATCTCAGGCATTTCATCTTCCCGAACACATCTCCTAATGATAAAATCTGGACCTGTCCTGTACAACTCATTAGCAACCCATGAATATTTTTCACTGTCATAAATGATTTTTCTTTTCTCTCTTGCATTCATTATTGAAGGAAATTTCCCTGAAACTAAATAATTAGCAATATCAGCAAACCAAGGAGTCTGAGTAGAAATTGCAAAAATATATTCATCAGGAAATTGATCTTCAACTGGAGTGTCATCTTTAATGTTTTGGAGTCTAGATAGGAAATCAGCGACTGTGTTTTGTTTTCCAGGCCTATCTAGAATGGTAATGTTGAATTCTTGTAAAAGCAATAACCATCTTATAACTCTGCCATTAGTAATTGATTTTTTCATTAAGTATCTAATTGCAGAATGATCTGTGTGAACAAAAGTTTCATAGCCTGTTATATAGTGTCTGAATTTGTTTATGGCATGAAAAACAGCTAAAAACTCTTTTTCAGTTACAATATAGTTTAACTCTGCAAGAGTCAAATTTTTACTGGTATAGTAGATAGCATAAGGAATCAGGTCTTTTTGTCCCAACACTGCTCCTAGAGCTGTATCTGAGGCATCTGTTGAAATATGAAAAGGTAATTTCCAGTTAGGTCCGCTTAAAATAGGTGCTTCAGACATTTTTGTTTTTAGGGTCTCAAAGGCTAACTGGCAATCAGAATTCCATTTGAATTCACAGTCTTTAGTAAGCAATTTAAAGAGTGGAGATGCTATCTTGGTGAAGTTTTCTATAAACCTCCGATAATATCCTGTAAATCCTAGAAAAATCCTAACATCTTTTTGACAACTTGGAATAGATAAGTTAGAGATGACTTCAACTTTTGACTCATCAACTCTAATCCCATCCCCTGAAATATGATGCCCCAAAACAATACCTTCAATAAACATCATGAAACATTTCTCATGACTAAGTGAAAGATTTGCTTCTTGACATCTCTTTAAAACTTTTTCCAAGTTTGCTAAAGCTTCTTCAAATGTGTTTCCATAGACTGTGAAATCATCCATATATACCTCTACACAATCATGTATTAGATCTGAAAAAATTCTTAATACTGCCCTTTGAAATGTTGCAGGTGCATTACATAATCCAAATGGCAATACTCGGTAAGCATAAGTACCCCAAGGACAGGTAAATGTGGTTTTGTCTTGGTCCTCAAGTGCTACTTGAATTTGATTATAACCACTAAACCCATCTAGAAATGAGAAGTATGTTTTGCCAGCTAATGTAT
Source organism: Pinus albicaulis (assembly GCA_034641835.2). Classification (NCBI taxonomy): domain Eukaryota; kingdom Viridiplantae; phylum Streptophyta; class Pinopsida; order Pinales; family Pinaceae; genus Pinus; species Pinus albicaulis. Next base: position 307,159 of record JAXQQM020087700.1, on the reverse strand, counting down.
CTAACACTTGATCTATGAAAGGTAAGGGAAAATGGTCTTTAAGAGTAGCTTTGTTTAATTCTCGGTAGTCAATACATACCCTCCATTTACCATTTTTCTTTGGCACAATTACCAAAGGAGAAACCCACTGACTATCTGAAATAGGATAGATAAAGTTGACATTCAACAATTTCTGCAATTCTTCTTTAATAATCTTTCTAAGATTTGGATACATCCTTCTTTGAGGTTGTCTGATTGGTTTACAATTTTCCTCTATGTAGATGTGATGAGTGCAAGTCTTAGGACTTATTCCTTTCATATCATTGTACTCCCATGCATATGTAGAAGAATGTCTCTGTAATATCTTGACTAACTCTTCTTGTTGAGATTTTTCTAGGTTCTTGTTTATGTTTAAAGTTTTTCTTGGAAATATCTCACTTGTAGAGATGCCAAATTTATCCATCGAATGAAGAGACATCTGTCTTGATGACAAAAACTCAATGTTGGATTCTTCTTGAAATTGTTCATGTTTATGTTCTGAAGAGGATTTAAATTTTTCTAAAGTATTCAGAATTTGACTATCTTCACTCATTTCTGAAATTGTGAAGAGAGGTTGTAAGTCTTCTTCATCCTCTATCCATTGAGTATCATCTAAATCTGTAATTGTCCTTGTTGGAGGATACAAAGTGAATTTCTTAGTTGAACTACCATCAGAGATGTACATATCACCGGATCTACAACTAATGAAAGCATCAGCTGTAGCTAACCAAGGTCTTCCTAATATAATAGGGTGTCCTCCTAGATTATTCTTAGGAGTTAGGATCATGAAATCCACGGGGTACTCCCAAGAATCTAGGGACACTGGAATGTCTTCTATTACCCCATCAGGTTTAATCACAGATCTGTCTGCTAATTGTAATAATGTGGGTGTAAAGAGAAGATTAGGAAGTTTCATTTTATCCATGATTTGTCTACTCATGATATTGATTGCTGCTCCTAAATCAATGAGTGTGTTTTGGATCTCAATTCCATTGATGTGAATTTTAACAACTGTATTTCCTGGGTCTAGATACTTTGGAATAGAAATCTTACCCATCATAATGTCTGCTATTTTTCCTGCCAGTTGAATTTTCTTTGTCTTGTTTTCTTCATGCTCAACTCCTTTATTGTCCTTGCTAAAATTGGGATTTCCTTGATAGCTTGTAATAATGGAATCTTAATGCAAACATTTCTTAGCTCATCTAGGAAATCATAATTAGGCACCATAATTTGTTTTTCTACACCTCTATAAATTTGTAATCTTTCTGGAAAGGGAGGTGTAGGAATGGATGTTGATGGCTGCTCTAATATAGGAGTTGAAATTATTGGTTCTTTTTGTTTTGATTTTTCAATGTTTGGGTCCTGAAAAGATGTGTCTTCTTCAAGACTTTTTTTTTCTCGTAGAGAATCTTCCTCAGAGTTGTCTTGTTTTTGTATAATCACAGAAGGTTTCCTCTTTTCAAGTATTCTTCCAGACCTAAGTTGAACATCACTAAGATCTAGAGGAGTAATTAAATAAGTTGGAAACTGTTGGCCTTCTATCATATATGTATTCTGAGGATTTTTATTGTTGGGGTTTGGTATGGGTTGAGCAGGCAACTGATTTGATTTTTGAGGAAATGGTAATGGAAGTGGTTTATTTTGATGTTGTAGATTTTGAGGATTTTGTTGTTGAGAAAAATGTGGATATGGTGGATAAGATGGTGGATACTGATAGTACTGAGAGTATCTTCCATAGGGATTTTGTGCCCCTTGTGCCCAAGCTTGAGATTGATTTTGAAATTGGGGCCAAGGTTGCTGCCAAGAATTCCAATTTGGTGGAGGTTGATTACACATTTGATCATGAAATCCTTGTGTTTGAGGTCCTTGCCAAGGCCTTCTAGAGACAAAATTGAGAGATTCTGTGGAACTTGTAGGAATTTCTTCTTGAAAGACAGCTTTAAGACCAAGAAGTGAAGGACAACTCTTGGTCTCATGTTTTTCTGAACAAATGACACGGGTCTCTACAACTTTTTCATCCAAAGGACACTCTCTTAAGGCATGCTTCTTTCTACATCTGGGACAAAAGATTGCTAAAGCATCAGATTCAGCTTTTTGCTTGTTTTGTAACTTAAGGGTGTCTATTTGTTCACTAACACTCCCTAAGATGTCAGATTTGAATTCATCAAGCATATGCCCTATCTCTGCCCTACTTACTGTCCCAGAAGCAGACTTACTTACCCTTGCAAGAGCAGGGTCTCTTGGACCTTTTACAGTTTTGGATTTCCCTCTTGAAAGGTTGATACATAACTCAGATATTTCAGGTAATGTGAGCTGAGATATATCCCCTTTTCCCATCATGTTAAGGATATCCAACCATTCATCGCTAATTGTCTTCAACAAAAGAGCTTTTAAGGTGTCTTGATCTAAGTTCACCATTTTTTCTCTTTTGATGTTGTAATGAAATCTCTCCAACAAATCTTCCAGGTTTTCATCTTCTTTTTGTATCATCTTTAACACTTCCTCCTTATGATTGACCGGCATACAATAATCCAAATACCTCTCTAGAAATGCTTGTTTCATATCTTCCCATGTCCTAATAGAACTGTTGATCAAACTCATAAACCACTTCAATGCTGCTCCTTTCAATGTTGAAGGAAATAGTTTAAGTTTTTGAGCATCTTGTAAGTAGTCATAAGTTCTACACAGGATTTCAAATTCAAATAGGAAGGTTTCAGGATCTTTAGTTTTAAGTCCATAGAAGTTTGGAAGGACAGAGGGTGAAATGTTTTTCATGGTTGTATTGGTTTCTTCATCTACTATAGGAAACCCAAAAGAGCTTCCCATTTCTCTTCTACCTCTTCCTCTACCTCCTTCTCCTTCCACACCTCTACCTCCTTCTCCTCTACCTCTACCTCTACCCCCTCCAAATAATGTGTGTTCTCCATTAAAGACTCCTCCTCCCCCTTCTTCTGCCATAGTTGATTCTTCTGTGGAAGTGGAAAAGTTTATGTCTCTAGCCAGGGTCCTTGAATCTTCTTCTAAGGCAGGTTCAGTGGATGAAGTGGAAGGTCTTTCTAATGGAATATCTGATCCTAAGTCCTCTAGGAGTCTAAGATTAGTAAGGGATGGATTGTGGGTCTGAGTTGGAGGTGTACTGGCTCTTGGTCTAGATGAAACAAGTGGTGTTCTAGGGATCAAGCTTCTGCTGCTACTTCTTATGAATCTACCCCTTGAGTCTCTCTCTCTACGCATATAATTGTTTTTGGGAGTTAAGAAACAAGGTTACCTAGTTACACTTCCCCGGAAACGGCGCCAAAATGTTTGTGCTCAACCTAGTCTCCTAAATTGAGTTCATTAATTGTCAACCAGGGTTGGTAAACTGCTGAAGTGTGGTGCACTATATGTGCTTAGGTGTTTGTTTCTCACTACGTTGTGTCTAGTGTTTTTATGATGTTTTTGGTTTTTTTTTTTTTTTTTGGTTTTATGTTCACAAGGGAAGGAACTAAATGCTGGTGAGAAGAAGCTATTGGTTAAAAAACAGAGTGAAACCTAAATTATGGATGGCAAATGTCAAATGCAAATACTAAAACAGAACAAAGCCTAACTATGGCTAGCAAACAACAAATACAAAGCTTGATAATGACTTCAAGGAAATAAATCACAACTTGAGCTTAAACTTGTGCAATTCATTCATTAACGATGTTTTGGAAGAGCTTGAGAAATGGACAGTTAAGTGTAAATGAAGTTTTCCTAACTAAACAACCAGACAATTAACTTACAATGTTACAACATCTCATCCATGGTTAAAGGTCTATTGGAATATATGTGGAAAAGAACATTTGTAGCACCATAAGATTTCTATTCTAAACTAGCTTCTAATTCTGTTCTGCAACTCAATCTAGCACCACTAGGCCTTACTCAAAAGTTATAGCTTTCTCTTTTTTTAAATAGTCTTTGAGAAAAGGCTTGTTTGTGAAATGGTAAAAAGGTTGCAAAATACTCTAGGTCTTAGACTGATACCAACTCCTGTCCAAATGATTATGTCTTAATATGAGGTTGGAACAAAAGAAGTTTTGTAAATAATGAAGACCGTGGTATTTAAATTTAACAACTAATATTATTTAAAATGCAATGGATGGCAACTAAACTGGAGTACTAATACAGCGAGCTAAAACTAAACTAAAGTGCCACTAGTCTATTTGAAGTACAGTGAACAATGTTAGACTGAAAAGCCATTATCAAACTGGAAATGAAATGACAGAGCTGAATCACATGCATTCTACCTCCGGAGTGCTATAACTAAGTTAACATGCAACTAACCTAAGGAATTCTACAGCCCATCTCGTTTAGTATGAATGATATTTTGGAAGAGTTTGTGAGAACAAGTGTGGCTGTATTATTCCAAGCAATTGAACGTAAACACAAGACTGAAAGCAAATACAACTAAAATCTAAGACACCACAGCTACTTCTTACTCATTGTTATGATATTTTGGAAGAGCTTTGTAAGAGTAAGATTGGCTATTCCACTTAGTGTAAACTAGCAACTAAAACCTACAATACCACAGTTATGTCTTATTCATCATAATGATATTTTGGAAGAGCTTATTAGAGTAAGTCCAACTATGATAATTAACGAAAGAAAATGCAATAAAAACCTACAATACCACAGCTATGCCTTATTCATCATAATGATGTTTTGGAAGAGCTTATTAGAGTAAGTCCAACTGTGATAATTGACGAAAACAAGTATGAACATAAACTTCAAGAACTTGCCTAAACTAGAAATAAAAACAAGACTAAAATACTTATCTACTGTATAAACAAGGCCGCTCAGGAGGCAGGGGCCCTCTACCACCAGAGTAGCACGAAATCTAGTTCAAGATTGACTCAACACGTTCAAGGAAATGCTGCTTCTTTCATTAAAGAGGAATCACTTTAAAACAGAGTATTCTCAGACTTCAAAGATCTAGCAATCAACCATAAAATCTAACAAAAATCTAACCTTGTCTCTTGGTTTCCCGATCTACATTTATACCAAATTTACATAGCAGAACTTGAGATAATATAGGAATTACTGTCTTTCCATATTAAAATCGAACTAGAACTCTAAAGGTGGCATTGTAATATGAAAAAGGACATCTGGATTGTCCTTGTCCTATTAGGAGTCTATCTCCTATTTTGAGTTCCCGCGTGCATAACCACGTACAGAATTCCGTTCGATCTTCATGGAGAGCAACAAATGCTGAGGGCATGACGTGGAATACGACCATGTGTGGCTTTCCCTGAGAGGACATCTGGAACCTGCTTAAACATGAAGATGGCTGCAGAATTGGCAACTAGCTACAGAATGTCTGCATTCTGTAGCTAGTTTCAGTTCAAAAAGTACTACAATGACAAAATCATAAAAACATAGCAAGTTAGTCATAATATTCATTCTTAAAGCAATTTTAACTAATTTCATTGATCATTTGAGCCTGGGATTAATAATGGTCAAAAGAAATGGAGTGGAATGTGGTGGAAGAAAGAACATTTTTTTGGACCTCAACATTTGGCCACAACTCCTGAACCTGGGTCTTACCCACGAGACCTGATTCCTCGCCAACAAATGGTTCCGTTGCCGGGACCTGCATGTTCTGAGGGGAACTAGATCATGGTATCGAGAATTTTTGAAAGAGAGATAAGACGATGGTGGGATAATCATCTCGACCAATTTATTGCTTAGCAAGCAGAGTTGACCAAGCAAAAGGAGGCGGCGATCAAGGAGCTCGTCCTTTTCTCAGATTCAGCCAGTGATACGTACGAAATATTCTAGGGAAAATTCCCCAACGACCTCTACAATTGGTTGCGAAGGTTACAGACGAAGGTGCCAAGAGATGGCTCGCGGAAGATAAACCGCAGGTGGATACACGGGGATCTGGTGGCTCTGCATCGGTTGAACACGGATTTGACTCATGCAGTGGATTTTTGGGTAGAAACCACTTTGGACGGCTATATTGTGGAGTTTTCTGCCGAGTGCTACCAATCCTTCTCGAAGGCTGAAGCTACATTCCGCTCTGGGCTGAGAGAGAGGCTGCTCAAGGAGATTCCGCTGTGGATTAAAGCCCTGATGGTGGATGAAGGGTTGATGGAATTCCACAAGGCGAGTATGGAAGCGTAAACCTTCGGTGTTGGGGGAAGGGATGAAGGGACGAATGCTAGGTAGAATGTGAGGTAGGGAGTGGGGAATGGATGTTGAGGCCGCACGAAATTTGAGGGAGCGACGTGCCCATCGATGGGTGCAGATCGTCGATAGGTGGCGAAAAAGGGTGATGTGGGATTTAAAACGACGGGAAGCTGAAAGGAAGAACCAGAAGGAGGCGCCTCAAGGGATAAGAATTATGGATGTGGATACCCAGGAAAGAGAAGGGACCATTGTAGGGGTACGGCGGGTGCATGGGAGCCCCGCTGAGCGAGAAAGGGAGACGGTGACTGACGAAGATGATGTAGGCATGCAGCCCGAAGAGAGTTCCGATGATGGATGGTACATCGTGATGCAGCGGTTGTTTCAAGAGCATACGGCATTCATTCCTCCAGGCAGCCCTGCTTCCAACACTCTGCATGGTAAGAATCCCTACCTTCCCCTGGTACTTTATCAACCTTTAAGTAATATTTTCGTTAAGTTACAAGCATTGAGTCAATTGCATAGTAGTTCATCATCGTTAGTAACGTCCGGTAATAGCAGCGTCACTAGTAGTATTGCATTCCCTAGTGGAACCGTTACGCAACCAGGACCTAGAGGATTTGTCTTGGTCAACCATCCACAAGTAAATATGGCTGGATCTTTCACCCGGTATCCGGAGTTCTCTGGCTGGGGCAATGATGATGTAGAGCAGCACTGGTATCTGTGCGAAGCCATCTGGAGGGCTTGGCAGACGCCAGATGCCGGGAAGTTAATAGAGTTCCAAACCACGCTCAAAGAGAGGGCTCTGCGATGGTTCATCAAATGGTCTGATGCTCATCCGAATCTAGCAATAGACGACGTTAAGCGGGACTCTGTCCGCGAATTCAAGCTTCCCTAGACAGACCAGCAGGGTCTGTCCGAGCTCTGGGAAATTAAGCAGAAAGAAGGAGAAACCGCGTGGGAGTTGATGCGGCGATTCAAGGACGTGATCGGGAAACTCAGTTACCCGATGGATCCAAACCATCAGAGGGACTGGTTCATCAAGGCTCTGCTTCCCTTGACGCGAACCCCCCTTACTCAGTAGAAGATTGATAACCTGCATGACGCTTTGGAGCAGGCCATGAAGATAGAGGCTATGGCGGGCTACCCTCAAGAATATCGGGGAGGGTCGGCCCCGCAGGATCCTTCTCTGATAGGATTGCAACACCAGATCGCCAGCTTGATTGAAAAGCTCAAGGAGCTGCAGCCGATGAGACCAGCTAGGCCAAATGTTTGGTGCACTCATTGCCTGGTTGAGGGCCATGTCGCAACCGAGTGTCCCCGGTTGCGGGGCGCAGGAGTGGGACCCCCGGTCGCGGCAATCCAGGGGGGTCCACCTACGGGGGGTGGCATGACGATGAATCCGCAGGGGATATACCAACCGCAACAGCCATATGCGGGGGGTTTCCACCTCAACCGAACCCAACCACCACAAAATACTGTGATATTTGCAGGACAATGGGACACCCACCTCGGATGTGCCCCATACTACAGAAGTACTCTACCATCCCAAACAATGTATACTGTGATTTTTGTGTTTACATGACTCACAACACTGAGCAGTGCAGGGCGCTCAATGCACTTGCGGATCTATTGGACCGTCCCTCCTACAGGGTGAACGAGGCCCCCAGGGGCAGAGGCGGTGGCATGCGTGGAGGCCGCATGGGAGGACGCGGTCCGGTGAAATGTTACAACTTCGAACAAGAGGGTCACGTGGCTCGGGAATGTCCCCTTCCCCGACGACCCTGGTGCTCCCAGTGCCGTGTAAATGCCCATGCAATAGAGGACTGTCCAGAACTAATCAAGAAGTGGGAAGAACGGACACGGCCCCGGGGCACGAATGTGGTAAACGCCGAGCCACGTGGGAATGCGCCTCAGGACAGGCCGAACATCGCTATTGTGACGAGAGGAGGCAAAAAAATGGGGGAGGACGCCTGTGGACAGGAGCCGGCACGAGCTGTCAGGCCAGCCTCTCCGAACGCATTAATCTGGCCTGAGGCGCAGTGGAAGTATTTCCAGGAGGCGGTGGAGGCCTTTGCTCAGTTGCGAGAAGCGGGAGGCTTAGAGGTGCCCCTGCCAACCGAGCCTGGGGTGCAGAGCACCGCGGGCCACCATATTGAAGAATGGCTCCGGCTCTTCCTCACGATTTTTGATAATGCTATGCTGCGACAGCAGCTAAAGCACACTTTGGAAGGAGCACTGTAGAGGAGTACAGGACTAGGGGAACCGATGAGCGCAGCCCCCCAGTCGGTGCAGCGAGTCAACAAGCGTCGGACGGGAAAAGAGTTCCGGCTGAACACGCAGGTTGGGGGATTCTAAATCAGCGATACCATGCTGGACCTAAGGTCCGACGTCAACATCCTACCAAGGAAAACGTGGGAGGCTCTTGGCAAGCCACGGCTGGCCTACTCGTCCATCCAACTCAGAATGGCGAACCAGTACTGCATTCTGCCAATCATCTGACTTGAGTGTGTCGAGGTTGACATTGCGGGGGTGAATACTTACACCGATTTTGAGGTTATTGATATTATGGGAGACAAGGATCCTTACCCTGCCTTGTTAGGCATCGATTGGGCTTTCGAGAATTATGCTATCATCGACCTCAAAAAGGAGTTGATGATCTTTGAATATGGGGAGGTCCGGGTCACTCAGCCTCTCGACCCGTATCAAGGCCTGAGGTATACCGAGACGGTGGATAATCGGGAGGATTCTCAGATGATGGACCACCTTTATCAGATGACCGCAGGAAAGCGGGAAGACTATATTAACCCAACCGCGATTGGCTCTATCAGTTGGCGGAGTGTTCAGAGCTCGGAGCTGGGATCCGAACTCGCGTGGGAAGACTGGCAGCAGGGGGGTATGAGACCACTGCGCGGAGATGTGCTGCCATTGCCCGAGTCCGGCGGGTTGGGGCAGAGATCCGCGGATATCCCACCCTGTCAAACATCCTAGCTGTCAATAATTTTATTACCAAGGTAGAAGACATGGTCCCCGAAGAAAGTCAAATGCCACTTTTGGACGTGGCCTTACAATCCACGTCGGCACGGTGGTGGAAGAATCACCGCAACACTCTGATGCGATGGAATTGTGTGGCGGAAGCTTTGCGGGCGCGCTTTAAAGACGACGAAGGACCTCATAGCATGCCTAAATACCATGGGACTTCCGATCCATGCAACCATGTGCGGGCCTGTGAGGAGCAGTGGCGCAGTACTGGGTACCCGGAGGAGCTGTGGGTTCATCAGTTCGTCCACTCCCTAGATACCATTCCCCACGCATGGTACCTAGAAGAAGAATGGAAAAGAGGGACTGGTTCCTGGCCGGAAGTTGCGAGCAAGTTTGTTCGGTGCTTTTCTTTTGAAGGAGAGACAGAGTTGGAGTCCCAGGCACTCCATGCTATCAAGAAGGTACTGTTTCTACGCGACCCAGAACCCGATGGGGCCGCGCTTGCATCATGGCCTGGGGCCAGGCACGAGTTGGCTTGCCAGCGGATTGATGGCGACCCAGACGATGACAGTCTGGAGGACCTCAGGCACCTGTATTTCGAAGAGAAGGAAGGCAAGTGGAACATCAACGAAGAACCGACCACCGAAGCCATCCATTAGCAGCTGCTAAAGACTAAGAAGATGAACATTGGTATGGAGGAGAAGCCTAAGTTGGCTATCATGAGTGATTACTGGGATGAAGAAACAACCAAAGAAATCTTCAGCCTTTTGCAGGAATACAAAGATTTGTTTCCTTCGTCGGTGGCAGATCTGAAGGGCATCAAGGGTGACCTTGGCGAAATGCGCATTGTGCTGAAATCGGATGCCACGCCCGTGAGGCATCGACCCTATCGGCTGAACCCCCGAGTCAAAGAAAAGGTCAAGATGGAGATTGACAAGATGTTGGCTACAGGTCTCATCTTTCCAGTGGACGATGCAGAGTGGGTGAGTCCTATTGTCATTCAGAATAAGAAGGACAAGGCAGAGATACGTGTCTGTGTCGATTACAGAAGTTTGAATAACGCCTGCATCCATGATCCGTTTCCCACTCCGTTTAGCGACGAAGTCTTGGATCATGTTGCGGGAAATGAAGCTTATTCCTTCACGGATGGTTTTTCGGGGTACCATCAGGTGCGCATTGCGGAAGAAGATAAGGCGAAGACGACATTCACCACCGAGTGGGGATCGTTCGCATACCGCGTAATGCCGTTTGGCTTGAAAAACGCCCCGGCCGTGTTTTCCCGGATTGTCATTGCTGCTTTCCGGGAGTATATCCACAAGTTCCTGGAAGTCTACATGGATGACTGGATTGTCTACATCTTATTAAAGCGACACGCCACCCTGTTGCGTATTATGTTTGATCGGTGCCGCCAGTTGCAGATTTCCTTGAACTTAAAGAAATGTATTTTTGCAGTTCCTTTCGGCACGCTGTTGGGACACGTGGTATGCAAGCAAGGGGTCTACGTCAAACCCTCTAAGGTTGTCATGATAGTCCACATGGAAGCCCCCGAAACGGTAAACAGTTGCGTGCACTGCTTGGGCACACGGGATATTACAGGCGGTTTATCCGCAATTATGCAAAAATTACTGCCCCCTTAGAGAAGCTACTGCAGAAGTCTGAAGTATTCCAGTGGACGGAGGAGTGTCGGTTGGCCCTTGATACTCTGAAGGAAAATCTCGCGACGGCGCCTATTCTTTTTAACCCAGACTGGGATAAGCAGTTCCATGTGCATATCGATGCGTCCAGTATTGCACTTGGGGCTGTATTGGCGCAACCCGGGGAGACGATAGTTGACTACCCCGTCTACTTCGCCAACTGCAAGTTTTTGAACGCGGAGAAGAATTACACCACGACCGAACGGGAGGCGCTGGCGATGGTGTATTCGCTCCAGAAATTTCACCACTACCTTCTGGGCGGAAAATTCAAGTTCTTCACGGATCATTCTGCCCTGAAATACTTGGTGAACAAGCCTGTTTTGGAAGGACGGATCTGTCGCTGGCTTCTCCTTTTCCAGGAATTCACGTTTGAAGTAATTTTCAATCCCGGGAAGTTGAATGTAGGGCCCGATCATTTATCCAGGTTGGAGACAGGAGAGAATGAAGCCTCTTTAGACGATTAGCTGCCAGACGCTGACCTCTTCTGAGTCGAGGCTGTCCCAGATTATTTGGCCGACATTGCCACTTATCTAACCACGTGGCAGTTCCCTCCACACTACACCCCACTCCAGAAACGCCACTTGGTTGTCAGTGTTGCTGAGTACCAATTGATTGCGGGGCAGTTATACAAACTGGGCCTTGATGGGGTTCTGCACCGGTGTGTACTTGACCACGAGCGTGACACTGTGATGTGGGAATGCCACAGCGGCGTTGCGGGAGGGCATGTTTGGGCTAAATCCACCGCGCGGAAGGTAATCTAGGCTGGCCTCTGGTGGCCGACTGTCCATGCAGATTGCAAGACATTTGTTAAGCGTTGTGATGTCTTTCAGCGAACAGGAAGGCCCTCTCACATAGACGAGCTCCCGTTACACCCAGTGCATGTGTTGCGGCCATTCGAGAAATGGGCCGTCGATTTCGTAGGTCCCATCGCCCCTGTCGTGCGACACTCCAAGGCCCGATACATCATTACCGCAACCAATTACCTCACCCACTGGGCAGAAGCGGCGGCGGTACGAGACTGCATGGTGGAAACAGCAGCACGGTTTATCTTTGAGAATATCATCAGCAGATTTGGCTGCCCACGAAGTTTAACCAGTGATCAAGGTACGCACTTCATCAATGACACAGTCAAGTCGTTGTTGGACACATTTATGATTCAGCATCACAAGAGCAGCCCATACCACCCATAGGCCAATGGTACTATTGAAGCGTTTAATAAAATTCTTGAAAAGGGCCTAACCAAGATCTGTAACGCCCAGCGGGATGACTGGGATGAACGACTGCCAGCTGCACTCTGGGCCTACCGGACTACGGTGAAGCGCTTGACCAATCAGACGCCCTTCCAGCTGGTGTATGGCCAGGAAGCTGTGATTCCCGCTGAGTTCACGGTACCAAGTCTTTTAATTGCCATGTCTCTCCAGTTCTCGGAAGAAGAGTCGCTTCAGGAACGCCTCCATGAATTACAGGAACTGGATGAGGCCCGATTCCTGGCTGAATTCCACCAGAAGGTTCAGAAGGATAGGAAGAAAGCGTAGCATGACCGCCACATCAAGAACAAGACGTTCCAGGTTGGCGGTAAGGTCCTCCTCTATGACAGTAGATTTCAGAAGTTTCCGGGCAAGCTCCAGATGCACTGGCTGGGACATTACTTCGTCCTTGAGATTCGAGATTCGGGAGCCGTTTGATTGGCTCAACTGGACGGTATTATTTTACCTGGGTGGGTGAATGGCGCACGCCTGAAACCCTACCAGGAGTAAGTAACTCTCATTTTTCATGCTTTCCACCAATAACTCTTGCACCCAAGAGCACCCGTCAAATAGCATAGTCGAATAACTCTCTCGCAACCGGGATGAGCATAGATAGTCTTTTGTTTCCTGCATAGCTTGTCAATAACCACTCTGTTGCGGGGACCGCACCGCAACCGACTGTGGTCGGGGAGGGGCGTGTCCAGCGTGTCATCCCTGTAGGATCCATAAACATGTCCGTGTAATTCCAGGTCATGTCCGTCAATACTTGTGTCAGTACGTAGGATCGTCTAGATTTGAATCATAAATTACCATAATTGGAAGCAACCCTGCCATAATCATTGTGCCATCATCCGCAGTTACCTCAGTCGTCGCATCCGCCCATTTCCCCATGCCACCGTCAGCAATTGTCAGAATATCCATTGGCACGCGATTGATCGCACGATTATCACAGAAAAGAATGCCAGCAGGAATTAACTCGTTAGGGGGTCTCATCAACTCCACTCATGCCAAGTGATGACATAACTTGCATGGAGAACAAAAGCACGAGAATGCCGAACCAGTTCGAATTAGAAATTGCAGCAGCGCCAGAGCTGCTAGAGTCTCAAAACGCACAGCCCCAAGAGAGGATCTCCAGGAAAATTCTACAGGTCTATCAGCGCCGGGCCAACATGCCGAAGGTCGTCCCAGCCGTCACTGAACCAGAGCTCGACAGTAGGATTCACAAGCTCGAATCCCTTGTCGGGAAATATGATAATGCAACCTTGATCGACGCCAACTTTTCAAACGCTGTCGAATTCCCGTCCCTCCAGTGGAAAGTATATAAGGAGCACTACTACACCTCAGCCGGACACTCAGCCAACCGAGTGCGACCATAGTTCAAGGGCCTTCAGCAATCGTCCCTGATGAGCTTGAGAAATCTTCCAGTCTTTGGGACCACCGGACCAGCTTTGCAGTGTACCCGCTTCCTTCTTAGCCATATTCAGAATGGGTCCTTGTGGCTGAACAAGGAGATCCCAATTCATGCTGATGATATTCATCTCCTCACAGGGCTCTCGCAGAATGGCGCAGACGTCTCGACTGCCGGTCAGACCTCCTCCAAGCGTGCATGGAAGTCGGGCGACGTGGACCTTTATGTTAAATATGGCACCCGCCGGGGGGGGGAAAGGAGCCAAGATCGACCTCATTAACCAGCCCGAAATTTGATTCGCCTGTTACCTCATTGCCAGCAAAACAATGAGGCATTACACCAAGGGCAAATGCACTCTGGACACTATCTCCATTGCGGAGCACTATGTCCAGGGCACCAAGCTGAATTGGTGTTCTTTCTTGTTAAAAGAATTGTTCGTTGCATGCGAAGAGACCTATAAGCGTGCCACTAGTTTTATTTTTGGCTATTTGATCGTTGCTTTTGCCATGTGGAAATGGCACACTCCACTGATCCAGCTCCCAGCAGAGATTCTGGAGGGTCAGCCCCTCGCAATGAAGTTCACTCCGTGGAAGGTGTCGGTTGACCCCAACACTAAACAGGTGAATGCAGATGCATTCTGGTCCTGGTATGGGCTGATGACAGATGTGGTGGCCAGTCAGCAACGGGTGCCCAGGAACCTGTTGGATGAATATAGTGAGCAAGTGTGGTTCGGGGTAAGTCACAGGCATACTTACCTCCATCCCACTTGCGTGCCAGAGGACACATTCCACATGACGCCGCAAAAGTTCCAGCTGGACAATGCCACCTTCCACCGCGAAGTCTGCTCGTGGCCAGGAGTCACGAAGCACATCTGCGACGGGATCGCCAGGTACAACTTCGAGCGGATGTTGCCATCGCACCAGCCTGCCAAGACGGATGCAGCAGCGCCATCACAGGAGCTCCCCAAACCTCTCGTCCCCATCGTCCGCCACTTCAACACCCAAGTACGAAATTTCAATGTGGCAGCCTAGGTTATTTCTAGCGGTGCTACCCCATTTCCTTTATTTCATGAGTTTCAGATTTCTCATTCCACCTCGCACCCCCGTACCGCTCCACTCACCCCCCCCCCCATCCCCACTATCTTGTTTACCTCTGATAGTCCAATCAAGACCCCCATGGGTGAGAACGGTACGGATCATGGGACGCCCCTCCGGCCAACGGGGCCCGCAGCGAGACCTCACCGGTGGCGGACCTCCTTCTTGATCGGAAGAGCCGCCCCCAAGCACAGGGGTGCTGGTTCAAGAATAACCCCTCATCGACCCATTTGAGTTCATCAATATCTGACTTCCACATCCCTCCACCCCACCGTTCACCGTTCCGTTCACCGTATTTCTGCTTACCACTCCATCTGGCCCATCTAATTCATCGGCTACTGTATCCGACCCCCTTGTCTGGGAACTTCAGTGTGGGGACCGCGGGGCTGAGGTTGAATCTCATACTGCCACATTCCTACCACCAGTCGATCTAGTGGTAGAACCCCACCCTCCTCTTACTGATATATTCACACAGCAGACACACATTGTGTCCAATTCTGCAGAGGCTCACCCTGAGCCGACGGTCCCTCCACAACCGAGCCCCATTGATCAGCAAGAACGACTGGATCTAAATATGGCTGAATTCGCTCACCCAGAGACTGCGCCACCATCCCCACCTAAGAATTCCAATCGCTCCGTTTTTAGTGGGCAACCCTTACAGGAAAGAATGCCAGAGCAGGGCGCTTCTAGGACCGCCAACTTAGACACCTGGGGTACAGCTCAGTTGTATCTCTTTATTCAAAGGGCAGCCCTGCAAGCCTAAAAGCTTCACTCGGAGCTACAGCAGCGGTGCGAGGAGCAGCACCAACAGATTATGGTGCATACTGAACAACGCGACCAGCTTACAATGGTGCAGGGTTTCCTGCAAGATCAGATAGTTGTTGTCACTCAAGCATTTTCAGAACTATGGACCTCTGTAAAGGATCATTATGCCCCACTTCCTACCGATATTGTGGAGTGCAGTGTCTTCATCCAGGCTTACCACATCCGGTCTACCCTCACTGGTCTACATAGGGAGAATCAGGAGCTTCAAGCAGCGTTAGTCGCACAGCCACCGCTCCCCGACCCTGAGATTTTATATTCTGCACAAGTTGCCGCCAAGTAGGACCAGGCCGCCCAGATGCAGGCCACCCTTAATTCTACAGCGTGCGAGGCTTATGACCTCCTGAAAAGCATGCAGGAGTGTTTAATAGCCCTTACAGTTAAGACGCAGCCCCTTTCCGCACAGCTGCAACAAATTTCAGGGGAAATTCAGGAGACCGCGGACCCCGCGCAATTGGATCAATTATATGCCCAGGTGGACAAGCTTGAGGTCTAGATTCAGTGGACCGAGGCCAACTCAGTGATGGCCAAGCAGGTAATTCGGGAGCTCCATCTTCCCATTCAATGCAGCGCCAAATCAATCCAACAGCTAGCCGCCGAGGCTAAGATCCAGCTCAACACGGTGTTCGGGGCTGCCCCGGCGCACATAGAGGAGGCCGCTGCCACCAGGATCGCTGCGGAAACAGATTCACTAATGTAGGGGTGGCAGCAAGATGTGTTTTCCTTCACTGAGCTCAGAGCTACAACGTTCCGCAGAGTCATGGAGTTGGGGCCCTTGTTTGAGCAACCGCCTGGAGGTGCACAGCGAGAACAAGAACAAGCTAAAGGCGCACAGCAGGAATGAGTGCAAGATGAAGGCACACAGGGCAAACATGGCACAGGATCAAGTGGGTAAATGGAGGTAGAAATGGTCATTTTTAATTGACTCAGGGACGAGTCAAGAAACTGTGGTCAGGGCCTGTTGGGGCCCTTGTTTTGAAAATCTCGTTTTGAATATTTTGAATTTGGAATAACGGCCAGATTTTGGAGTTGCGGAACAAGGACACATGGCAACTGTAACGAAGTTTCAAATACACCAAACAGTGGAGCTACCAATGTTGTGACGGAACAGGCACATAGCTGAGGAAAGCAGATGCATGAGGATATAAAGTAGAAGACAGGAAGTAGAACACACAGATGACAAGAGAGAAACTGGAAGTAGCTAGAGAAGAACAGAAAGAGGAACTAACAGTTGCGAAAGTGGGTGAATAAATATAGTCTTGAGATGAAAAGAAAGTTCTACGACAAAGAATACGGAAGCGAGGATATCGTGCATGACACCTCGTGGTTCTAGGTTTCTCATTATGTGATTAACATGCATGCATGAGGATTATGATGATTATGATGATTTAAAATTTTATCTGCTTAATGTCTGTACGCTTTCTACATGTTCTTGCGTACATGATTTTGTTTATGCAATCGATATATTGTTAATCATGAGTCGCGGATTTGTTCCTTGCTATTGATCTATTCCCTTTATGCATGTGGTTGCAGCACGCCTCGGGTGAGACTCTCTGCTCCCTGGAGCAGGGTGATAATGTCGGCATGATCCTAGACTACAGCGGATTCCTTTGTTGGCCACAACTCCTGAACCTGGGTCTTGCCTGCGAGACCTGATCCCTCGCCAACATTGAGGATTATTTACTAATGGAACTCGAGTTTCTTTAGTAGCACTTCCTCGGTCTCTTGGCGATGCAATTTTTTCCTCATTTCCTTCTCCCGAGGCTTGATGGCTTGACCCCTCGGCTGCAACTTCCTTTCCCTTACTGGAACAGTCTAACCCTATCAATGTTCTACTTGCAATTTCTTCCTCTGCTATCACCAGCGCAAGATTCTCGGAATCATGTCTACTACTAGATATTTCTTCCACTGCTAGATGAACCTGTTGTGTCGAATCACCTGAGAATTTCCTAGCCTGCACTGGTTGCTCCACTAACTGTCCCTCGAACTTCTCTCTCCTTGCCCCTGGTCTTATAGCTGCACGAGAGGATGCTTTTGATTTAGCCTTTGCTATGATCTGTTGGATATATTTTTTTCTTCCCAGATCTGGTCCTCCCCTCTTTGGGGCTCTCCCTCTGCCCCTCCTATTTGATTCTTTGTTCATACAAAATTTGGTATGATGGAGGGTCTTGGTATGAACCTATAATGCTTCAATATTTGAGTAAGGTGTCAAAGGACAATTCCTTCCCCAAGATGAAAGAACTCACAAAAATAAAGGTAGCTAAAAAAACAAAAATCTAAGGTTTCAGGCTTGAAGCAGGGCGTCAAAGGACTTCTCCCTCCCTGGGACAAGACCCAGAAACAAACACATGCCATGGGAAGCCCTAATACTTCCAGATCTGAAGTAGGGCATCAAAAGACTCCTCCCTCCCCAGGGTAAAATCTAGGGTTTTCCCAAGGAAACACACAAGCATTGAAAGGAAGTAAATCTTACTCAGGACCTGGAGCAGGGCGTCAAAAGACTCCTCCCTCCCTAGGACAAGAGAATGCCCCAAAATCAAATAGAAAATAAAAAATAAACAAGCAGAAAGAATACTTACACTTAGGAACTGAAGCAGAGTGAGAAAACTTGTTCTCTCCCCAGGAAGTGAGATTAACCTTTTGGTTGGTCCAGATTGTTTTTTTCACCTTGTTAGCCTCCCCGGCAATGGCGCAAAAAAGTTGGTGTCCAGGTATGAACGATTTAATCACCCTTATTCTGACATTAATTTATCAATCTGGGTGCATATCCTTTCAAGGCAACGCACAAGGTATATGCAGGGGCAAACACATAATCCGTTCCAACCAAGGGTTCGTGGTTTGAGATTCAAAACATGGCTATGAGATTAAACTAACTACGGAACTTCAGAAGTAAACATAAACAGGAAAGAACCGCAACAACAAGCATGAAATATTAATGACACACACACAAATATGTAGCACCTGATCAGAAGAGTGGGCCCAGCTCTCTGATCAGGGTTGCGTTAGTCACGGAGAAGATTGGAGTAGCAAAATAGATGGCATTTTATTAATCTGTAAGAGGTGATTACAATAGCGATGGGAGAACCCCCATTCACAGGAACAATCTGCATTTTATACATAGCAAGGGAGATTAAAAAATCTCCTTGAAACATGGTAACCACACATTCAGAATGTACATAAGTTGGAATGGCACCATCACCAGATGTCCGAGATAGCAAAAAGGTCCAAGAATAGTTCCAGGGAATCATGGGTCTAGCTGCGCAGCCTCCTTATGGCTGGTCGTTACCATATCTGTTGCGAGATGTTGAAGCAAGGGTTCATGTTCTCCAAGATGTGGTCAAACATATGTTTTAGTACCGTGAATAGATAAGACTCCGTGAATTTACTTCATTAATTAAAATATTCCAAGTAGACAAGTCAGGGGTATTTACCTTGTAGGTTTAGAATAATAGCATAGGTAAATGAGTACAAAAAGGTCAAAAAGGGTAATAGAAATGGATAGAAATATGGCCCAATTTGGTACCCAACAGTTACAGTATGATAAGTATAAAGGGGTGCTCTCACTGTGTGGTTTCGCATCAGACAACGCTAATACGAACTTGGGCCTCCACGTACCTTCGGGTATATTTGGGAGGACAACGTTTAGGTGCTATCCATCCATAGTGAACCGATTCGGCCACCTTGAAATTGTGATACACCAAACACAGCATTCGGGGAGATTACCTACCCATACTTCTTGGTTCGCCAGGAGGTATTCTGCAATTCACAGTTTCTTGGTAAACCCTTTTGCCTAGCATTACCCTCTTTTTGTTTTTTTTTTGGATAAAATAAATCAGTAATCATGGAAGAACAAAATCCTATCCCCCATCATTCGTGTAGATTAGCTTTAAAACCACCTTTACCACTGGAAATTACTTCTGGTAGGCTAAGGCGATCACGATCTACCGAATCAAGTACAATTCGTACCTCTGGTGAAACATCATCTTTTAAACCAGAGTTAGCTCAAATTTATTCCACACATCTCGGTTCATTTACTGTTGTCGAAACGGAGTCTTCACAGCTACCCGTGGTAACGATCAATTCAATCGTTGAGACCATACCTCTTGGACCCAACATTTTTCAATCACAAATTGATCCAGATCCTTTCAATTCTTTGCCAGAACATCTGAATCCTAAAGTAGAACAATCGGAAGTTGTTCCTACCTTGGTCACTCTACAAATTTTTGTAGCCACTGAAACTCCTATATCACACAGTCAACCATATGAAATATATTTTGGGCCTGACGGTGAAGTTCTTCCTCCTGGTTTAATTATGATTGAAGAAATCCTGAAGGACGATACACATTTAACTCCAACCATTTTTGGGGGGAGCTTTATCTGTATGAGTCTTTTCCTCAATCATTTCCACCTGCTTTTGTTGATCCTATTGCCATTCAATCTCTCGTTGATTTTTGAGGGTATATATTTGGTCACACAACCATGTCTGAACCAACATCTTCGGTTGGGTCTCTTGTTCCAATTACGTCAGATCTTACCCTCTCTACTCCGTCAATGTTCACTACCTCACTAGAGTCATATTTTCACGGTGGCCCTTCGGTCCCAACATGTTACAAATCATTGTCTGGCACTTTCTCTGGTGCATATTCATGTTCATGGTCTTTTCCAATGTCATCATCTGGTATTTTAACCAGTAGTCCTATCATTAGTACTGAACGACTTGATTCATTACATACATCATTAGGGCAATATCAAGTCGGTCATTTTGGGTCAATTCCTTTAAGTACCATATCAACTAGAGTCCCAGCATTTGGCGAAAATTATTTTTTGTCTTATTATCCTCCTTATGCTGGGGGGCAACCTTTGGTCACCCAATATGACAATACTCATTCACTTTTTGGTCAAACTAATGTTGACATGAATGTTTGTCAATGACAACCCACTCTACCTATCCAACCACAAACGGTTGTAAATTTGTATCAAACTGTTCAACCTGTTACACCCACTTCATTACCACTTGTTAATACATCTATACCCCTATTAAAGAATCAAAATATTGTACATCAACCTTATCAGGTAGGTTCTTCGACTCAATATCATAAAATTTTGGGTCGACAGACTCAAAATCCTTTGGTTAATTTACAACAACCTGTATCAGGAATCATTTATTCACAAGCTTGTGTACCATTTTATGGAATGTCACAAACGCAACCTGTTTATACATATCAACCAAATCCAAATTATACTAATTTGGGTTATAACATTGGTGGATAGACCCCTTGGCAGCCACAAGCGCAAATTCCTCAAACTTCATTTCAACAAGTATCATATCCAGGTTTTTTTCAACAGAATTCTCAAGCATTTTCTATGCAAAACAACCCCTATCTGGGTTAGCAGAAGCAAATTTCGTATGTTGGTGCTCAAAGACCTGTTGCCCAAGAAATTCCATTTTACCCTGGCTATGCTCAACCTGACCTTAATCGACAGTTGCCTTTTGTTGCAACCTTGGAATTACCAGATTTAAACCGGTTAACCAATGATCCTATGAATTATGCTCCTTGGTGGCTGGTGATACCTCATAAATTACCCTCTGATATTCCTAAATTCAATGGAAACCATGGAGAATATCCATCGACTCATGTCATGAATTATCATTTATGGTGTTCATCAAATTCCCTAAACGATGATTCTGTTCGACTACGTCTTTTCCAGCGTACGCTCACAAGTCCGGCTGCTAAATGGAACATTGAGTTACCTAGAGCTTCTTTTGATAATTTCACTGCTTTAGCTACTGTCTTTTTGACCCATTTCCAGTTACCGATCAGATACGAAACTAGAACTGAACTCTTGAACAACTTCAAACAGTCTAATGCTACTCACATTTCCGATCATATTCACGAGTGGCGTTGCCGTTGACGAATGGTGAAGACATTTGTTCCCGATCAGATCCTTGTTGAATGGTTCATTAAGTCCTTGTTAGCATCTATAACTGAGGATGTGGCTAAAGGTGGCGTTGTCACTAAAGTGAAAGTTATTGCTCGTGCCCAATATTTAGACTTGATTTACACTCAGTCTGGCACGTTCTATGAAAAAATTCCTAATGCACCGCGGTCTAATTTCAATGTTCCTCCTTAAATAAAGGACTCTCATGCCAGAGATGGCTTGATAGGCACTGCAAACATACACCACGCTATTGCATCCGATCCTGCTCCTACTTCTAAAATTAATGCCGTGTCCTTTGACAAAGGCAAAAGTGACAAGCAACCAGGAGGTAAGAAAAATGGGAAATAAAAGAAAAGGAAAACTTCTAACCCGCAGGAAAGATCATCTAATCAACCTTTTGGACCACGGAAACCTCGTTATCCATGCATATTCTATATCGAGGAACACTTTGTTATGGATTTTCCTTGTCATGCTGAAGTCTCAAAAATCATCGAGACTTCTCATGCATCATCTGTGTTGACAGACCCATTTCCAAGTCTGGACACTAATTTGGTTGCTACGGATCCAACTCCTAGTTCCCAAGTGTTAATGTTATCCACCACAAAACCATCGCAAGATATTTTGGTGTCGACGTGGAATAAAGACTATGATATTCCGACCACTAATCAACCTACTACCTTCACAACGAATCCATCTACTGAATCAGTACCACCTACTATTATTCCTGAATTGACAATTAAGCCACCAAAGGGAGAAATTCATAAATCGATATATAATCCTCGAACAAGAGCTGCACAAAATTATAATATAGTTGAAGATTTAGCTCAATCTCCTTCAGCTATGTCTGCTCTTGAGGTATTACAAAATTTTCCCTCCCAGAAGCAGGCTTTATTGTCGTCCATTGGTGGAATTGATCCGACTGATTCTAATCTTGTCGTCTTTAATCATACGGGCTATGTGCCGCAATTGCCAGCAGAATTGGCATTCTCCATACAAGTAAATGTTCTCAATCAGCTTGTTCATCACACTATTATTGATGAGGGAGCATCTACGTGCATTATGTCTCTAAATTGTTGGAAGTCACTGCTGGGCCTTGAAATTGTCATTCACTTCCATTACATTTTCACTTATATTTCCATATTACCACCTTCACTCCACCTCCATTTCATTACATTTACCTTACCATTACCACTATTGGGTTACATTTATTTTTTTCCAAACTTTATTAATTCTTAGCATTTTTAAGTGAATTTGTGGTTAAAAATTAGAAAATAATGTGCATATGCTTACACCTAACAAGTGGGATGAGATTGTCGCCATGTGTAGGTCAAAAGGAAGCTTCTAAAATACCTTTATGTGGCCTACCAAAACCAAATTTGAATTTGAGTGGAGAAGATCATGGGATCATGAGGATATGTGTTTCATTTCCTTTTTGTATTAAAACTCTAAGAAGATATGTATCTCATTTCCTATTTTGTATTGAAACTCTAAAAAGACATGTGTCTTATCATTTCCTATTTTGATTGTAACTCTAGAGATAGAGGGAGAGATTCATAGAATCTCATTAATGAGATAACTTCTCATATTTTTGTATAAATAGGGGAAGCTTTCTCCTATCATGGGTGTGAAATAATAGGAGAAGAAAAGAAGGGATTATAGAGTGTTTTGTAACAAGGCTTAAGATGGAATGGGATGTAGATTTTTGAGTTTATCAATAAATAAGTTCTTTGATTTTGTTTTGATCACATCTTCAAGGATCTAACGAGTTCACTGAATTGGTAGCAGAGGGTCCCTGTTGCTAAGGAGGTTTCATGTGTTTTCTAGCTAAGTTTACTTCAGTTTCTGTTTAGCATTTCTCTTTACTTTTTGCTCAAATTATTTCTTTAATAATTTGCAATTGTTGGATCAAACTAATTAAAAGCTATTGAATAATAGATAAGTGACTTATAAGAATAGTGATTGCCTAGATTTCATTTCTTGTCTTTCATAGTCAACAGTTACTGTGCTCGACCAAGTAAAGACCATTTAAATCTTAAATTAAAATGGTTAGTGACTTATAGATACAGTAATTTTCCAACATTTTATTTCATATCATAGGAGATCCTCATTACACTACAATTAATATTTTTCAAAAGCTCTTCCAATAAATCTTAATTGAATGAATTGGATTTAGTTGTAATGTTTGAGTTATTAGTTGTTTCAGCATTTTATTTCATATCATAGGAGATCCTCATTACACTACAATTAATATTTTTCAAAGTCTCTTCCAATAAATGTTAATTGAATGAATTGGGTTCAGTTGTAATGTTTGATTTATTAGTTGTTTTAGCATTTTATTTCATGTCATAGGAGATCCTCATTACACTACAATTAATATTTTTCAAAATCTCTTCCAATAAATCTTAATTGAATGAATTGGATTCAGTTGTAATGTTTGAGTTGTTAGTTGTTTTCATTTCTTGAATTCTCAATTAAGCTGCAATATCCATGGATTAGGATTTCTAGTTTTCATCATTTCTTAATTAGAAAATAGAAAAATAAAACTTTACTTTAATTCATTTGACAACATTTCCTTTTCCTTCCTTTTTAAATAGATTTAATCTCATATTTCTAGTCTAGAATAGAATGCTAAGGATCAAAATATAAAAACTCCCAAAACATCAACAAAACATTAAAACAACGAAGTAAGAAAAAGGGACACTTAGGCACATACAGTGCATTACACTTCATTATTTTAGTAGCCCTGGTCGATAATTTATGTTAACAATTTAGGACACTAAATTGACTAAAAAGTCACTTGGCTCGCCGCGATTATCGCAATCATCAATGACATTGAAGGCTTTTGATGGAATAACATATAAACCTTGTGGTATTATCAATAACCTACATGTTGGATTAGGCGGCAAAATGATAAGTATCAATGTCGAGGTTGTTGACGGACCCCTTGACTCTAATATTTTACTTGGAAGACCATGGGTATATGCGATGACTGCCATTGTTTCTACATACTTTAGAATGATTGCCTTTCCACATAAAGGTACAATCACAGTCATTAATCAATTATCCTTTTTTTCCTCCACTTCGTAGGTAACTGGAAGCGTTCCGTTTGTTCACTTACCCCAACTAGAAATCCAGAACATTGGTGTAGGACTCTTAAAGGATTCCACTCTTATGGGAACCTTTGCATTACCGCCGCCTACGATGTTGGAAAAAATTGCAAGCATAGAGACCTGCTACATGATCTCTTCCACTCTATCTGGCTTAAGGGAGAGTACATGTGATTCTGATATTTCTATGTTGGATGATGTTTTACTGCCCAGCCCTATTGAGCTGGCATAGCAATCAATCTATTTGGCTTGGGTGGAAAATCCTAAATCAACATCACCAAGTGTTTGGGTTGATCATTCATTAGATTTTGGTACTCCATCTGATCCATTTTCCTCAAAATTTTTGATAGATGAAAATATTTTGGAAGCTATGATGTCAGAAGACCATGGGAATATTACCATCATCATTCCCATCTTCCTGATTATGAAGAAAACAATCTCAGTGAACTATATCACCCATCCATCAAAACTTTATTTTCGAATTATTTACCAATTAATGCAATTGACTCTGAGCGAAACTTATCAAATATTGAAGAAACCATTTCTATCGATATTTCGACCAAACCTGGCATTGTAGAAAATATTCATGTCGGTGTATCTTGTTCTCTATCAGAACTTGATTCATATTGCTCTCTTTTTCATGAATTTCGTGACGTATTTGCTTGGTCTTATGAGGAAATGCCAGGCATAGATACTAGTATAGTTGAACACACTATTAATATGTATCCTGATGTCAAACCATTACGTCAACGACTTCATCCTATTCATCTGAAGAAAGCCATTGCCATCAAAGCAGAAGCTGAAAAACGTTTTCGTGCTAGTTTCATTTACCCTGTTCTGCTAACTGAGTGGGTTTCCAATGTCATTCCTATTATGAAAAAACAATGAACCATTAGAGTGTGTGTCAATTATCGAGATGTCAATCAGGCTTGTCCAAAAGACAACTATCCTACTCCCTTTATCAACCAGATTATTGAAGATTATGCTGGATGCGAAATATTTTCATTCATGGATGGATTTTCTGGCTACAATCAAATCAATATCCACCCAGAAGACCAACATAAGACAACATTCATCTGTCCCTAGTACACATTTGCATATAGGAAACTTCCATTTGGTTTAAAGAACGTTGGGGCAACTTTTAAGAGATCAATGGATTATGCTTTCAATGACATCAAGCACATTGTTCAACCATATCTAGATGATTTACCAGCGCATTCACGAAATCAGACTGATTACCCGATGCATTTGAGAGCCACTTTCTTACGCTGCCTTCACTACAAGATACGCCTCAATCCACACAAATGTGTGTTTTGTCTTGGTTCTGGTTGATTGCTCGGATTCGTAGTCTCAAAAGAAGGAATTTGAATAGACCCACTTAAGGTACAGGCCATTCATGATTTTCCTACACCATCAAGCTTACTTCAAATACAGAAACTTCAAGGAAAGGCTAACTTCCTGAGAAGTTTCATTCCAAACTATGACAAAATGGCTAAAGGATTTACTCGATTATTGAAAAAGGGGGATCCTTTCCATTGGGACCAAGTTGTGGAAGCTTCTTTTGATGTTTTCAAGGACCATCTTGTCTGAGCATCATTAATGTATCCTCCTAATTATCAAAATGATTATTTCCTATATATTTTCGCGGCTGAGATGACCATTGCTATGGTTTTGGTCCAAGTAGAAGATGGAATTGAACATCTAATATATTATTTGAGTCATAATTTCAATGATATGGAAGTTAAGTACTCATAAATAGAAAATCTTGCCTTGGCAGCTCTTCAAGATGTCCAAATATTTCGCCATTATATCCTGCTCAGAAAAACAATAATAGTTTCGGATTGCAACCCCATGACTTATATCTTATCATGTCAATTGTTGGGGGGGCGGATATTCAAAATGGATTTTCATTTTGCAGGAATTTGATTTGGAGTTCATCAAATCCAAGTCAAAGAAGTCTTTAATTTTGGCTGAGCTTCTCTGTGACCTTCCCTCTGATAGTACTGCTACTACGTCAGAACCATCTATTCCAGACAAGTCTCTCTTTCTGATTGGATCATCTGATCCTTGGTATGTGGATTTCATCATTTATCTCCAAACCCAAAATTTTCAACCTAATACCTCTCGCTCTGATCAACGACGTATTCGATACCAAGCCAAATATTATCTGATCGTCGATGATACACTTTATCGTCATGATGTCGATACCATATTAAGGAGGTGCCTCACTCATGAGGAGGCCAAAAAAGTGTTAAATGATTGTCATGCTGGGGCTTGTGGTGGACACTTATCTGGATATGCTACCATGCAGAAAATACTCCGCGCTGGTTAATTTTGGCCTACTATTTTTTGAGATTCCATCCTCGCAGTCAGAATTTTTCATGCATGTTAGATTTTTTATCGTAAAATACGCAAACAACCAGCGCTAATGCATCCTGTTGTCTCTGCTGGAACATTTATTTAATAGGGTATTGACTTCACGATCTATAACCCTCCTTCGTCCGACGGGTGTTAGGACCTAAATCTACCTCAGGCTGAGAAAGGTAGGATCTAGGATAACATCATACCACGCTTAACCTGGTAGCTAGCCCTACCAGGTCAGGAGAGGGCTCTCTCCTTTTCAATCTCAGAAAATATGGCCAATTAAAGCTTGAGATGACTTGATGTGAAGACTGATTTTAGGCTAGGTATGTGTACATAGGTGTTTGATTGAATTTGATGATGTTTTTTTGGCTCAAATGTGAAAGGCATATTTGGGCCTAGGGAATGAGGCTCAGTTTTGCAGAGATCTCTATGAGGCAAGGTAGGAAAGTGATTTGGTACTTCAAATTGAGTGAGATGGAGAGGTTTTAGACAGATGAGGAGTTGAAAAGGGCATGAAGAACTCAGGGATCCTTTTCAATCAGCTGAAAACATAAATAACTAAGCAAATCCTAGGTAGAGCACTGCACTTTCAATGTATTCTACCTTTATCTTTGTTTGATTTAGTTAAGATGAAATAAAGAGAGATATGGCATACATAAAACACATGTAGACTTACAATTACAGAAGAAAACACAATACCAAAGAAATATGCCACATGAATCCCATAAAGTGCTACAAAACACTGGTCTATTCCTTAGCCAAACTGCTGAAATGAGTATACAATAAGCTCCAAGATTTCCCAAAAACCCAACCATGCTTATGACTGAAAAAACATGAGATATAGGCAAACAACAACTCATCCTAGCCTCTAGGGGTCGATATCATGATTTTAGCAGTTGTTCCAACAGATTCTAAACTGAGAACTAAAAAGTAGGCAGTGGAACAACTTGCCTCTAAAAACTAGGGAAGTGATTCATTCAATTGCAAACTACCTTTTCATGGATGAATCTATCTCTATGAGTGAAAATTTAGCATAACTACATCAAAATCCATCATTTCACATTAAATTACATCATGATTTTGACAATTAGAAGGAGAAAAGTCAAACTATGAATAAACTAGGCGAAAAACAGAGTTTTTTGGCCAAAATGAGCAAAATTCCTCCAATGCGCCACGCTGATTTCCCTATGCATAACGACTTTTTGCAGCTACTTTTGGAGGCCTTCCCGGTGTCCACATCTGCTACAAGTGTTATTTCTGGAAATTTCTACCTGTCTACTTTCCATAACAAGTGGAATTTTTTAATTTAGCCTCCATTTGCCCCTCCAAAAATTAGTTTTCCCAAGACTGCTTCTTGTGTTGCCAAAAAGGGGCAGAAAGGTCATTTTTGGGGTGTTTTTGACCTTTTTGGGGGCTCAAAACCTGTCAAAATTTCTTGGCCATCTGTGATAATTCATATTTTTCCATGGAAAATCCAAAAATGATGATTTTTCCTCAAAAGGATGCCTCCATAAAAAATGAGCGCCAGGTGGCGCGGCGCATTGGGCAGAAAAACCTGTGTTTTGGCCCAAAAAATCCAAAAATGCAAAAAATGTCCCAAATTTTTTGAAAATTGGGCAGAGTGTTCTCCATCAAGTGCTGTGTTGGGCCAAGGAAGCCTCAGCCAAGTTTTGAAGTCTATCTTTCTCTTTTCGCCTCCTCGATGCATTCTTCAACTTGGCCTTCAAAATATTGATTCTTGCTTTGCACACCATATTTATTGACAAGTAGTGGTATGCCATGTTCCTCAACATGTTTTTCTCATTGTTGGCATTATCTAGCATCCTTGCCCAAGTGAAATTTTTTTCTCTCAATCCAAGATTCCCAATCAGCTTTGAATTTCTTGCTCAAGTGTGGTCAATTTGATTTTCCTCCTCTTGGCAGCTTGCCGGTTTTTCCTTCATGTTTTTTAGCGCCATTGATGAGTGGGACTGATGAGGGGAGGGTTTGATGCTAGTTGTAGGATTTTAGGGAATGAAATGGTTTAGGGGATGATATCTATGGTTTGGGATGGAAATTAGGGTTTTTGGGATATTTGACTAGGGTTTGGGATAGTGGGATTAGGGATTTAGGGTTAGTTGATTAGGGATATGGGAAATGTGGAATGGGTAGATGAGAATCTAAAGAGATGGAGAAAATTATTGAGGGAATGAAGGAGTGAGGGAGTGATAAATGGCTAGGAGTGGAATTAGTAGCAATAAATACAACTCATAAACCCTATGCAATTTTTTTTTGACAAAAAATGCAACGAGGTAGGGTTTTAATTTTTATCCATTAAATCACCATAATCACCAAGAGAAATTCAATCATTGGTCATGGAGGGATGTTAAATTACTTGGTAAATTAATAATTTAGCAATTTGAGAGCCTTTGGAGGAATATTTGAATGGATTTCAGGCTTTTTAGCCCAATGCGCTGCGCCATCTCAATGTGTCACGCCAGTTCATTTTTTACACTGCAGAGGGCTACCCAATGCGCCATGCCATCTCAATGCGTAGCACCTTTTTGTAGACAAGTTTTGGAGGCCTTTTCGGTGTCCAAATTAGGCTCAGGATAGCTTTTTGGAAATATTATTGAGTCTACTTTCCAACCCAACTGGCATTTTTCAATTTGGAGTTTATTTGCCCTGTCAAAAATCAAATCTCCCAAGACTGGTCAAAATGTGCAAAATGACTCTACCTAAAGGCAGAGTGTTGTTGCAGTCAACTTTTTAAGGTCTTCCTCAACCCCAAATTGAGCTCATGATAGCTCATTGGAAAGCTATTTGTGTATTGTTATCATTTGACCCATCAATCAAGTCATTAGGACAACCAAGCTAGGATAAATCTTGAATTTCCCAAGGTCACTTCAGAGGTGCATCAATTCTCCTGAGGAAACTGTAGTTTTGACATTTCTCTAAAACCATGACACCTGTGTAAAACGTGAAGGAGGTGTTTCTTCCTTGGAATATTTTGGAAAAATACCTCTCTCAGTTTTCCCAAATTCATCTTTTATTGCTCATAAACATCAATGGAGTAAAACTTATCCCGATGTGTGGAACAAGGGATTTGTCGAAATGAAGTGAAATGAAGGGGATAAGGGGTTTCTAAATTCTTGAGAAAATTTTGGGAAGTAGGGAGGGATGTTAGAAAGTAGGGGAAAGTTTAATTTCAAATATTTAGTGATGGGAAGGGGTCCAAAAGGGAAAAACATAGGCCTAGCCTAGAAAATTGTCAAGTTGTAGCAAGAAACTAGGGATTGTGCGAAAATGAGGAATTTGAGGGATATCATTGATGGGAAGTGTTTAATAGGGTACATTAAGGATAGGGTAAGGTGTATGAACATCAAGATACAATTTTTGCTGATGATTTTACCATCCAAGATAAATTACCTTTAAAACCCTAGGAGAGGGAAATGAACCTTACCTAGGCACAACTGAAGCAGGAACGAGGTGTAAAATGACCCATTGGAACCTGAAATGATGATGAAAACCTCCGAATGATGGTACACCCATATGAATGGTGACATGGACCAACATTTGGAAAACTTTGAAAGGAGTGCAAGCAAACCCTAGACCGAATACCTAGTGACCAAATTTTACTTGAAGACTCACTGAAATGACAAAATTTGACCTTGACACCTTAAAATCACTTTGTAAGAGCATGTTTGATTACTGGAGGAAGGCTAAAAATACTGACACTAACATTGGCTCCAATGGGGATGGTAGCTCCTTGGAGGTGCCAAGAACTACAGATATTTGGAAAGCAGACAGTGCCTTCATCCATTGGGCAATGGAGTCAAAAACTCAAGCTGAAATGCATGACTGAAAACTGATGACTTGACGACACAAATTGAATCTTACTCAACTAAAAACTGACTTGATACTTAAACACAACCTACAAACTGGAAAATATGCTCAATATGAAGCTTATTCAATACAACCTACTCTAGTTGTTCCATTCATCACCTGATCAAGTGAAATGAAACAACCAATGCAAACAAGTAAGTATTCCGGTCGTTGTTTGAATTCTCTGCAAGTGCTCGCTTATGAACAACAAGAGAAAAATACTGAAAGGAAACTCCCATGAAAACTTGGAAACAGATCCGTTGAATGATATGGATTCTCTATCCGCCTCCAAAAGCACTGCATAAGGATCTTGAAGTTCATGCACACTGGGACTTAGCTCATCCAATGGATTACTTCTCTTCTCCTCATACCATGAATGCAAAATTTGTTTTGAGCTTTGTGACGAGACTCCTACTAAAAATGGCAAAGAAACCAGCTACCGGATCAAGTTTATATCAGCACACGTTTCAAGCTCACATGTAGTCAATGGAGAAAGACTTTGACTACAGAAATCATCCAACACATCAGCTATTGGATCGTGAAAAACTTGAAAATACTGATGCAACCCATTTTCTATTGGTTCCGATGAGATTGCATGATTTCCTACAGGTTGCTCATTTGAAGATATACTATGAAATTTACCCTTCAAAAACTGAAATGATTCAAAACAAAATGGTATGGAATCATCTTGTATCATTTGATCATATGTGCCAGCTTCAATGTCTTCATCTGCAACTTGACAATCAATGGCATTCGGGGGCTGCAAATCTGGATATGAGAAGTCTTGAAGAAGGTTTTTATTGCCCTCAAGATGGTCCAAATCAAGACTTGTTGACAGTTGATTTCGGATTGCATGAATGTTGTCTCCGATGAACTGAAACGAAGAAAAACAAAAAGGCAAAGATCCTTCAATTACTTCAAAATTTTCTGCACTTTCCTCATCATTTCCATAGCTAATATGTGATGGCTAAACATTGTATTCGAGCTGCTGAAAGTGAACTTCTTCCTCCCAGAAACTAGCTGCTGATTTGTTTGCAATATTAGCTTCTATTTGGAGAACATAATCATCATCATACTGATCAAACTGAGGCAAATCATCAGTATAAAACACATCATCAAGCATACATGTCATATCAACATCTCTCTCTTCTCCAAGATGATCTATAAAACAATCATTATCAGATATATGACAACTAGGATAAGAAACAAAATGTTTTGGATCAGCAACTTGTTCTTCTTCAATCAGGAAGCCATGGGCTTGAACATTATACTCATTCCTTGTGATGGTCCTTTGCATCATCTCTTCCACTGCACTTACCAAAATGTCAAGCTTTACCTCTAGAGATGTCGATTCCTCCGAATCTATATTTTTCATCTCCTCTTCCTTCAACTTTGCCCTTCGGATCAGCAAATGAGCCTCTACATCTACTGCAGTGTTTTTCATCTCTTCAAGTGTTGCAAGATTCCTTTCTCTCAGCTGAAACTCCATTTTCGGATCAAAGGGACACGAGTAGTGCAAGAGAGTGGATCCAAGAGGAGGTCTTATATTAACAGGCATCGAATAATAAACTTGGTTAAATTTGGTAGAAAACTATTGTATTGTCTCCCCTGGCAATATTTTCAGCTGGTTATACTCTTCTATAATCAAGAAAGGGTTCTGTTTGATCACCCACCTGTCGAGGAAAGATTTGATGAACTACTGGAAATCTGAGATGCTCGCATCAGGCAGGGTTTTGAACCAACTCTTGACTTTGCCTTGCAAAGAAAGAGAAAAAAGCCTAATACTGACATCCTTTTCATCAACTTCAAAAGGGTCAAGAAAAGACTCAAAATTCAAAACATGTCTCTCAGCAGTGATGTTGTCGCGTTCACCATCAAATCTTGGCAGATATAGGTCATGATTTTTAGGGAAAGCATGGGATATAGGAGGTAAAATTAGAGGCTTGTATCGATTTGGAATTTTACAAGGTATAGGGGTATGTACAAATGCTGCAGAATTAGTCTTGGTCTCTTGAGGTTCACCAGTTTGAAGATGGTCATCACAAGATTCAGAAGAAAGGTCTTGATCCAGCTCAAAAGCATGCAAATATTTGGTATTCACAATCTTCAAAGGGAAGGAATCAAATGCAGGTCGAGGATCTTTTCTCAAATACAATATACTTTGCAAAGCCTTCTTGACATTCTCAGGAAAAGAGAAGAAATAATTTATGACAAAGAACAAAATGTTTTGGATGAAATTCCAACATGAATACCTTATCTTTCAATATTGTCCTTTCATGTTTCTGCTGGTCAGGTTCATCCTCCAGTGGAGTCCTTGGATCTGATCTCGAAACTGATTTAGAGTCTCTAGGTGAATGATTTCAACCTTGCAGTGTCTGATCATTTTCCACCATCAACAATCAGATCTTAACTTGATTACATTTTACTGAGGAAACTAGATGTTCAGTTCATAAACTAAACCGAAGATTGATAGAAGCAGTGTTCATCTACTATGCACCTGCAGAGCAAGAGAAGTTCAAAGACTACCTGGCTAACTTCAGGCTTTGTCTGTAGTTTATAAAGCAAACAAAAAACTTTTCGTCTTCCCTAGTATGGTCGCCACTATTTTAGGACCTAAATCTACCTCAAGCTAAGAAAGGTAGGATCTAGGATAACATCATACCACGCTTAACCTGGTAGCTAGCCCTACCAGGTCAGGAGAAGGCTCTCTCCTTGTCAATCTCAAAAAATATGGCCAATGAAAGCTTGAGATGACTTGATGTGAAGACTGATTTTAGGCTAGGTATGTTTACAGAGGTGTTTGATTGAATTTGATGATGTTTTGTTGGCTCAAATGTGAAAGGCAGATTTGGGCTTGGGGAATGAGGCTCAGTTTTGCAGAGATCTGTATGGGGCAAGGTAGGCAAGTCATTTGGTACTTCAAATTGAGTGAGATGGAGAGGATTTAGACAGATGAGGAGTTGAAAAGGGCATGAATAACTCAGGGATCCTTTTCAATCAGCTAAAAACATAGATAACTAAGCAAACCCTAGGTAAAGCACTGCACTTGCAATGTATTCTACCTTTATCTTTTTTTGATTTAGTTAAGATGAAATAAAGAGAGATATGGCATACATAAAACACATGTAGACTTACAATTACAAAATAAAACACAATACCAAATCAATATTCCACATGAATCCCATAAAGTGCTGCAAAACATTGGCCTATTCCTTAGCCAAACTGCTGAAATGAGTATACAATAAGCTCCAAGATTTCCCAAAACTCCAACCATGCTAATGACTGAAAAAACATGAGATATAGGAAAAAAAAAACTCATCCTAGCCTATATGGGTTGAGCTCATGAGCTTAGGATCTTTTCCAACAAATTCTAAACTGAAAACTAAAAAGTAGGCAGTGGAATAGCTTGCCTCTAAAAACTAGGGAACTGATTCATTCAGTTGCAAACTACCTTTTCATGGATGAATATATTTCTATGAGTAAAAATTTAGCATAATTACATCAAAATCCATCATGTCACATTAAATTGCATCATTATTTTGACAATTAGAAGGAGAAAATTCAAACTGTGAAGAAACTAGGCGAAAAATAGAGTTTTTTGGCCAAAATGAGCAAAATTCCTCCAATGCGCCACGCTGATTTCCCTATGCGTAGAGACTTTTTACAGCTACTTTTGGAGGCCTTCCTGGTGTCCACATCTGCTCCAAGTGTGATTTTTGGAAAGGTCTTCCTATCTACTTTCCAGAACAAGTGGAATTTTTGAATTTGGCCTCCATTTGCCCCTCCAAAACTTAGTTCTCCCAAGACATCTTCCTGTGTGTCCAAAAAGGGGCAGAAAGGTCATTTTTGGGGTGTTTTTGACCTTTTTGGGGGCTCAAACCTGTCAAAATTTCTTGGCCATTAGTGAGCATGAATATTTTTCCATGGAAAATAAAAAAATTCTGATTTTTCCTCAAAAGGAGGCCTCCATCAAAAGCGAGCGCAAGGTGGCGCAGCGCATTGGGCAGAAAAACCTGTGTTTTGGCCCAAAAAATCCAAAAATGCAAAAAGTGTCCCAAATTTTTTGAAATTTGGGCAGAGTGTTCTCCATCAAGTGCTATGTTGGTCCAAGGAAGCCTCAGCCAAGGTCTGAATTCTATCTTTCTCTTTTCGCCTCCTCGACGCCTTCTTCAACTTGGCCTTCAAAATCTTGATTCTTGCTTTGCACACCATATTTATTGACAAGTAGTGGTATGCCATGTTCCTCAACATTTTTTTATCGTTGTTGGCCTTCTCTAGCATCCTTTCCCAAGTGAAATTTTTTTCTCTCAAGCCAAGATTCCCGATCAGCTTTGAATTTCTTGCTCAAGTGTGATCTATTTGATTTTCCTCCTCTTGGCAGCTTGCCGGTTTTGCCTTCATGTTTTTGAGCGCCATGGATGAGTGGGACTGATGAGGGGAGGGTTTGATGCTAGCTGTAGGATTTTGGGGAATGAAAAGTTTCAGGGGATGATATCTATGGTTTGGGATGGAAATTAGGGTTTTTGGGATATTTGACTAGGGTTTGGGATAGTGGGATTAGGGATTTAGGGTTAGTTGATTAGGGATATGGGAAATGTGGAATGGGTAGATGAGAATGTAAAGAGAGGGAGAAAATGATTGAGGGAATGAAGGAGTGAGGGAGTGAGAAATGTCTAGGAGTGGAATTAGCAGCAATAAATACAACTCATAAACCCTATGCAATTGTTTTTTGACAAAAAATGCAATGAGGTAGGGTTTTAATTTTTATCCATTAAATCACCAAAATCACCAAGAGAAATTCAATCATTGGTCATGGAGGGATGTTACCTTACTTTGGAAATGAATAATTTAGCAATGTGAGATTCTTTGGAGAAATATTTGAATGGATTTCAGGCTTTTTAGCCCAATGCGCCGTGCCATCTCAATGCGTTGCGCCAGTTCATTTTTTACACTGCAGAGGGTTGCCCAATGCGCCGTGCCATCTCAATGCGTAGCACCTTTTTGTAGACACGTTTTGGAGCCTTCCTGATGTCCAAATTTGGCTTGGGATAGCATATTGGAAATATTATTGAGTCATCTTTCCAACCCAACTGGCATTTTTCAATTTGGAGTTTATTTTCCCTGTCAAAAATCAAATCTCCCAAGACTGGTCAAAATGTGCAAAATGAGACTGCCTAAAGGCAGAGTGCTATTGCAGTAAGCTTTTGAAGGTCTTCCTAAACCCCAAATTGAGTTCATGATAGCTCATTGGAAATCTATTTGTGTCTTGTTATCATTTGACTCATAAATAAAGTCATTATGACAACCGAGCTAGGAGAAATCTTGATTTTCCCAAGGTCACTTCAGAGGTGCATCAATTCTCCTAAGGAAACTGTATTTTTGACATTTCTCTAAAACCATGACACCTGCGTAAAACATGAAGAAGGTTTTTATTCCTTGGCCTATTTTGGAAAAAACCCTCTCTCATTTTTACCAAATTCATCTTTTATTGCTCATAAACATCATTGGAGTAAAACCTATCCCGATGTGTGGAACAAGGGATTTGTCGAAATGAAGTGAAATGAAGGGGATAAGGGGCTTTTAAATTCTTGAGAAAATTTTTGGAAGTAGGGAGGGATGTTAGGAAGCAGGGGAAAGTGGAATTTTAAATATTGAGTGAGGGGAAGGGGTCTAAAAGGGAAAACCACAGGCCTAGCCTAGAAAACTGTCAAGTTGTAGCAAGAAACTAGGGATTGTGAGAAAATGAGGAATTTGAGGGATATCAGTGATGGGAAGTGTTTAATAGGGTACATTAAGGATAGGGGAAGGTGTATCAACATCATGATACAAGTTTTTCTGATGATTTGACCATCCAAGAGAAATTACCTTTAAAACCCTAGGAGAGGGAAATGAACCTTACCTAGGCACAACTGAAGCATGAACAAGGTGTAAAATGACCAATTGGAACCTGACATGATGATGAAAACCTCTGAATGATGGTACAATCATCTGAATGGTGACATGGACCAACATTGGACAACTTTGAAAGGGGTGAAAGCAAACCCTAGACCTAATACTCTGTCACTCCGGCCCTACCAAGACTCCACCGAAATGACAAATTTGACTCAAATATTAGATAATCACTTTGTGAAGAGCATTAGCATGTTTGATCACCTGAGAAGCCTGAAAATACTCCATACACTAACATTGGCTCCATTGGGGATGGTAGTCTTTATAGGTGCCAAGAACTGCTGCATCTTTGAAAGCAAGATGTTGCCTTCATCCATCACAATGAGTCAAAAATCAAGCCAAAATGCACATGGACCAAAACTCAATATGACTTGACGACACAAATTGACTCTCACTCAACTAAAAACTGACTCGATACTTAAACACAACTGAAAAATTGGAAAATATGCTCAATATGAAGCTTATTCAATACAACCTACTCTAGTTGTTCCATTCATCACCTGATCAAGTGAAATGAAACAACCAATGCAACCAAGTAAGTATTCTGGCTACTGTTTGAATTCTCTGCAAGTGCTCGCTTATGAAAAACAAGAGAGAACTACTAAAAGGAAACTCCCATGAAAACTTGGAAACAGATCTGTTGAATGATATGGATTCTCTATCCGCCTCCAAAAGCACTGCATAAGGATCTTGAAGTTCATGCACACTGGGACTTAGCTCATCCAATGGATTACTTCTCTTCTCTTCATACCATGAATGAAATTTTTTTTTTGAGCTTTGTGACGAGACTCCTGCTAAAAATGACAAAGAAACCAGCTGCCAGATCAATTTTATATCAGCACACGTTTCAATCTCACATGTAGTCAATGGAGAAAGACTTTCACTGCATAAATCATCCAACACATCAGCTATTGGATCGTGAAAAACTTGAAAAGACTACTGCAACCCATTTTCTATTGGTTCCGATGAGATTACATGATTTCCTATAGGCTGCTCATTTGAAGATATACTATGCAATTTACCCTTCAAAAACTGAAATGATTCAAAACAAAATGGTACGGAATCATCTTGTAAACTAATCAGTTGCAAACTACCTTTTCATGGATGAATCTATCTCTATGAGTGAAAATTTAGCATAATTACATCAAAATCCATCCTGTCACATTAAATTACATCATGATTTTGACAATTAGAAGAAGAAAAGTCAAACTGTGAAGAAACTAGGTGAAAAAAAGAGTTTTTTGGCGAAAATAAGCAAAATTCGTCCAATGCGCCGCGCTGATTTCCCTATGCGTAGCGACTTTTTGTAGTTGATTTTGGAGGCTTTCCCGATGTCCAAATCTGATCCAAGTGTGATTTTTGAAAATTTTTTCCTGTCTACTTTCCAGAACAAGTGGAATTTTTTAATTTGGCCTCCATTTGCCTGTCCAAAACTTAGTTCTCCCAAGACTCCTTCCTGTGTGTCCAAAAAGGGGCAGAAATGTCATTTTTGGGGTGTTTTTGACCTTTTTGGGGGCTCAAAACCTGTCAAAATTTCTTGGCCATTGGTGAGCATGCATATTTTTCCATGGAAAATCCAAAAATTCTGAGTTTTCGTCAAAAGGAGGCCTCCATAAAAAGCGAGCGCCAGGTGGCGCGGTGCATTGGGCAGAAAAACCTGTGTTTTGTCCCAGAAAATCCAAAAATGCAAAAAGTGTCCCAAATTTTTTGAAATTTTGACAGAGCGTTCTCCATCAAGTGTTGTGTTGGGCCAAGGAAGCCTCAGCCAAGGTCTGAAGTCTATCTTTCTCTTTTCGCCTCCTCGATGCCTTCTTCAACTTGGCCTTCAAAATCTTGATTCTTGCTTTGCACACCATATTTATTGACAAGTAGTGGTATGCCATGTTCCTCAACATGTTTTCCTTGTTGTTGGCCTTCTCTAGCATCCTTTCCCAAGTTCAATTTTTTTCTCTCAAGCCAATATTCCCAATCAGCTTTGAATTTCTTGCTCAAGTGTGGTCAAGTTGATTTTCCTCCTCTTGGCAGCTTGTCGGTTTTGCCTTCATGTTTTTGAGCGACATGGATGAGTGGGACTGATGAGGGTAGGGTTTGATGCTAGCTGTATGATTTTAGGGAATGAAATGGTTTAGGGGATTATATCTATGTTTTGGGATGGAAATTAGGGTTTTGGGGATATTTGACTAGGGTTTGGGATAGTGGGATTAGGGATTTAGGGTTAGTTGATTAGGGATATGGGAAATGTGGAATGGGTGGATGAGAATGTAAAAAGAGGGAGAAAATGATTGAGGGAATGAAGGAGTGAGGGAGTGAGAAATGGCTAGGAGTGGAATTAGCAGCAATAAATACAACTCATAAACCCTATGCAATTGTTTTTTGACAAAAAATGCAACGAGGTAGGGTTTTAATTTTTATCCATTAAATCACCATAAGCACCAAGAGAAATTCACTCATTGGTCATGGAGGGATGTTAACTTACTTTGGAAATGAATAATTTAGTAATTTTAGATTCTTTGGAGGAATATTTGAATTGATTTAATGCTTTTTAGCCCAATGCGTCGTGCCATCTCAATGTGTCACGCTAGTTCATTTTTTACACTGCAGAGGGTTGCCCAATGTGCTGCGCCATCTCAATGCATAGTGCCTTTTTGAAGAAAATTTTTGGAGGCCTTCCTAGTGTCCAAATTGGGCATAGGATAGCCCGTTGGAAATATTATTGAGTCTACTTTCGAAACCAACTGGAATTTTTCAATTTGGTGTTCATTTTCCCTTTAAAAAAACAAATCTTCCAAGACTAGTCAAAATGTTCAAAATGAGGCTGCCTAAAGGCAGAGTGTTGTTGCAGTCAACTTTTGAAGGTCTTCAGCAACCCCAAATGGAGCTCATGATAGCTCATTGGAATTATCTTTGTGTCTTGTTATCATTTGACTCATCAAGAAAGTCATTAGGCCAACCAAGATAGGAGAAATCTTGATTTTCCCAAGGTCACGTCAGAAGTGCATCAATTCTCCTGAGGCAACTGTATTTTTGACATTTCTTTAAAACCATGAAACTTGTGTAAACAGTGAAGGAGTTTTTTATTCCTTGGCCTATTTTGGAAAAAAACCTCTCTCAGTGTTCCAAAATTCATCTTTTATTGCTCAGAAACATCATTGGAGTAAAACCTATCCCGATGTGTGGAATAAGGGATTTGTCAAAATGAAGTGAAATGAAGGGGATAAGGGGTTGTTGACACCTAATCCTATGGATGGGTGTGCACATGTATTTTTGTATATTATTTATTATTAGGAAATAAGGAAGGCCAAGAGTCATTGGGAGCTGAATCCCAATAGCCTCACCTCCCATCTATAAGAGCATGTACATTCTTCAGCTAATACACTTTGCAGATTTGAGGAGTTACCTCCTGGTTTGACATGGTTTAATAAGGTATATTAAGGATAGGGGAAGGTGTATGAACATCAGGATACAATTTTTGCTGATTATTTGACCATCCAAGAGAAATTACCTTCAAAACCCTAGGAGAGGGAAATGAACCTTACCTAGGCACAACTGAAGCATGAACAAGGTGTAAAATGACCCAGTGGAACTTGAAATGATGATGAAAACCCTCTAAATGATGGTACTGTGTTAAACCCTTAACCTTAACCTTGAATTTACCCTTAACTTAACCTTAACCTTAACCTTAACCTTAACTGTAACCTTAACCTTGCCTTAATCTTAAATTTAACCTTGACCTTGACCTTAACTTTACCCTAACCTTAAGGGTTTATTGATGTTAAGGTTAAGGTTAAGGGTTTGGTCAAGGTTAGGGTTAGGTTGAGGTTAAGGGTGAAGGGTAAGGTTAAGGTTAAGGGTAAAGTTAAGGTTAAGGTTAGAGTTAAGGTTAGGGGATGGTTAAGGTTAAATTCAAGGTTAAGCTGAATGTTAATGGTAAGGATAGGGTAAGGTTAAGGTTAAGTTCGAGGTCAAGGTTAAAGTTAAGCTAGGTTAACGTAAGGTTAAGGTTATGGTTAGGTTAAGGTTAAGGTTAGGTTAAGGTTAAGGTTAAGATTAGGTTAAGGGTAAAGTTAAGGTTAAGGTTAGGTTAAGGTCAGGGTTAAGGTTAGGTTAAGGGTAAAGTCAAGGTTATGGTTAGGTTAAGGGTAAGGTTTTGGTCAAGGTTAACATTAGGTTATAGTTAAGGTCAGTTTAAGTTTAAGGTTAAGGGTTTGGTCAAGGTAAGGATTAAGTTATAGTTAAGGTTAAGGTTAAGGGTAAAGATAATGTTATGGTTAAGGTTAAGGTTAGGGTTAGGTTATAGTTAAGGTTAAGATTATGTTAAAGGTAAAGTTAAGGTTAAGGTTAAGGGTTTGGTCAAGGTTAGGGTTAGGTAAAGGTTAACTTTAAGGTTAGGTTAAGGGTAAAGTCAAGTTTAAGTTTATGGTTAAGGTTAAGGGTAAGATAACATTAAGGTTAAGGTCAAGGGGGTAAGGTTAAGGTTAATGTTAAGGTTACGGTTAGGTGAAGGTGAAGTTTACAGTTAAGCCAAGGTTAAGGGTAAGGTTAAGCTAAGGTTAAGGGTAATATAAAGTTAAGCTTAAGCTTAAGCTTAAGATTAGGTTAAGGGTAAATTCGAACCTTAACCTTAACCTTATGTTTAACCTTAACCTTCCCCTAACCTTAACCCTAACTTGAAACTTAACCTTAACCTAACCTTAACCATAACCTTAACCTTAAATTTACCCTTAAGCTAAGCTTATCTTTACCCTAACCATAACCTTAACTTTACCCTTAACCTAATATTAACCTTAACATAACCTTAACCTTGAGTTTACCCTTAACCTAACCTTAAATTTACCTTAACCTTTACCTAACCTTAACCTTAACCATAACCTTAACCTTAACCTTAACGTAAGCTTAACCTTGACCTTAACTATAACCTAACCCTAACCTTGACCAAACCCTTAACCTTAACATTAACCTGACTAAACCCGTAACCTTAACCTTAACCTTACCCTTACCCTTAACTTATCCTTAACCTTAACCTTAACCATAATCTTAACCTCAGGTTAAGGTTAAGGTTAAGGGTAAGGTTAGGGTTAAGGGAAAAGTTTAAGTTTAAGGTTACAGGTTTAGTGAGGTTAAGGGTTTGGTCAAGGTTAGGGTTAGGTTATAGTTAAATTCAAGATTAAAGTTACGTTAAGGTTAAGGTTAAGGTTAATGATATGGTTATGGTTAAGGTTAGGTTAAGATTAAGGTCAAGGTTAAGGTTAATGTTAGGTTAAGGTTAAGGGTGAAGGTTAAGGTCAAGGTTAAGGTTAAGGTTATGGTTAGGTTAAGGTTAACGTTAAGGTCATGGTTAGGTTATGGTTAGGTTAAGGTTAAGGTTATGGTTAAGGTTAAAGTTAAGGTTATGGTTAGGTTAAGGTTAAGGTTAAGTTATAGTGAAGGTTAAGGTTAAGAACCATAACCTTATCCTTGACCTTACCCTTAAGTTAACCTTAACCTTACTAACCCCGTAACCTTAACCTTAACTATAACCTAACCCTAACCTTGAAAAAACCCTAACCCTAACCTTAACTTTACCCTTAAACTGAACTTAACCTTAACTATACCCTTAACCTAATCTTAAACTTAAACTAAGCTTAACTTTACCCTTAACCTTGACCTTAAACTTAACTTAACCTAACCTTAACCTTAATCTTAACTATAACCAATCATTAACCTTGACCAAACCCTTAACCTTAACCTTATCTTAACCTTATCCTAAGCTTAACCTTAACCTTAACCTAATTATAACCTTACGCTTAACCTTAACCTTGACCTTAACTATAACCTAACCCTAACTTTGACCAAACCCTGAACCTTAACCTTAACCTGAATAAACCCGTAACCCTAACCTTAACCTTAACATTAACCTTGCCCCTTAACCTTAATCTTAACCTAATCTTAACCTTAACTAAAACCTAACCCTAACCTTAACCAAACCCTTAACCTGAACTTTAACCTTAACCATAACCCTAACCTTAACCTAACCTTAACGTTAACCTAACTTTAACCTTAACCTAACCTTAACCCTAACCTTAACCTAACTATAACGTTACCCTTAATCTTAACCTTGACATTAACAATAACCTATTCCTAACCTTAACCTTAACCTTAACCTTAACCTAACCTTAACCTTAATTTTACCTTAACCTTGAATTTAACCTTAAACTAACCTTAACCTTAACCTAACCCTTAACTTTAACCAAACATTTAACCTTAACCTTAACCTTAACTTTACCATTAACCTAATCTTAACCTTAACCTAACCTTAACCTTGACTTTACCCTTAACGTAACCTTAACCTTGACCTTAAATTGAGGTTAAGATTAAGGTTAAGGGTAAGGATAGGGGTAAGGTTAGGATAAGGTGAGGGTTAGGTTAAGTTTAAGGTTAGGTTAGGTTAAGGGTAAGGTTAAGGTTAAGGATATGGTTATGGTTATGGTTAAGGTTAAGATTAAGGTTAAGGTGAAGGGTATAGATAAGGTTATTATTAAGGTTAAGGTTTGGATTATGTTATATTTAAGGTTAAGGTTAGGTTAAGGGTAAGATAAGGTTAAGGTTAAGGTTAGGTTATAGTGAAGGCTAACTTTAAGATAAGATTAAGGTTAAGGTTATGGGTTTGGTCAAGGTTAGGGTTAGGTTATAGTTAATGTTGCGGGTTTATTCAGGTTAAGGTTAAGGGTAAGGTTAGGTTAAGGGTAAATTTAAGGTTAAGGTTAGTTTAAGGTTAAAATAAGTTTAATGGTAAGGTTAAGGTCAAGGTCAAAGTTAAGGTTAAGGTTAAGGGTAAGGTCAAGGGTAAGGTTAAGTTTAGGGTTAAGGTTATGGTTATGGCAAGGTTAAGGTTAAGGTTATGGTTAGTGGAAGGTTAAGGTTAAGGTTAGGGTTAAGTTTATGGTTAAGGTTAAAGTTAAGGTTAAGGTTAGGGTTAAGTTTATGGTTAAGGTTAAGAAGGTTAGGGTTAAGTTTATGGTTAAGGTTAAGGTTAAGGTTTGGTCAAGGTTAGGGTTAGGTTATGGTTAGTGTTCAGATTTAAGGTTAAATTCAAGGTTATGGTTATGGTTATGGGAAGGTTAAGGTTAAGGTTAAGGGGTTAAGGTTAGGTTAAGGGTAAAGTCAAGGCAAAGGTTAAGGTGAAGGTTAAGGTTAAGGTTAAGGGTTTGGTCAAGGTTAGGGTTAAGTTATAGTCAATGTCAAGGTTAGGTTAGGTTATAGTTAAAGTTAAGGTTAAGGTCAAGATTAAGGTTAAGTTAAGGTTAAGGTCAAAGTCAAGGTCAAGGTTAAGGTTAATGTTAGGTTAAGAGTAAGGTTAAGGTTAGGGTTAGGTTATAGTTAAGGTTATGGTTAAGGTAAGGTTAGGGTTAGGTTATATTTAAGGTTAAGTTTAGGTTAAGGTTAAGGTTAATGTTAAGGTTAAGGTCAGGTTAACGTTAAGGTTAAGGTTATGGTAATGGCTATGCGAAGGTTAAGGTTAAGGTTAAGGTTAAGTTAAGTTTAAGGTTAAGGTTAAAGTTAACGTTAAGGTTAAGGTTAAGGGTTTGGTCAAGGTTAGGGTTAGGTTATAGTTAAGGTTAACATTAGGTAGGGTTATAGTTAAAGTTAAAGTTCAAGTTCAGGTTAAGGTTAAGGTTAGGTTATAGTGAAGGTTAAGGTTAAGACCCGTAACCTTGACCTTGACCTTACCCTTATCCTTAACCTTAAATTCAACCCTAACCTTGACTTTACCCTTAACTTAACCTTAACATTCACTATAAACTAACCCTGACCTTGACCAAACCCTTAACCTTAACCTTAACCTTACCCTTACCCTCACCCTTAACCTTAAGCTTACTAAAGCCGTAACCTTAACCTTACCCTTAACCTTAACCTTAACCTTAAACTTACTAAAGTAGTAACCTTAACCTTAAATATAACCTAACTCTAACCTTGACCAAACCCTTAACCATAACCTTGAACAAAACCTTAACCTTAACCTTAACCTGACTA
Source organism: Pinus albicaulis (assembly GCA_034641835.2). Lineage (NCBI taxonomy): Eukaryota > Viridiplantae > Streptophyta > Pinopsida > Pinales > Pinaceae > Pinus > Pinus albicaulis. The sequence continues at coordinate 262,516 of JAXQQM020087700.1, read as the reverse complement.
AACCCATAAACTTAACCTTAACCTTGACCTTAACTATGACCTAACCCTAACCCTTACCAAACCCTTAACCTTAACCTTAACCTTAACCTTCCCCTAACCTTAACCTTAACTTCTAACCTTAACCTTACCCCCTTAACCTCAACGTTAACCTTAACCTTAACCTTAACCATAACCCTAACCTTGACAAAATTCTTAACCTTAACCTTAACCTGAACCTTAACCTTAACATTAACCTTGACCTTAACATTAACATAACCTTAACCTAACCTAACCCTAACCTTGACCAAACCATTAACCTTAACGTTGCCCTTAACCTAGAATTAACATTAACTATAACCTAATCCTAACCTTGACGAAACCCTTAACCTAACCTTAACCTTAACTATAACCTAACCCTAACCTTGACCCTTAACCTTAACCTTAACCTCACTAAACACGTAAACTTAACCTTAGCCTTACCTTAACCTTAACCTTAACCTTAACCTTTCCATAACCTTACCCCTAACCCTAACCCTGACCTAACTGTTAACCTTAACTTTAACCTTAACCTAACCTTAACCAAACAGTTAAACCTTAACCTTAACCTTAACCAAACCCTTAACCTTGAATTTAACCTTAATTGTAACCTTAACTTTAACCTGAATAAACCCGCAACCTTAACCTTAACCTAACCTTAACGTTAACCTTAATCTAAGGTTAATATTATCATTAAGGTTAAGGTTAGGGATAAGTTAAGGTTAAGGGTAAGGTTAAGGTTAAGGTTACGAGTTTATTCATGTTAAGGTTAAGGTCAACGTTAAGGTTAGGCTAAGGGTAAAGTTAAGGTTAAGGTGAAGGTTAATGGTAAGGTTAAGGTTAAGATTATAGGTTTAATGAGGTTAAGGTAGGCTTAGGTTATAGTTAAGGTTAAGGTTAGGTTATAGGTTTAATGAGGTTAAGGTAGGCTTAGGTTATAGTTAAGGTTAAGGTTAGGTTAAGGGTAGAGTTAAGGATAAGGTTAGGTTAAGGTTAAGATAATTTTAAGGGTAAGGTTAAGGTTAAGGTTAAGATTAGGTTAAGGGTAAATTTAAGGTTAAACTTAGGGGAAGTTTAAGGTTAAAGTTAGGGTAAAGTTAAGGTTACAGGTTTAGTCAGGTTAATGTTAAGGTTAAGGGTTTGGTCAAGGTTAGATTTAGGTGTTACGGGTTTAGTCAGGTTAAGGTTAAAGTTAAGGGTTTGGTCAAGGTTAGGGTTAGGCTATAACCTCACCTTAACCGTAACCTTAACTAAACCCTTAACCTTAACCTAATAGTGAAGGTGAAGGTTAAAGTTAGGTTAAGGTAAGGTTAGGGTTAGGTTAAGGTTACAGTTAATGTTAGGTAAAGGTTAATGTTAAGGGTAGGTTATAGTGAAGGTTAAGGGTAAGGTTAATGTTAAGACCCGTAACCTTAACCTTCACACTTAACTTCAACTTTAACCTTAATCTTAACCCGACTAAACTCGTAACCTTAACATTAACCTTAATCTTGACCTTAACTATAACCTAACCTAACCTTAACCCCGACCTTGACCTTAACGTTAACCTAACCCTAACCCTAGCCTTAACCTCAACCCTAACCTTCACCTTAAACTTGAATTTACCCTTAACCTTAACCTTAACCTTGACTTTACCCTTAACCTAACCTTAACCTTAACCTTATCTTAACCTTATCTTAACCTTAACCTTAACCTGACTAACTTTAACCTAACTAAACCCTTAAGGTTAGGGTAAACTTAAAGTTAAGGTTAATGTTAGGTTAAGGGTAAAGTCAGGTTATGGGTAAGGTTATGTTAAGGGTAATCTTAACCTTAACCTTCCCATAACCATAACATTAACCTAACCTTAACCTCACCCTTAACCTTGACCTTAGCCTTAACCTTAACGTTACCCTAACCTTAACCTTAACAATAATCTAACCCTAACCTTAACCTTAACCTTAAACTAACCTTAAACTTATCTTAAACTTAACTATAACCTAACCCTAACCTTGACCAAACCTTAACCTTGACCTTAACTTTACCCTTACCCTAACCTTAACCATAACCTTAACCTTAACCTTAACCTTGACCTTACCCTTAACGTTACCATAGCCTTAACCTTAACCCTTAACCTTAAGTTGACCCTTAACCTTGACTTTAACCTTAACCTTCACCTAACCTTAACCTTAACTTTAACCTTAACCCTTAACCTTAAGGTTAAGGTTTGGTCAAGGTTAGGGTTAGGTTATATTGAAGGTTAAGGTTAGGGGAATATTAAGGTTAAGGTTATGGTTAAGCTAAAGTTAAGGTTAAGCTTAACCTAAAGTTACGGTTAGGTTAAGGTTAAGGTTAAGGTTAGGGTTAGCTTATAGTTATAGCACAAGTTTAAGGGTATGGTTAAGGTAAGGTTAAGATAAAGTTAAAGGTAAGGTTAAAGTTAAGGTTAGGTTAAGGTTATGGTTAAGGTAAGGTTAAGGGAAAATTTAAGGTTAGGTTATAGTTAAGGTTAAGGTTAAGGTTAATGTTAAGGGTTTGGTCAAGGTTAGGGTTAGGTTATAGTTAAGGTTAAGGTTAATGTTAAGGTTCAGGTTTTGGTCAAGATTAGGGTTAGGTTATAGTTAAGGTTAGGTTAAGGTTAAGTTAAGGGTAAAGTTAAGGTTAAGGTGAAGGTTAAGGTTAAAGGGTTAAGGTAAAGTCAAGGTCAAGGTTAGGGTTAGGTTAAGGTAAAGTTAAGGTTAAGGTTAGGGTTAATTTAAGGTTAAGATAAGGTTAAGGTTAGGCTTAGGTTATAGTTAAGAATAAGGTTAAGGTTAAGGTTAGGGGAAATTTAAAGTTAAGATTAAGTCAAGGTTAGGTTAAGGTTAAGGTCAAGGTTAGGTTTAGTTTAAGTTAAGGTTAAGGTTAAGATTATGGTTATGTTAAGGTTAACGTTAAGGTTAGGTTAAGGTTAAGATAAGGTTAAGGTTAACTTTAAGGTTAGGTTAAGGTCTAGGTTAAGGTTAGGGTTAAGGTTAAGGTTAGTTTAAGATTAAGTTTAAGGATTTGGTTAAGGTTAACGTAAACTGAAGGTTAGGGTTTGGTTATGGGTAAAATTAAGGTTAGGTTAGGGTAAAGTCAAGGTTAATGTTAAGGTTAAGGTCAAGGGGAAGGTTAAGGTTAAGGTTAGGTTAAGTTAAGTTTAAGGTTAAGGTTAAGTTTAAGGTTAAGGGAAAAGTTAAGGTTAAGGTGAAGGTTAAGGGTAAAGCTAAATTTAAGGTTAGGGTTAGGGTATAGTTAAGGTCAAGGTTAAGTTTAAGGTTAAGGTTAAGAAGTTAAGGTCAATGTTATGGTTAGTTATAGTTAAGGTTAAGGTAAGGTTAAGGGTAAATTAAATGTTAAGGTTAAGGTTAATGTTATGGGTTTAGTAAGGTTAAGGTTAAGGGTGAAGGTTAGGAATACGGGTCTTAACCTTAACCTTAACCTTAACCTTCACCATGACCTAACCTTAACATTGAAATTAACTATAACCTAACCTTAACTTTACCCTAACCTTAACTTTACCCTAACCTTAACCTTAACCTTAACTTTAGTCTTAACCTTACCCTTAACCTTCACCTTAAACTTAACCTTGACTTTACCCTTAACCTAATCTTATACTTAACCTTGACTTTACCCTTAACGTAACCTTAGCCTTGATCTTATCCTTAACCTTAACCTTAAATTTACCCTTAATGTTACCCTGAACCCTTAACCTAACCATAACCTTAACCTTAACCTTACCCTTAACCTAATCTTAACCTTAACCTTGACCTTAACCTTAACCTTAACCTTAGGTTATCCTAACCTTAACCTAAGGGTAAGGTCAAGGTTATGGTTATGGTTAAGGCTAAGGTTAAGGTTAAGGTAAGGGTAAGGTTAACCTTACCCTTACCTTAACCTTAACCCTAGCCTTAACCATAACCTTGACCTTACCCTTAGGTTAAGGTTAACCTTAACCTAACCTTAACCTTAAACTTGTACTTAACTATAACCTTAACCTTAACCTGACTAAACCCATAACCTTAACCTTACCCTTACCATAACCTTAACCTTAAGGTTAAGATTAAGGTTAAGGTTAATGTGAAGGTTAAGGTTAGGTTAAGGTTAACCTTAGGTTAAGGTTAATGATCCAGATTTATGCAGGAATGCAATAAAATAAACATATAACCATAAATACAAAGATGCAGCAGAAATAACACTTCATTTCATCAATATCAAAGAACTGAGATTTGCTTACAAATATAATGGAATTAAACTAGCTAGGGCGCTGGTAGCTATCTCTGAGAATAGATGTGGTGCTACAAGCCTCTGAACTGAGTTACAATGAGGCTCAAGGGCCTATTTATTATTTAGAAACAATGGAAAACCATAAACATCCAAAACCCTAAAACTAGGAGATGAAGCACCAAAACTATGGGCCCTGTTTGGGTAAATTGGTGTTTCAACTTCCCGGGGACGTAACCTTGGCATACGATCTCCATTTGATGCGAACCATACCTCATTATAAATATCTATTCGAGGACTACAAATTTTGAGTGAGCGACATTAGTCTCCCATTTTTCCAAAAAAACATAGTTTAGGGCCTCAAAACGGCTCCGGAAGTTAAGGACCCAAAAAAATGCTAAAAATAGTAAGTTGTGCCGAAACTGAAAAATTGAAAGAGATAATGGTGGGGCCTCAAGTGGAATAGGTAGGTGACCACCAATATCCACCTAGATCAGTTAAACTCAAGGTCAAGGTTAAGGTTAAAGTTAGGGGAAAGTTAAGGTTAAGGTTAAGGTTAGGGGAAGGTTAAGGTTAAAGTCAAGGTTAAGGGTAAAGTTAAGGTTAAGGTTATGTTAATGTTAAGTTTAAGGGTTATGTCAACGTTAGGGTTAAGTTAATGTTAAGGTTAAGGTTAGGTTAAGGTTAAAAGTTAAGGTTAAGTTCAAGGTCAAGGTTAAGGTTAAAGTTAGGTTAAGGTTAAGGTAAGGCTAAGTTAAGGGTGAAGTTAAGGTTAAGGATATGATATGGTTAAGGGTTAAGGTTAAACTTAACATGAACTTAACCTTAACTTTACCTTTAACCTAACCTTAACCTTAACCTAAACTTCAACTTAACCTTGACTTTAACCTTGACCTTCCCCTAACCTTAACCCTAACCTTAACCTTAACCTTAGCCTTAACTTTCCCATAACCATAACCTTAACCTTGACTTTACCGTTAACCTAACCTTAAGGGTTCGGTCAAGGTTATAGTTAAGGTTAAGGTTACTAGTTTAGTGAGGTTAAGTTTATAGTTAAGGTCAAGGTCAAGGTTAAGGTTAACCTTACCCTTACCTTAACCTTGACCTTGACCTTAACCTTACCCTTAACCTTATCTTAACCTTAAACTAACCTTAACGTTAACTTTACCCTTAACCATAACCTTAACCTAACCTTAACCTTAACCTTACCTTAACCATAACCTTAACCTTGACCTTAACTATAACTTAACCTTAAGGTTAAGGTTATGGTTAAGATAAGGTTAAGGTTAAGGTTAGGTTAAGGTTATGGTTAAGGGTAAAATTAAGGTTAAGGTTAGTTTAAGGTTAAGATAAGGTTAAGGGTAAGGTTAAGGTCAAGTTCAAGGTTAAGGTAAGGGTAAGGTTAACCTTAACCTAACCTTAACCTTAACCAAACCATTAAGGTTAAGGTTAAGGTAAAGGTAAAGGAAAGGTTAAGGTTAAGGTTAAAATTCTTAACCTTAACCTAACTTTAACCTTAACCTAACTTTAACCTTAACCTTCCCCTAACCTTAACCTTATCCTTAACCTAACCTTAACCTTAACCTTAACCTTACCCTAACATTGCCCTAACCTTAACTTTAACTTTACCCATAACCTTACCCTTAACCTAACCTTAACCTTGACCTTGACCTTGACCTTAGGTTAGGTTTAGGTTATATTTAAGGTTAATATAAGGTTAAGGTTAAGGTTAAGGTTAAGGTTAGGTTAAGGGTAAAGTTAAGGTTAAGGGTAAGGGTAAGGTTAAGCTTAAGGTCAAGGTCAAGGTCAAGGTTAAGGTTAAGGTTAGGTTAAGGGTAAAGTTAAGGTGAAGGTTAAAGGTAGGGTTAAGGTTAAGGTTGCGGGTTTAGTCAGGTTAAGGTTAAGGTTAAGTTTTTGGTAATGGTTAGGGTTAGGTTATAATGAAGGTTAAGGTTAAGTTAAGGGTAAAGTCAAGGTTAAGGTTAGGGTAAGGTCACGGTTAAGGGTAAAGTCAAGGTTAAGGTTACGTTAAGGGTAAAGTCAAGGTTAAGGTTAGGTTAAGGCCAAGGGTAATATTATATTAAGTTTAACTTAAATGTTAAGGGTTTGGTCAAGGTTAGGGTTAGGTTATAGTTAAGGTCAAGGTTAAGGTCAAGGGTAAGGTTATAATTAGGTTAAGGTTAAGGTTAAGGTTAGGTTAAGGTTAAGATAAGGTTAAGGTTAAGGGTTTGGTCAAGGTTAGGGTTAGGATATAGTTAAGGTCAAGGTTAAGGTTGGGTTAAGTTAAGGTTAAGGTCAAGGTTAAGGGTAAGGTTAAGGTTAGGTTAAGGTTAAGATTAGGGTTAAGGTTAAGGTTAAGGTTTGGTCAAGGTTATGGTTAGGTTATAGTTAAGGTCAAGGTTAATGTTAGGTTAAGGGTAAAGTCAAGGTTAAGGTTAGGTTAAGGTTAGGATTAGGTTAAGGGTAAAGTTAAGGTTAAGTTTAGGTTATGGTTAAGGTCAAAGTTCAGTGTAAAGTTAAGGTCAAGATTAGGGTTAGGTTATATTTAAGGTTAAGGGTTTGATCAAGGTTAGGGTTAGATTAAGTTTAAGGTTAAGGTTAGGTTAGGATAAGGTCGAGGTTAAAGTTAGGTTAATTTTAAGGTTACATGTTTAGTCACGTTAACTATAACCCTTAACCTTGACCTTAACCTTAACCTTAACCTGACTAAACCTGTAACCTTTACCTAACCTTAACCTTAACCTTAACCTTCCCATAACCATAATATTAACCTTAACCTTGATCTTTCCCTTAACCTTAACCTTACTCCATTAACCTTAACCTTAACCTTACCCCATTAACCATAACCTTTACCCAACCTTAACCTTAACCTTGACCTTAACTACAACCTAACCCTAACCTTGGTAAGGTCAAGGTTAAGGTTAAGGTTATGGTTATGGTAAGGTTAAGTTTATGGTTATTGTTAAGGTTAAGGTTAAGTTTAAGGGTTTGGTTAAGGTTAGGTTTAGGTTATAGTTAAGGTCAAGGTTAAGGTTAGGTTATGGTTAAGGTTAATTTTATGGGTTTAGTCAGGTTAAGGTTAAGGTTAGGGGTAAAGTAAAGGTTAAGGTTAGGGTTAAGGTTAAGGTTAAGGTTAAGGTTAGGGTTAGGAGAAGTTTAAGGTTAAGGTTAAGGCTAAGGTTAGGTAAAGGTTAAGGTTGAAAGTTAATGTTATGGGTCTTAACCTTAACCTTAACCGTAACCTTAATCTTAACCTTCATTATAACCTAACATTAAGTTTGAACTTAACTATAACCTAACCTCTACCTTAACCTTAACCTTTCCTTTAACTTTACCTTAACCTTAACCTTACCCTTAACCTTAACTAAACCCTTAATATTAACTTTAACCTGACCTTAACTTTACCCTTAACCTTGACCTTAACCTTAACTTACCCTAACCTTAACCTTAACCTTAACTATAACCTAACGCTAACCATGATGAAACCCTTAACCTTAACCTTATCTTAACCTTAACCTAACCTTAACCTTAAACTTAACCTCATTATAACCTTACCCTTAACCTTAACCTTGACCTTAACTATAACCTAACCCTAACCTTGACCAAAATTTTAACATTAACCTTAACTTAAACCTAACCTTGACTAAACCCTTGAAATTAACCTTAACCTTAACCTTAATGTTAACCTTGTTACACAACATTTTTCCACCGTCCCTGTAATCCCTCGTCCTTTAACTTTGGATGACTATTCCCATGACCTGTGAATAGTAAAATGACCTGAAACCACCTTCATGGCATCCTCTTACATAAGGAAAAACATTCTCCTGAAGAAAATTTCCTCTGAAAAACCCTAAAAACAGATGTTTTAGCCTTGGTGCGACTAGCCAATTCATCCCTCGCGCCAACGGGGGAAATCCTCACTAGAGGCCGCGCTAACTGGTGCTCTGTCCCTGTGTTTCACTTGCACCAAGGTTATTAAGGGATGTTTAAAAAAAATAAATGGTGGAATTTTGACTCTAACAAACTCCTGAATGAATCATCAAAAGGAGTTGAGTGGTTTGGCTCCGGATCTCCATGTATAGGAAGTGGTTTTCCACCTATCATGGAACCTTCCTAAGAGATAGGGCCTATCCCATGATTATAGGGATCCCAACTTCCTTTCCTCCATCTATAAAAGCTTTCCCTTTCCATTAGCAAGCTAGCTGAACTTGTAGGAAGAAAACTATAGCCGGGCAACTATTGAGAGCCAAGACAAAGAGAATCTCGTAAAAGAGAGAGCTTCGTCTAGATTCCCAATAGGAGTTTTTGAGGCACGCTACACTACAAGCCCCGTCGAAGGAAGATCATAGCGTCATAGCATTTGGTTGTAATCTCCCTTTCGTCATTTATAATATAAGCGACTCTGATTTTGGTTCCATTCATGTGTTCATTTCTTTATGTAATGTAATGAATTATATCCTCTCTGACTGATATATAGTTACATGCTTTAGATTTTACGTTGTATGTCATCATTTATTTGCATATGTACAGGTGTTCGGATGTGTCGAACATAAGGATTATGATCTGTCAAGCGAGGGATGGGAAACATCATCTTTTCTTCAATGAAAACTACGTGGGATTTGAGGTGGGTTACTTATTTCAATATTTGTCTTTCTATAACTAGGAACCAATGTCATTGCATGACTTTATTGCTGCTAGACCCGATCTGGGCTAGTGGGATCGCCTCTGTTTGCAGAGGGGATTTACCTCCTCAACAAACCTTAACCTCATCTTAACCTTAACCTAACCATAACCTTAATCTAACCTTAACCTTAACCTTAGCCTAACCATAACCTTAACCTTAACCTAAACCTAACCTTAACTTTACCCTTAACATTGACCATAACCTTAACCTTAACCTTAACCTTAACCTGATCTAAACCTTAACCTAACCGTAACCTTAACCTAACCTTAACCTTAAACTTAACCTTAACCTTAACCTTAATCTTACCTTAACCTTAACTATAACCTAACCCTAACCTTGACCAAACCCTTAAACTTAAACTTAACCTGAACCTTTACTCTAACCTTACCCTAACCTTATCTTAACCTTAACTTAACCTTAACCTTGACTTTACCCTTAACCTTAAGATAACCTTAACCTAATCCTTAACCTTAACCTTACCTTGACCTTACCCTTAACCTAATATTAACCTTAACCTTGACCCTAACCATAACCTTAACCCTTAACCTTAACCTTTACCTAACCTTGACCTTAACTATAACCTAACCCTGACATTAACCTTGACCTTAACTTTAACCTAATCTTAACCTTTACTAAACTCTTAACGTACCTTAACCTTGACTTTACCCTTAACGTAACCTTAACCGTGACCTTAACCTTACCCTTAACATTAACCTTAACCTTAACTTTACCCTTACCCTTAACCTTAACCTTAACCTATCCTTAACCTTAACCTTGACCTTAACCTTACCTTAAGATTAGGTTAAGGTTAATGTTAATGTTAAGGGTTTGGTTAAGGTTAGATTAAGGTTAAGGGTTTGGTCAGGGTTATTGTTAGGTTATAGTTAAGGTTAAGGTTAAGGTCAAGGTAAAGGTTAACCTTAACCTAACCTTCCCCTAACCTTAGCTATAACCTAACCTTAAACTTAACCTAAAAATTTACCCTTAAGCTAACCGTAACCTTAACCTTAACCATAACCTTAACCTTAACCTTGAACTTAACCTTAACCTTAACCTTTACTTAACTATAACCTTAACCTTCACCTTAACCTTAACCTTAACCTTAACCTTGACTTTACCCTTAACTTAACCTTAGCCTAACCTTAACCTTACCCTTAACCTTTACCCTAACCCTAACCCTAACCTTAACCTTAGCCTTAGCCTAACCATAACCTTAACCTTAACCTTAAATTAACCCTAACCTTAACTTTACCCTTAACCTAAACTTAACCTTAACCTTAACCTTAACCTTTACCCTTAACCTTGACCTTACCGTTAACCTTAACTATAACCTAACCTTAACGTTAAGGTTAGGGTTAGGTTAGGGTTAGATTATAGTTAAGGTCAAGGTTAAGTTTAAGGTTACGGGTTTAGTCAGGTTAAGGTTAAGGTTAAGGTTAATGTTAAGGGTATGGTCAAGGTCAAGGTTAAGGTTACGTTAGGGTAAAGTCAAGGTTAAGGTTACGTTAAGGGTTTTGTCAAGGTTAAGGTTAGGGTTAGGTTATAGTTAAGGTCAAGGTTAAGTTTAAGGTTAAGAGTAAGGTTAAGGGTAAATTTAGGGTTAAGGTTAAGGTCAATGTTAAGGTTCATGTTAAGGGTTTGGTCAAGGTGAGGGTTAGGTTATAGTTAAGGTCAAGGTTAAGGTTATGTTATAGTTAAGGTTATGGGAAGGTTAAGGTTAAGGTTAAGGTTAAGGTTAAGGCTAGGTTAAGATTAAGGTTACAAGTTTAGTGAGGTTAAGGTTAGGTTAAGGGTAAAGTCAAGGTTAAGGGTAAAGTTAAGATTAGGTTGAAGATTAAGGGTAAGGTTAAGGTTAAGGTTAATATAAGTTTAAGGGTAAGGTTAAGGTTAAGGTTAGGTTAAGTGTAAATTTAAGGTTAAGGGTAAAGTTAAGTTTAAGGCTATAGGTAAGGTTAAGGTTAATGTTAAGGATAAGGTCAAGGTCAAGGTCAAGGTTAAGTTAGGTTAATGTAATGTTAAGGTTATGGTTAGGGTTAGGTTATAGTTAAGGTTAAGGTTATGGTTAAGGGTAAAGTTAAGGTCAAGTTAACCTTACCCTTAACCTTCACCCTTAACCTTAACCTTCACTATAACCTAACCTTAACCTTGAAATTAACTATAACCTAACCTTGAACTTAACCTTAACCTTACCTTTACCTTAACCTTAACCTAATATTCCCATAACCTTTACATTAACCTAAGTTTGTTGTGTAACCAGCTCCAAAAATAGAAGAAAAGAGATATCAACGCCTTAGAAATAAGCCACTTCGGGGGGGGAACCTCCAATACATTACATAAATGAAAAATTCTTGGATGATCCAATTTACAAAACCTCCTTTCTATATATAGGAGTCCATGGGGCCATAATGTAATCCTAGTGGGCCACAAGGTAATCCTAGCCGACCTAACAATAATAATTTAAGGGCACAATAATAATAAAATGGGGGTTACAAGGGTACAATAATAACAATAAGGGGGTTACACTAACAACAATAAGGGACTATACTAGTAATATAGGGACCTAAAATGCCCCTCTCCTTCAAAAAAGTGTTGTCTTCAACACTTGAGTAGCTCTGGGTGCTTCTGTATAAAATTCTCATCCTCCCATGTAGAATCTTCAGTGGGTAAGTTCTTCCACTTGATGAGATACTCTGAAATTGATCGATTCTGTAGCTGTTGAGTTCTTGTTTCCGTGACCGCTTCAGGTTCCAATATGATTTTTCCTTCCTCATCAAGTTCTGGCAATATTGTTTGAACTGGAATATTTTCACCTATAACCTTCTTTAAGCATGAAACATGGAAAACTGGATGTACTCGCGAAGAAGCAGGAAGCTCCAATTTGTATGCCATAGTACCAATCTTTTGCAAAACCTTGTAAGGACCATAGTACTTTGGCGATAATTTGTTATCCTTCTTTTCTTGCTTGAGGGACATTTGTTTGTATGGTTGTAGCCGTAAAAATACCCAATCTTCTACATCAAAACTTCTCTCGCTACGATGTTGATCTGCCTGTTGTTTCATTCGATTTTGTGCCAAATTCAGGTTATCCTTTAAGAGTTGGAGAACTTCTTGCTGATGCTCGATGTGATCTTCCACTGCTTGAACCTTCGAATTTTCCCTTAAAGATGATGTGATGGATGGTGGATGATATCCATAAAGTGCCATAAATGGGGTCATTTTTGCTGCAGTATGGAAGGAAGCGTTATACCACCATTCAGCAAGACGTAACCACTTGACCCATTATGTTTGTTTATCAGATACAAAATAACTAAGATATCCTTCCAAAAATTTATTTATTATCTCAGTTTGACCATCAGATTGAGGATGATAAGCTGAGCTATGAACTAATTGAGTACCCAAATAAGAAAATAACTCCGTCCAAAAATTTCCAGTAAAAATGGGATCTCTGTCGCTCACAATAACCCTTGGGCTTCCATGTAGCTTTTGAATTCTATCCATAAATGTAGTAGCAACTGTACTTGCTTTAAATGGATGAGATAATGTACAAAAGTGTGCATACTTGGTAAGTCTATCAACTACCACCATGATGACACTCTTTCCTTCGGACTTAGGTAAACCTGTGATAAAATCCATTGAAATCTCCTCCCAACGTTGACTTGGAATGGATAAAGGTTGTAGAAGACCCGGGGTCTTAATTGTCTAACCTTTATTTTTCTAGAAAACCAAACATTCCGCCACAAACTTTTGAATATCGGATTTAAGGCCATCCCAAAAAAATTCTTTCTTCACCCTGTGGTAAGTTTTTAAAAATCCTGAGTGTCCTCCTAAAGGAGAAGTGTGCAATTCCAGAAGAATCTTTTGTTTTAGTTGGGAATTCTTACAAAGATATAAGCGATCTTTGTACCATAAGGAATCATTTTTCAACTAAATGTATCAGATGTACTAGGATATTGCTGCAACTTTTGAATGAGTGTCCATACATCTTTGTCCTTCTTCCATTCATCTCTTGCTTCGGTTATCCAATCTGGTTGGATAATAGAAATGGCACAAAGCAATGCTTCCACCTCTTCATTCTTTCTTGAGGGTGCATCTGCAACAACATTAAGCTTTCCTTTTTTGTAGATTATTTCAAAGTCATAACCCAACATCTTTGTGACCCATTTTTGCTGCTCTTCTGAAGATAGTCTTTGTTCCAAAAAGTGTTTAAGACTATCATGATCAGTTTTTACCTTGAAGTGTCTTCCCATTAGGTAAGTTCGCCATTTCTTTAGTGCATGCGGTATTGCTAACATTTCCTTCTCATAAATAGGTTTCTGTAAATACTTTCCTTTGATTGGACGACTTTCAAAAGCAATGGGTCTTCCTTCCTGCATTAAAACTGCACCAATTCCATTTCCTGAGGCATCACATTCCACAATAAAGGTTTTTGTGAAGTCTGGTGTAGCTTAGACCGGTGCTAGGCACATTGCCTCTTTAAGACGTTCAAAGGCCTTAGTTGCTTCAGGAGTCCATGAAAATGCATCTTTCTTCAATAATGTTGTTAGAGGTGCTGCTATTCTCCCATAATTCTTAACAAACTTGCGATAATACCCTGTTAACCCGAGAAATCCTCGCAACTGCTTTATGGTTGTGGGGACTTTCCATTCCTTAATAGCTTTAATTTTGTTAGGGTCTAATTTAACACCCTCGTGAGATACAATATGACCCAGATATTCCACCTCTTGTACTCCAAAGAAACATTTGGATGTTTTTGCATATAATTGTTTCTCCTGCAATAGTTTGAGCACCCTGTCAACATGTTCAACATGATCCTTCCAAGACCTTGTAGATTAGTATATCACCAAAAAATACTAGCACAAATTTTCTAAAGAAGGGTTTGAAAATGGAATTCATCAACCCTTGAAATGTAGAAGGTGCATTGGTAAGGCCAAAAGGCATGATCAAAAATTCATAATGACCCTCATGAGTTCAAAATGTTGTTTTCGGAATATCTTCAGTCTTCATTCTAATTTGATGATATCCTGAACGAAGATCCAACTTGGTAAAATAAATTGCTCCATGTAATTCATCCAATAATTCATCAATAATAGGAATGGGAAATTTGTCTTTAATGGTGAGCTTATTGAGCTCCCTATAATCCAGACACATTCGCCATGGTCCATCCTTCTTTTGTACCAATACTATAGGAGCAGAGAAAGAACTTTGACTAGGTTGAATTATACCTGTCTCTAACATTTCTGCAATCATACGTTCAATTTTTCTCTTTTGGACGTAAGGATATCTATAAGGCCTAATGTTTGGAGGAACACTTCCTGGAATCAAATGAATAGCATGATCATGATCACGAATAGGTGGTAGTCCTTTGGGAGTTTCAAACACCTTGGAATGACTGTCCAAGACTTGTTGGAGATCTGTAGAAATAGATGATTTTGATGTCAGAACTTCTAGTGAGTATAATTGATCAATTACGCCTCGTTGCTATTTATTTAGAAGATTTGTCATGACATTAGAGCTTATTATCCTTCCCGACTTCCTTTCAATACCCCGTAATTTGACTTCCTTTCCTTCTGAAAAAAATTTCAAGAAAAGTTCTTGAAAATTAAAAGCTACCGTCCCCAAAGATTGTAACCATTGTACTCCTAGTACAACATCAACACCTCTCATAGGAACGGAAAGAATTGGAATAGTCAATACATATTCCCCCATTGTTAGCTTTATATTATGGCATTTTCCAGAGAAATTTATAGTTCCTCCATTTGCAACCATCACTTCACATTCTGGTGCTGGGTATAGGAAACAATTTAATTCCTTGGCTACCTTGCAATGAATAAAATTATGGGTGCTACCTGAATCAATCAACAATATTACCTTTTTCTTCTTGATTTTTCCTTCTATCTTGAGAGTTTGAGGAGTGGTAATTCCTGCCAGTGCATTACATGATATGGTCGGATTCATTTCTTCCTCTTCTAGGGCTGGTTCCTGGTGTATATCCTCTTCTTGTTCATTTTCTTCTTCCTCTTCACAATCTATGTAAAATAATTTCTTCTCAGCACACTTATGACCTTTAGTGTATTTGCTATCACAACCGTAGCAAAGCCCTTTTGCTCTTTTTTCTTCCAATTGTTGTGGTGTCAACCTTGTAGGTTGTGGAAATCTAGGCGTAGCAACACTTCCTTCTTTATAGAATTGAGTGGTAGGCTTCCTTGTCGCCATAATTTTACATTCAACTTTTCTTGCCAACCTGAATGCCTTCTCCAATGAATCAGGTTCCAAAACGCGAACTTCATGTTGGATGTTATCATTTAAAGTGCCTATGAAGAGATCAATCTTGTGTTCCTCTGGAATATCAGTTACCCTTATATTCAATTTTTGGAAGTCCTCAATGTGTTGCCCCACTAAACCCTTTTGTTTTACATTTATCAATTGGCTAAAGAAGGTGTTGCTCTTTGTATCCTCATAATGTGCTATCATTTCCTCCGTAAAAATTGACCAAGTGACAATTTTTTTACGGGAGCAAAGCCATCGATACCATATAAATGTATTTTGTTCTAAATGTAAAGTTGCAATGCGTACCTTTTGTGTGTTTTGCACATTATGGAGATCAAAATATTGCTCCATCTGTAGTATCCATGTTACAGGATCCTTCCCATCAAACTTCCTCATATCCATTTTTGGAATATGGTGGTTCTTCCCGCCAACATTATAGTTTATGAAATCGCGATTAACATTTATTTTGTTCTCATCATGAGGTTCTTTTACTATCTTTTCACCATTAGGAAACATTTCCTGTATCAACTTGGTCAAACCTTCGATGTCTACTTTTAGATCATTCTTCATGTTTTTCATGTTGTTTTCCATGTTGTCTTTCATGTCATCCATCTTAGCTTCCATGCCAGCTTCCATGCCATCCATCTTAGCTTCCACGCCTTTCTTCAAAAATTCCATTTCATTTTTTGTTGCTCTTTGCGAGAGTGAAATTTGTTGCACTTGCTTTTGTAATTTTGATAGATCATGTTGCAATTCTTCATCTTCATGAGTCATAGTAGACCCTTCTAAAGGCTTAATGGGTGTTGAATTATTTTTACGGGGAATATTTTAGAACCCAATACTGATATCTATTCTACAATATGCCCTTGGAATCAATTCAAATTGATTCTTCAAACAAGACTTATGCAATTCGAAAAAAAAATACACACCTTTTTCTTGCTTTTGAGGAGCTCAATATTGAAATTGGATTATCTCTGTAATTGCAGCACTTCAATATCTAAATTTTGGTACCAATGTAGCCCTCTGAATTATCTTTCAAATTCCATAGGTTTGACTTGATTTGGATTCTCCAAGACAAAGTTGTGTCCAATCTTCCACAATTACCTAATTATGGACTGGTTCAGTAGAGAGAACTGTACGACTTGCCGCGTGTCACTGTTTCGTCCTTTGTCTCTGAAATTGATAACCAAGAAACTAAATTCTATGTGCTTGCGACCAATTTTTACGGCACTCCAATCCGATGCCCAGAGAGAGTTATTGAAATTTTCACATGATCACTTCTTTGAGATGAAATTCAGGAGCCTGAAAAATCACTACCTTCCACAAATCATATCTCCAAAAATATTGTGAACCAAGCTCTGAAATTTTTTGAAGAATTTCCTTAGGAGATCAGATTTGTACCATATGAATTTCAGATTCTGAACCTTCGTATAAAAATAGTTATAGCGCAAATGCCACGATGACCTCTTTAGGAGCCTGAACAAAGACCTAACTTCCACAGATCATATCTCCAAAAATATTGCGAACCAAGCTCTGAAATTTTTATAAAATATTCCTCAAGATTTCGGTTTCTCACCTAAAATTTTTAACTTTTGAAACTTCGTAGAAAAAAAGTTATGGTGAAAATTCCACGATGACCTGTTTGGAGCAGCAAAACCCTAGAATTCAAAGCTCTGATACCAAATGTTGTGTAACCAGCTCCAAAAATAGAATAAAAGAGATATCAACGCATTATAAATAAGCCACTTCAAGGGGGCAACCTCAAATACATTACATAAATGAACAATTCTTGGATGATCCAATTTACAAAAACTCCTTTCTATATATAGGAGTCCATGGGGCCATAATGTAATCCTAGTGGGCCACAATGTAACCCTAGACGACCTAACAATAATAATTTAAGGGCACAATAATAATAAAATGGGGGTTACAAGGGTACAATAATAACAATAAGGGGGTTACACTAACAACAATAAGGGACTATACTAGTAATATAGGGACCTAACAAAGTTTAACCTTAACCTTCCCCTAACCTTAACCTTAACCTTAACCTAACCTTAACCTTAACCTTACCCTAACCTTAACCTTAAATTCACCCTTAACCTAACCTTACCCTAACCTTAACTTTCTAATTTGTGATTCATTGATTTTGTTTTTGTTCATTGATTTGTTTGCTCACGAACTATTTGCTCTCTTCCCTTAGTAGCTAGGTTTTTCATTGAAAAAGATGAAAGTGAAAGTTTGTTTATCATTATTAGCTTGGATTTTAGGAATTTCATATAAATCATCACAGTGAACCTTTAAAAGGAAAACTTTTAAGCAAGATCAACATAAAATAAATCTCAATTTACTTCACAACGCATTGGAAACATAATGATAAAATTTAGAAGTTCTAGGCTAGAGACGTGTTATGGCGTCGTAAAACATAGCAACTGTCGTTAACTTGTGTACGATACATTCCAAGTATGATACCTCTCTCCATGTACATAAGTATATCGTAGCTCGTCCACGTACTTTCAGGTATATCGGGCGGTGTTATAGTACGATAAGTATAAAGCGGTGCTCTCACTATGCGGTTTCGCATCAAACAGTGATTAAATGGAATTGTGCCTCCATGTACCTTCAAGTATATTTGGGAGGACAAATTTTAGGTGCTATCCATCCATAGTGAACCAATTCATCCACCTTGAAATTGTTGTACACCGAACATAGAATTCAGGGAGATTACCTGCCCGTACTTCTTGGTTCGCCATGAGGTATTCTACAGTTCACAGTTTCTTGGTAAACCCTTTTGCCTAGCATTACCCTCTTTTTGTTTATTTGTTTTTTGGTTAAAATAAATCAGTAATCGTGGAAGAACAAAATCCTATCCTCCGTCGTTCACATAGATTAGCTTTAAAACCACCTTTACCACCTGAAGTTACTTCTGGTAGGCGAAGGTGATCACGATATGTCGAATCAAGTACAATTCATACCTCTGGAGAAACATCATCTTTTAAGCCAGAGTTCTCTCAAATAGTTTCCACACATCCCAGTTCGTTTACTGTTGTCGAAACGGAGTCTTCAGAGCTACCCGTGGTCATGATCCATTCAATCGCTAAGACCATACCTCCTGGACCTGACGTTGTTCAATCACAAATTGATCCAGATCCTGTCTCTTCTTTGCTAGAAAATATGAATCCTGAAGTTGAACATCTAGAAGTTGTTCCTACCTTGGTCACCCCATAAATTTCTATAGCCACTGAAACTCCTATATCACACATTCAATCGTCTAAAATATATTTTAGGCCTGACGGTCAAGTTCTTCCTCCTAGTTTAATTGCGATTGAAGAAATCCGACAAGACGATACACCTTTAAATCCAACCCATTTTGGGGGGGGGGGGCTTTACCTGTACCAGTATTTTCCTCAATTGTTTCGATCTAATTTTGTTGATCCTATTGCCATTCAATCTCCCGTCAATTTTTGAGGGTATACATTTGGTCACACAACCATGTCTGAACTAACATCTTCGGTTGGGTCTGTTGTTCCAATTACGTCAGCTCCTACCCTCGCTACTCCATCAATGTTTACGACCTTACCAGAGTCATATTTGCACGGTGGCCCTTCGGTCCCAATAATCTAAAAATCATTGTCTGGCACTTTCTTTGGTGCATATTCATGTTCATGGTCTTTGCTAATGTCATCATCTAGAATTTTAACTAGTAGTCCTATCGTTAGTACTGAACAAGTTGATTCATTACATACATCATCAGGGCAATATCAAGTTGGTCCTTTTGGGTCAATTCCTTTAAGTACCATATCAACTGGACTCCCAACATTTGGAGAAAATTATTTTCCATCTTCTTATCCTCCTTATGCTGGGGGGCAACCTTTGGTCACCCAATATGACATGAATGTTTGTCAATGGAAACCGACTCTGCCTATCCAACCAAAAACCATTGTACACTCGTATCATCTGGTTCAACCTGTTACACCCACTTCATTACCACTTGTTAATACATCCATATCCCTGTTACAGAATCAAAATATTGTACATCAACCTTATCAGGTGAGTTCTTCGACTAATTACCATCAAATGTTGGGTCCACAGACTCAAAATCCTTTGGTTAATTTACAACAACCTGTATCAGGGATCATTTATTCACAAGCTGGTGTATCATTTTATTTGATGTTACAAACGCAACCTGGTTATACATATCAACCGAATCCAACTTATACTATTTTGGGTCATAACATTGGCAGACGGACCCCTTGGCAGCCACAACCGCAAATGCCTCAAAATTCATTTCAACAAGTATCATATCCAGGTTTTGGTCAATAGAATTCTCAAGTGTTTGCTATGCAAAACAACCCCTATCTGGGTTATCAACAACAAATTCAATATGCTGGTGCTCAAAGACCTGTTGCCAAAGCAATTCCATCTTACCCTGGCTATGCTCAACCTGACCTTAATAGACAGTTTCCTTTTGTTGCAACCTTGGAATTACCATATTTAAACCAGTTAACCAATGATCCTATCAATTATGCTGCTTGGTGGCCAGTGATACCTCTTAAATTACTCTCTAATATTCGTAAATTCAATGCAAACCCTAGAGAAGATCCGTCAACTCATGTCATGACTTATCATTTATCGTGTTCATCAAATTTCCTAAATAATTATTTTGTTTGACTACGTCTTTTCCAGCATAAGCTCATAGGTCTGGCTGCTAAATGGTACATTGAGTTACCTAGAGCTTCTTTCAAAAATTTCACTTCTTTAGCTACTGTCTTTTTGACCCATTTCCAGTTACCGATCAGACATGAAACTGGAATGGAACTCTTAAAAAATTTCAAACAAACTAATTCTACTCACATTTCTGATCATATTCATGAGTGGTGTCACCGTCGACGAATGGTTAAGACATTTTTTCCCGATCATCTCCTTGTTGAATGGTTTATTAAGTCCCTGTTACCATCTATAACTAAGGATGTGGCTAAAGGTAGCATCATCACATAAGAGAAAGTTATCGCTCATGCCCAATATTTAGACTCGATTTACACTCAGTTTGGCACGCTCTATGAAAAAAATCCCTAATGCGACGCGATCTAATTTCAATGTTCCTCCTCAAATAAAGGACTCTCATGGCAGAGACGGCTTGATAGGCACTGCAATCACACACCATGCTACTGCATCTGCTCCTGCTCCTACTTCCGAAATTAATGCCATATCATTTGACAAAGGAAAAAGTGACAAGCAACCAGGAGGTAAGAAAAAGGGGAAATCAAAGAAAAAGAAAAATTCTAACCCGCAAGAAATATCATCTGATCAACCATCTGGACCACAGAAACCTCATTATCCATGCATAATCTGTAATGAGGAACACTTTGTTAGGGATTGTCCTCACCGTGCTGAAGTCTCAAAAATCATCAAGACTTCTCATGCATCAGTTGTGTTGACAGACCCATTTCCAAATCCGGACACAAATTTGGTTGCTACGGATCCAGCTCCTAGTTCCCAAGTATTGATGTTATCCACCACAAAACCTTCACAAGATATTTTGGTGTCAACATGGAATAAATACTATGGTAGTCTAGCTATTGATCAACCTACTGCCTCAACAACGAATCTATCTAATGAATCAGTACCACCTACTGTTATTCCTGAATTGACAATTAAACCACCGAAGGGAGTAATTCATAAATCGACATATAATCCTCGAGCAACAGCTACACGAAATTATAATATAGTTGAAGATTTGGCTCAATCCCCTTCAACTATGTCTACTCTTGAGGTATTACAAAATTGTCCCTCCCAGAAGCAAGCTTTATTTTCGGCCATTGGTGGAATTGATCCGACTGATTCTAATCTTGTTGTCTTTAATCATATGGGCTATGTGCCACAATTACCAGCAGAATTGGCATTCTCCATACAAGTAAATGTTCTCAATCGCCTTATTCATTGCACTATTATTGATGAGGGAGCATCTATGGGCATTATGTCTCTAAACTTTTGGAAGTCACTTGGCTCACCACGATTATCGCAATCATCAACGACGTTGAAGGCTTTCGATGGAAGAACATATAAACCTTGTGGTATTATCAATAAATTTCAAGTTGAATTAGGGGGCAAAACAGTAAGTATTGATGTCGAGGTTGTTGACGTACCCCTTGACTATAATATTTTACTCGGAAGACCATGGGTATATGCAATGACTGCCATTTTTTCTACATACTTTAGAATGATTGCCTTTCCACATAAAGGTACAATCACAGTCATTAATGAATTATCCTTTTTTGCCTCCGGTTCGCAGGTAACTTGAAGCATTCTGTTTGTTCACTTACCCCAACTAGAAATTCAGAACATTAGTGTAGGACTCTTAAAGGATTCCAATATTATGGGAACCTTCGCATTACCGCCGCCTGCGACGTCGACAAAAATTACAACCATAGAGACCTGCTACATGATCTCTTCCACTCTATCTGGCTTAAGGGAGAGTATGGGTGATTTTGATATTTCTACGTTGGATGATTTTTTACCTCCCAGCCCCATTGAGATGGCATAGCAATCAATCTATTTGGCTTGAGTGAAAAATCCAAAATCAGCATCACAGTGTGTTTGGGTTGATCGTTCGTTAGATTTTGGTAGTCCCTCTGATCCATTTTCCTAAAAAAATTTGACAGATGAAAATATTTTGGAAGCTATGATGTTAGAAGGAGAACCATGGGAAGATTATCATCATCGTTCCCATATTCTTGATTATGAAGAAAACAATCTCAGTGAGCTATATCACCCATCCCTCAAAACTTTCTTTTCGAATTCTTTACCGATTAATGCAATTGACTCTAAGCGAAATTTATCAAATATCAAAGAAACAATTTCTATTGATATTTCAACCAAACCTGGCATTGTAGAAAATATTCATGTCGGTATTTCTTGTTCTCCATCAAAACTTGATTCATATCGCTCTCTTTTTAGTGAATTTCGTGATGTATTCGCTTGGTATTACAAGGAAATGCCAGGCATAGGTACTAGTATAGTTGAACACACTATTAATATGTACCCTGATGTCAAACTGGTGCGTCAACGGCTTCGTCCTGTTCATCCAAAGAAATCCACTGCCATCAATGTAGAAGTTGAAAAAATTTTGCATGTTGGTTTCATTTACCCTGTTCTGCTAACTGAGTGGGTTTCCAATATCATTCCTGTTATGAAAAAACAAGGAAACATTAGAGTGTGCGTCGATTATCAAAATTTCAATCAGGCTTGTCCAAAAGACAACTATCCTACTCCCTTTATCGACTAGAATATTTATTATTGTGCTGGATGCGAAATATTTTCGTTCATGGATGGATTTTCCGACTACAATAAAAAAAATATCCACCTAGATGACCAACATAAGACAACATTCATCTGTCCCTGGGGCACATTCACATATAGGAAACCTTCGTTTGGTTTAAAGAATGTTGGGGAAACATTTTAGAGAGAAATGGATTATGCTTTCAACGACATCAAGCACATTTTTCAACCATATCTAGATGATTTACCAATGCATTCACGAAACCAAACTGATCACTCGATGCATTTGAGAGCCATTTTCTTATGCTGCCGACACTATAAGAGATGCCTCAATCCACATAAATGTGTGTTTTGTGTTGGTTTTGGTCGATTAATTGGATTCTTAGTCTCAAAAGAAGGAATTCAAATAGACCTACTGAAGGTACAGGTAATTCTTGATTTTCCTGCACCATCAAACTTACTTCAGATACAGAAACTTCAAGGAAAGGCTAACTTCCTGAGAAGGTTCATTCCAAACTATGCCGAAATGGCTAAAGGATTTACTCGACTATTGAAAAATGGAGTTCCCTTCCATTGGGATCAAGTTGCACAAGCTTCTTTTGATGTTGTCAAGGACCATCTTGTCCGAGCGTCATTAATGTGTCCTCCTAATTATCAAAATGATTATTTCCTATATATTTTCACAGCTGAAACGATCATCGATATGGTTTTGGTCCAAGTAGAAGATGAAATTGAACATCTAATCTATTATTTGAGTCACAATCTCAATGATACAGAATTTAAGTACTCATACGTGGAAAATATTTCCTTGGCAGCTGTCCAAATATTTCGCCATTATATCTTGCTCCAGAAAACAACAATAGTTTCGGATTGTAACCCCATGACTTACATCTTATCACATCAATTGCTGGGGGGAAAATATTCAAAATGGATTTTCATTCTGCATGAATTTGATTTGGACTTCATCAAATCAAATTCAAATAAGTCTTTAGTTTTGGTTGAGCTTCTCTGTGACCTTCCCTCTGATAGTATTGCTACTACGTCGGAACCATCTATTCTAGATGAGTCTTTGTTTCTGATTAGATCATTTGATACTTGGTATGGGGATTTCATAATTTATCTCCAAACCCAAAATTTTCGACCTAATACCTCTCACTCTGACCAGTGACGTATTCGATACCAAGCCAAAGATTATCTAATCATTGGTGATACACTTTATCGTTGTGATGTCGATAACATTTTAAGGAGGTGCCTCACTCATGAGGAGGCTGAAAAAGTGTTAAATGATTTTCATGCTGGGGCTTGTGGTGGACATTTATATGGATATGCTACTGTGCATAAGATACTCTGCGTCGATTACTTTTGGCCTACTATTTTTCGAGATTGCATCCTCGCAGTCAGAAGTTGTCATGCATGCCAGATTTTTTATCGTAAAATCTGTAAACTGCCAGCGCCAATGCATCATGTTGTCTCTACTGGACCATTTACGAAATGGGGTATTGACTTCATGACCTGTAACCGTCCTTCGTCTGGGGGGCATGGTTATATTATTTTCGCAGTCGACTATTTTACCAAATGGGCCGAAGCGATGCCTACATTCAATAACACAGGACAAACAACGACATTGTTTTTCTTCAACCACATTATTGCAAGTTTTTGGGTCCCATAGGCTATAGTTACAGATCATGGGAAGAATTTTTGCAACCATATGATGTCTGAATTGACTGCCAAGTTAGGATTATCACATGATAATTCTACTCCTTATTATCCACAATCAAATGGACAAGTTGAGGCTATTAAAAAAATTCTTAAACGAATGCTTCAATGAATGATAAGATCCGTAAAAGGAACTGGCACTTGATCCTGTACTCCGCTTTGTGGGCGTATCGAACCTCAGTGAGAAACGCAACCAGATTTACTCCTTTTCAATTGATGTATGGTCTGGAAGCTATCTTACCAATCCAATGTGAAATATCATCATTAAAACTCGCGATAGACTTGTTACCTGACACCTCAGAAGAAGAAGCCCATCTCCTTAACCTCATCCATCTAGATGAAACATGTCGTGAATCCCAATTGGCCAACGAAGCACATAAGAGATGTATAAAGGTAAAATATGACAAAAATGTCCAGCCTCGCATCTACTCAGAGTGTGACTTTGTCCTTCTTTATGATCAAGAAGCTGATGTAATAGGTACAGGGAAATTGGAACCATTATGGCATGACCCCCATATTGTCAAAAGAGCTATTGCTAAGGGTGCATACAAGTTAGTTGATTATGATGGAATTCCATTGGCACAACCTAGAAATGGGTTTTATTTGAAACATTACTATGCTTAATCATGAGCGTAGTAAATTTTTGTATTATATTGTTTATATGCTGTTGATTTGCATTCACTATATTAATTTGTTTTTAGAGTTTTCTTGATGTTAGTAATCCGCTTTAAATTTCATCACAGATAGCTGAATCTTTGGAACCATTTGTTGGATATGCTGATGGTGCTAGTCATAGTATGCATAATCTATCCTCTGCAGGGTGGGCCATTTTCGCTCCGAAAGGCGAGTTAGTGAGTTTTCAAGGGATTTGTATTGGTAGATCGATAAAAAATATTGTTGAGTATAGCACTTTGATCGAACTTCTCTCTGATGCCATTTCATTTGGTATTAACCGCATAATCATAAGGTTAGACTCACAACTTGTGGTATTATAGCTTACTAGTATTTATACTATTAGAAATCCAACACTTCTTAGATTTTTCCTAAGAGTTTGAATTTTGGAGAGACATTTTGATTTCATTCAATATAAACATATTTCTAGAAATTTAAACACTTTAACTGATTCATTAGCTAATCAAGTTTTAGATAGACATTTGCGACATAGGTAAAGAAAACATTCACATCATTAAATAGGATTGCGCATTAAATAGAGGAAAAAATTTGAAATCATATAGATAGATAGTTATAGGTTTTTATAAAATTTGTGCCCAAGACACATTGGTCATCTGAACTCAAAATGTATGCAAAAAGTCACAAGTAAAATAGTGGTTCTTATGGTAACATTTTATATATCTAGCAATCCTACGAAGCAATCACATCCAATGGTTAGGAACCCCAATGGTGTGTTGCTAAAGTTGCATGGGAAGCTCTTCGATCTGGTAATCTGGAATCCCAAAGGTCAACCCTTCTATGTGCTGTTGAAGCTCAGCTAGAGTCTCAGCCATATCAAGGTCTTGAAGGACTGCTCTCCTGACATCCCTCTCTATTAGCGCATCTGCTTCGCGCTCTGGTTCCTCTACTGGTTGAACACGACCAATATCTGCATTACGTCAAACATTTAGTTTAGTCTTGGAAAGAAATAAAAACACAAAACATTGCATAAACCTTATAAAAATAAAAAAAACATAGTCAAATCATTCTTACCTATTGCACCCCACTAAGCGCCTTCTGGTAATACTAGATCTGGATCTACACGGAAGTTGACGCCTGTGTATGCATACTCATCGATGGCGATGATCTGTCATCGAAACCAGGCAAAGAATGTAGTAGAGAACACAACCGTCAATTGGCTTGCATGCTGACCCATGAGTTCTACCCATCTCTGCATTCGAGGATCTCTAGGACTAGATATATCCAATGTTACATGATGTGGCTACATTAGTGGAATCCGTTCCAAAGCGAAGGAGATAAGGATTGAACCATAACTGAAATTTTTCTTCCTTCCTCCCTTTTTTTTAGTCATTTGTTCCTTTATCTGAGATAGAACAACTTCAGACCAGTTGAAGACTGTTGTCTCTAAGCACTCTAGCACATACTACATATACGATCTGTTCGCTACATGTAGTGTAACGACGCTAGCAAGTTTAGCGATTGTGAAAAGGATGGTTCTCAAAGGCAAATCCCTAACATCGTGGATGTTTATTTTTCCATATTTGCTAGGTTCTACCCCTGGATAGCAATACTGCATAACATAATCCCTCATTGTCTCTCCTCGAACGGTAAGCCCTGTGAGAGAAATAGGCAAACCTCTTCTCGACAAAACTGTGAGAAAATACGCATCCTCAACTGTTATGGGAACCACTTTGTTCTTAATGTGAAGTGACTCTTGTTATGGCCTAAATCTACCTCAGGCTGAGAAAGGTAGAATCTAGGGTAACATCAAACCACGCTTAACCTAGTAGCTAGCCCTACAAGATCGGGAGAGGGCTCTCTCCTTGTCAATCTCAACAAAAAAAATGATCAGTGAGGTTTGAGATGACTTGAATGAAGACTGATTTTAGGCTAGGTATGTATGCAAAAGAGTCTTGATTGAATTTAATGAAATTTTGTTGGTTCAAGAGGAAAGGCAAATTTGGGTCTGGGGAATGAGGCTCAGTTTTACAGAGATCTGAATGGGGCAAGGTAGGCAATTTATTTGACACTTCAATTTGAAAGAAATGGAGAGTTGAGATAGGTGAGGAGTTGAAGAGGGCAAGAAAATTTCAGGGATCCTCTTCAAACAGCTGAAAACATAAAAAATTAAACAAACCCTAGGTAGAGCACTGCAAATTTTAATGAATTCTACCTTTATCCTTGTTTGTTTAAGTTAAGAATAAATAAGAGAGAAAATTGTATACATAAAACACCAGTAGACTTACATTTACATAGAGAAACACACTATCAAAGAAAAATTGCACATGAATCCCATAGAGTGTTGCAAACCCTGGTCTATTCCTTTGCCAAACTACAGAGATGAATGTACAATGATGCTCAAAGCATTCCCAAAAGTCCAACCATGCTAATGATTGAAAAACCACAAGATATGGAAAAACAATAACTCATCCGAGCCTCTAGGGGTCGAGCTCAACATTTTAGGAGTTGTTCCAACAAAATCTAAACTGATAACTAGAAATTAGGCAGTGGAACAACTTGCCTCTAAAAACTAGGAAACTGATTTATTCAGTTGCAAACTACCTTTTGATGGATGAATCTACCTCTATGAGTGTAAATTTAGAAAAATTACATCAATATCCATAAAATAACATTAAATTACATCAAGAGTTTCACATTTAGAAGTAATAAAGTCAAACTTTCAAAAACTAGGCGAAAAACAGAGTTACTGGGTCAAAAATGAGCAAAATCCTCCAATGCGTCGCGCCTGATTTCCCTATGCATTGCGCCAGTTTGTAGCTAATTTTTGAAGCCTTCCCAGTGTCCAACTATGCTCCAAGTGGAATTTTTGGAAATTTATGCCTGTCTACTTTCCAACACAAGTGGAATTTTTGAATTTGGATTCCATTTGCCCCTCCAAAACTGAGTTCTCCCAAGACTGCTTCTTGTGTGTCAAAAAAGGGGCAGAAAGGTCATTTTTGGGGTGTTTTTGACCTTTTTGGAAGCCCAAAACCTGTCAAAATTTCTTGGCCATTGGTAGGAATGCATATTTTTCCATGAAAAATCCAAAAATGTTGATTTTTCATCAAAAGGAGTCCCCTAGAAAAAGTGCGCGTCAGGTGGCACGGCGCATAGAGCAGAAAAGTCTATTTTTTAGGCCAAAATTTTCATAAATGCAAAAATTGTCCCAAATTTTTTGAAATTTGGGCTGAGTGTTCTTCATCAAGTGCTATGTTGGGCCAATGAAGCCTCAACCAATATCTGAATTTTATCATGCTCTTTTTGCCTCCTCGATGCCTTCTTCAACTTGGCCTTCAAGATCTTGATTCTTGCTTTGCAAACATGATTTCTCGCCCAATAATGATTGGCCATGTGCCTCAACATATTTTTCTCTTTGTTGGCCTTCTCCAACAGTTTTTCCAAATGTATATTTACCCTTTCAAGCCAATTTTTACAATCGGCTTCAATTTCTTGCTCAAGTGATGTCATCTTGGTTTTTCACCTTTTGGCAGCTTGCCGGTTCTCTCATATGTTTTGCAGCTCCATAATTGTTTGTTGATCCTCTAGCTACTTGTTTCTTTGATCAAGGTACTTGATTATCCACTTGGCTCTTTGTAGGTTGAGGGACAAAGTATTTATCTCTGCCCATTGCTCCCGAATGATCTCTCTAAGCTTTGAGCTTGGTGAGCCCAAATCAGTGTCATCCTCCTGAATGAGAATGAAATCTATCTCTTTCCCTCCTGAAGGCCCCTCGTCATGTATTGGCCTCTTACCCTTGTCCTATACCTACACTGTTGATGGAGGAAGCGAGACCCCTTCCACCCCGGGTGGATATAATACTCGCTTTGCTGCTTCAAACAACCTTCTAGTGCCCTTTTGATAGGTGACAAACACCAGCACACTAGCGATCTGTGTCTCATGACCCTCCTGCTGATGTGAAGGTCCACCTGTCTTATGAAAAGCTTCCAGAGGTACCTGAGGAGCTGTGAAGAACTCATGAGAAATGAAATCCTCCCACGAAATATCCTGCAAACCAAGCTAATGTATAACCACAATTTTGATGATTGAAAAATGATAGATACTGTTATAATGTTGCTCAGGAGTTTTCTTTTGCACTAGGGTGGTCATCTTCTCAATATTTTGGCACATGAAGTAGGGGAGGTTCATCATTCTCACCCTAGTAAAATGCATCAGCAATCTAATGTGATAGGAATATAGGCGAGAAAACAGGCCCTCACAGCTGAAATATTTGATTATGAGTTTCATCAAAGGGGCGTATGAATTTTTCAGGTACTGAAAGGGAAAAACTCTGCTAAGTTGTCTCAAAAACTAGGCTTGATGTATGGCTCATAGTGTTCCTTGTCAATTTGCTGCCTTTTTATTCCATTTCTCTCTGAAATTTGGAATACCGGTTGCTAGAGAGATAGACTCCGGTGTCAAAGTGAATGTCACACCTGCAAGAGTGACTTGGCCATTATGTAGATGAAGCACAAACAATCTGGCCAACTCATGATGGTACTGGACTCTAGCAACCATCTCACAAAACTGATAACAAGACTGTTGTTGAAAACATGTGATAGCAAGAGGGTAGGCCTGCAGCTCAGCAAGTGACGTAGGCTCTTCCCGTACATGTTTACCACTCTTGTGAGGTCTCCTTGGTGCATGCAATTCGGTTGGAGAGTCACTGTGTGTTTCTTCATCTTGGTCATAAGAGGAATCTGACTCCATGTTTTCCAAAGTTTGTGTTGTCTTAGATGAGTATGAAGAGTTTAGGTGTCTTTGGTTTTTTTCTTTGCTGCCAAGTTTATGAAAATATGTGAGGGACTATGAAGTGAGAGGGTAAGAGGGATTTTGGGAATGTTGCCAATTGGAATTTGGGGAATTGAAGAGTTTTAGGGACAATTTTCTAGGCTTTTGGGATAGTAATTTGGGTTTGGGAATTTTGTAGCTAGGGTTTGGGATAGTGGGAATTGTGATAGGGGTGAATGAATTTAGGGATATGGGGGATAGGGAAATGGTTTGATGAAACTAGAACAACAGTGAGGGAATAAAAAGGTGAGGGAGTGATGGCCACAAAAAACCAATCTACAAACCCTAAGTAATCATGTCTTGAGCATAAAGTAGGGTTTGAATTTTTTTATTATTAAATCCTCATAAAAATCTTAAGAAACACGTTGATTGGCATTGGAAAAAAAAATTTAATTACTTTGGATTGGAGGAAACCGAGCAATTTGGAGATTTGAATGAAATCATGGTGAAAATAGCTTGTAGCTCTATGCGCCGCACCATAAACCCAACGCGCCGCGCCGGTTATATGCATCACACCCATGCGTTTTTAACACTGTGGAGGCCGACCCAATGCGTCGTGCCAGCTCTATGTGCCACACCAGCTCTATGTGTCATGCCACTCATCCAATGCACCTCGCCCACAAACTTGCACGACTTTGCTGCAATTTTTCTCCCTTTGTTCAACACAGCCTTTTCTTGCTCACTCCTTCTTCTTGGAATGCAAATGAGCCCTTTAAAACATGAAAAATGACTTATATACCAAAGGCTTTAATTTTCCACTCCAAAAAACCCACTTTTGTAATGTTTATCTTTGACACTTTTTTTAAACTCTGTTTTAGGCAGTTTGCTTCATTTTTCCTCTGATTAATTGAATGAATTTCTTTTTGTTTGCCTTGCAGGGGATGGATTTGCTGAAGTTTGACAAGATGACCAGGGTTGCCATTGAAATTGCTTACATATGAGAAAAATTGAAATTACATCAAATTTATACAATAAAAGATAAAATACTCTATTTTTCTCAAAACAGAGTTTTGAGGAAAAATACATTTCTAGGCATATGATGATGAAATTTATTTAGTACTGGAACTTTATTCAACCTCCTCATGCACCTGCTGACCATTATTGGACATTTTTAAGACCTTTCTGATGAAACCCTAGACCTAATGAAACTGAAACCCTAAAAAATGACTCTTGCAAACTATAATAAAAAAAGTGACTGCAAATGATCTTAATGAATAGAAATGGGCCAGCAGGTAAAGGACATGAGGGAAAAAATCTACAACAAGCCACTACCATTAGATGATCCACGCTCCTAATGGAATGCAGCTGACTGAGTGAGACACCTAATATGCAATTCAACAAGAGAATTTTGATCACTGACAGAGGTATGGAGATACCGACACTAACATTGGCTCCAATGGGGATGGTAGCTCCTTGGAGATGGCAAGAACTACAGCTCTCTGGGAAAGTAGGCAGTGCCTTGGTCCATTAGGCTATGGAGTCAATAACTTCGACAAACCAAAACCGGACTCTTGACTCAATTTCAGGACTGAAATCTAACTCAAGACTGACTCAATTTCAAGACTGAAATTGACTAAAAGACCTGACTCAAACAAACCAAACCAAAACTGAAATCAACCCTCAGTTTTATAGCCTTCACCTCGGGCCCCAAACTGAAAGAATGATGATAGCACACACTTGCAATGAAATTTAAACAAACCGGTATGTACAGTGATACATATGACAGCAGAAAGAATTTCAAAAATAATACCGTTTGAGTAGCCAAGCATTGACCAGCCCACCTGGACAATCTTCTCCATTCATTTCTTTCAAAAGGAAAGCATTTTGGCCTCGATATGCAACAATTATGAAAGGTCCTTTCCAAATATTCTCAAACTTGCCATGCTTACCTTTATCTTCGTTTCTCGCATCCCATTTTAGCACCACTTCTTCTATTTGAAATTTGTCCACCTTTGCCTTTCGATCATATATCTTCTTGATTCTCTCTTGCAGCTTGAAAGTGTTCTAAAAAACCTCCTCTCTAGTTTGCTCTAAATGGATCATTTGATTGATTCTTCGTTACAAATGATCATCCTCGCTGCCAACTTCCTACAGAAGTTTAACCACTGGAACTGCGAGAGAGGTCAGGAATACAGTGTCAACACCATACACAAGCTCAAAAGGGGACATGCCTATATATTTCTTTTGACTTACTCTATCTGCCCAAAGTGCATTAACCAATTTTTTGTGCCAACTTTTCTTATTCATTTCCAGCAGCTTTTTGATAATATTGACCAAGGATTTATTTGAGGATTCGACCTGTCCATTGCCTTGTGGATGATATGCGGTTGAGTGCCCCAAAGTAATTCGATAATTATTATAGAAGTTGATCATTCTATTAGATTTAAAAGTTGCTACATTATCAGTGATCAGCTTGTTTAGACAACCAAAACGAGACAAAATATTGTTTTCAAGAAATGAAATGATTACCGAATCAGTGGCCTGCCTAGTGGGAATCACCTCAATCCATTTAGTAAAATAGCCCGTCGCTGTAAGAATCCATTTATGCTACGCTGAAGAAGTAGGATGGATCTCGCCAATGAATTCCAAACCCCACTACTGAAATGGAGCACTTACTTCAATAGGCTTGAGCGGTAAAGGCTACAATTTTCTCCTTCCTTGAAAAATCTGACATCCATGATAGATTTTAACAGTTTTTTACACATCAGAAAAGGGAGTTGGCCAATAATATCCTGCTCTCAAAATTTTGTTGGCCGTTGTCTTCCAGAAAAGATGACCTCTGCAATCTCCCTTATGAAATTCTTCCATAACCTGTTTTTCCTCTTCTTCAACCAAACAATTGAGTAAGACATCACTGGGATATTTCTAATAGAGCGCATTATTTATGATACAAAACTTGGCAGCCTTCAATTTCAGTGTCCTACTTTTGTTCTTAGCCATTCCTGGTGGTGGTGACAGATTTTGGAGTACATAAACAATGTCTGAATACCAAGGCGAAAGAACAAAAATTTCTGATACCTGAGCAGGCAACATTTCTTCATTTTCCTCGGACATAGTAGCAATGATATTAATGTCCAAGGCATGCAAATTTGACTCAGCCATTAGTTTAGCCAGCCCCTGTCCTTTGATGAGCTTTGTAGGTTTGATCTCCACGTCATATTCCAACAAGGCAGCAATCCATTTGCCTCGTCTCCCTTCTGGATTTGTTTGCACTAAGACATCTTTAACAACAACATTAGGAACATAAGCAAGGATGTGAGAATGTAGAATATAAACTCGAAAATATTTCAATG
This sequence comes from Pinus albicaulis, assembly GCA_034641835.2. Classification (NCBI taxonomy): domain Eukaryota; kingdom Viridiplantae; phylum Streptophyta; class Pinopsida; order Pinales; family Pinaceae; genus Pinus; species Pinus albicaulis. Next base: position 229,579 of record JAXQQM020087700.1, on the reverse strand, counting down.
CTTTTACCAAGGCAAGAGCTTTCTTTTCAATAATATTATACTTTAAAGTTGCATCTCTTATGGTTCTGCTGAAAAATTAAATTGTTCTTCTCAAAGTAGTCTCTTTTTGCATCAAGCTTGCTACCATAGTATGATCGAGGAAAATGAAAACAAAATGAAATCCTAAGTATAGTCCAGATTGATCAAAACCGGAGCTGAAGAAAGGGCCAATTTCACCAAATTGAAAGACTTTGCTGCTTCCTCAGTCCACTTCACTACACTATCATTCTTGAGCATGTTTGTGATTTCCCTTAAATGTTCTACAAGATTGGGCACAAAGCGACATACGAAATTCATCTTACCATTGAATGATTGGATCTCCTTTTTACTTCGGGGAAGATCAGTACCTGAAAAATTAATACGCCCTCATTTTGGGTAGAATTTACCCTAGGGACCTCAAAACCCTAATTGCAAAGAATGGAAATGAGATGAATACTAAAAGGAAGAAGAGGTTCATGACACTGACCTGGATCAAACGGCGACGAAATCCATCCACAAAAACGATTGCAATCAATGACTGAAGTTCAGGGGCAAAATCTGGTTCAGAGCTCCAAAATGCAAATGCTAACTATGGAATGGTAAAAATGAATAGTGAAACTACTTTTTATAGTCATTTAATTGTTTGCAAGCTAAATTTATTGCTATGACTATACTTTTATTATGTTTTTATCATGAAATAGGTATTTTTAATCCATTTGATGTTGTTCTGAAAAGGAAATACAACTTATGAATAGATTAGTCGTGCAGATTTATTCAAAGAATGACTTGACCACAAAGCATACTTTTTCTCCTTATTTTTCGAGCTTTGTTAAAAACGAAAAATTATTTGAAGCACACTTTTATCTCTTTTTTGAGATTCAATAACAACAAAAAAGGAAACCCTATATTCTTCTTTCAGCTCCTTTCAAACATCGATAATGTGAAAAGATTGCTGAGCAGTTGTCTTTTCGAGCTCGTTAAAGTAAATGAATCGATATCTGCTCAGTATAAGTTTAACCCTTTTTCAGACTGAGATATATTATTTATGAAAAAGGAATACCTTGGTTAAACATGACCAAAGAGGTTCTCTCAGATATTAATTTACACTTTTTCAGATCTGAGTGACAAATTTACGAAAAATTACTTTTGGAGTTCTCTTTCGTCCTCTTTTTCAGACTCTCTAAATATGAAAAAGGACCGGGCTATCACCGTCGTTAAGCTCGTTGAAACATAAAATAGCGACGGGCTTGTCAACCATGGCAAGAATCGAGTTTCATTCATTGCTAGACTCGTTAAATTATTAAATAGCGATACATTATTAGCCCGAAGTGTTGAATTATAGATCAAGAAAATTTTATTCTCCTCAAGCTTGTTAAAAAATAAAGAGGTACTAGTCGACAAATGACTGGGGAAAATTTGAGAAAAGTAAGCAAAGTTTCTTTTTGGTAGCAAGTCGCTCTTGAACATGACACTTCTTTCACTCCATGTCCATGACTGTTTGGGTTGGGTAATCATCTTGACGGTTCATTCACACTTATGGTTCATCATACCTTCTCTTCAGTTTTGGGTCAATGCTGCCAACTCATCACAGTGTCGCTGATATGTTCAAGAGAAGTTATGCACTGATCAAAAACTTATCCATCTGCAATACTCATAAACCTTCATTTTCATGATAGTCATCCCTAAAAATTGCTATATCAAGTCATACCCTTGTCTCTGAAATTAGTAACTCCAGTTTTGAAATAAGGTGACTTCCTGTTGACGACAAATCAATATCCAAGAAGTTCACTTAGAAACATCAGATTCCAGTACCATGAGGCTTGTTATAGCATTGACAAGATCCTCGCTTCTGAACCTTTGACTGAAAGATTTTGTTTGGCGTTTTACATCAAATCATCTATTCACACCTTACAAAATGTATTGCAGTACCTTGAGGGCCATTAACATTAATGGTGGTTCTCTCACGTTTGTTAATAGCACAAATCATTGGCTGGTAATCAAACGATGTCTTTCTATGTTCGACTACAAATCATATATTCGCATGGCTAGACTTGTACCCAAATGATCGAGTGAACGAGATAAGAATATCTCGGATCTAGTTTCATCCATCCAGGCTGTGATTTCAGGATTGTTGTACACATCATCTATATGGTGACTTTACATACATATTCTCATCCAAACATGGGCCTATATCTGTAGGCATGTCTGCATCTGGGCAACATTCCAATGTAGACGAATTTTTGAATTATGTACATGTTGTTATATTGTTTTATGTGCTAAACATGGGAATGCCTACCCTCAGCAATTATGATCAAAAGAGGATATATCATGATGTAATGTATTTTAATATTGATGCAAGTGACCACTCCACTTCATATCCAGACTCATCACAGTGTAAAGCATCTCAATCAAATGTTCTTATTATTTGGATCTCATGCTTTAGGGGGCAATTGTTATAGGTCAATTTGGGCACCAATCCCAATGACCTGGTTAACTGGACATCATCTCCAGGACCAATGATAAAGGGTCTATCATTCCCTATCATTTCAGTTGCTACATGCCCTAAGACAAGAAACAAGACAAATCAAGCAAGACTTTCATCAAGCAAAGGTTTCCATGGTGTGAAGCTTATTATATAGCATATGAGAGCTCACCAACGCAGGCTCTAAGGGGCCTAAGTGCGTTGCATATGCAGGTAGCCCCATGCAAGGAATGCATATTTTTCCATGAAAAATCCAAAAATGTTGATTTTTCATCAAAAGGAGTCCCCTAGCAAAAGCGTGCGTCAGGTGGCACGGCGCATAGAGCAGAAAAGTCTGTTTTTTAGGCCGAAATTTTCATAAATGCAAAAATTGTCCCAAATTTTTTGAAATTTGGGCTGAGTGTTCTTCATCAAGTGCTATGTTGGGCCAAGGAAGCCTCAACCAATATCTGAAGTTTATCATTCTCTTTTCACCTCCTCGATGCCTTCTTCAACTTGGCCTTCAAGATCTTGATTCTTGCTTTGCAAACATGATTTCTCGCCCAATAATGATTGGCCATGTGCCTCAACATATTTTTCTCTTTTTTGGCCTTATCCAATAGTTTTTCCAAATGCGTATTTACCCTTTCAAGCCAAGTTTCACAATCGGCTTCAATTTCTTGCTCAAGTGATGTCATCTTGGTTTTGCACCTTTTGGCAACTTGCCGGTTCTCTCATATGTTTTGCAGCTCCATAATGGTTTGTTGATCCTCTAGCTACTTGTTTCTTTGCTCAAGGTACTTGATTATCCACTTGGCTCTTTTTAGGTTGAGGGACAAAGTATTTATCTCTGCCCATTGCTCCCGAATGATCTCTCTAAGCTTTTATTTTGGTGAGCCCAAATCAGTGTCATCCTCCTCAATGAGAATGAAATATGTCTCTTTCCCTCTTGAAGGCCCCTCATCATGTATTGGCCTCTTACCCTTGTCCTGTACCTGCACTACTAATGGAGGAAGCGAGACCCCTTCCACCCCGGGTGGATATAATACTCGCTTGGCTACTGCAAACAACCTTCTAGTGCCCTTTTGATAGGTGACAAACACCGGCACACTAGCGATCTGTGTCTCATGACCTTCCTGCTGATGTGAAGGTCCACCTGTCTCATGAAAAGCTTCCAGAGGTACCTGAGGAGCTATGAAGAACACATGAGAAATGAAATACTCCCATGAAATATCCTGCAAACCAAGCTGATGTATAACCACAATTTTGATGATTGCAAAATGATAGATATTGTTATAATGTTGCTCAGGAGTTTTCTTTTGCACTAGGGTGGTCATATTCTCAATATTTCAGCACATGAAGTAGGGGAGGTTCATCATTCTCACCCTGGTAAAATGCATCAGCAATCTGATGTGATAGGCATATAGGCGAGAAAACCGGCCCTCACAACTGAAATATTTGATTATGAGTTTCATCAAAGGGGCGTATGAATTTTTCAGGTACTGAAAGGGAAAAAATCTGCTAAGTTGTCTCAAAAACCAGGCTTGATGTATGGCTCATAGTGTTCCTTGTCAATTTGTTACCTTTTATTCCATTGCTCTCTGAAATTTGGAATACCGGTTGCTATAGAGATAGACTCCGGTGTCAAAGTGAATGTCACACCTGCAAGAATGAATTGGCCATTATGTAGATGAAGCACAAACAATCTGGCCAACTCATGATGGTACTGGACTCTAGCAACCATCTCACAAAACTGATAACAAGACTGTTGTTGAAAACATGTGATAGCAAGAGGGTAGGCCTGAAGCTCAACAAGTGAAGTAGGCTCTTCCTATACATGTTTACCACTCTTGTGAGGTCTCCTTGGTGCATGCAATTCGGTTGGAGAGTCACTATGTGTTTCTTCATCTTGGTCAGAAGAGGAATCTGACTCCTTGCCAAATTTTGTGTTGTCTTAGAGGAGTATGAAGAGTTTAGGTGTCTTTGGTTTTTTGCTTTGCTGCCAAGTTTATGAAAATATGTGAGGGACTATGAAGTGAGAGGGTAAGAGGGATTTTGGGAATGTTACCAATTGGAATTTGGGGAATTGAAGAGTTTTAGGGACAATTTTCTAGGATTTTGGGATAGTAATTTGGGTTTGGGAATTTTGTAGCTAGGGTTTTGGATACTGGGAATTGTGATAGGGGTGAATGAATTTAGGGATATGGGGGATAGGGAAATGGTTTGATGAAACTAGAATAGCAGTGAGGGAATAAAAAGGTGAGGGAGTGATGGCCGCAAAAAACAATCTACAAACCCTAAGTAATCATGTCTTAAGCATAAAGTAGGGTTTGAATTTTTTTTATTAAATCCCCATAAAAATCTTAAGACACACGTTGATTGGCATTGGAAAATTTTTTTGACTTACTTTGGATTGGAGGAAACCGAGAAATTTGGAGATTTGAATGAAATCGTGGTGAAAATAGCTTGTAGCTCTACGCGCTGCACCTCAAACCCAACGCGCCGCGCCAGTTATATGCATCGCGCCCGTGTGTTTTTAACACTGTGGAGGCTGACCCAATGCGTCGTGCTAGCTCTATGCGCCACACCAGCTCTATGTGCCGTGCCACTCATCCAATGCGCCGCGCCCACAAACTTGCACGACTTTGCTGCAATTTTGCTCCCTTTGTTCAACACAGCCTTTTCTTGCTCACTCTTTCTTCTTGGAATGCAAATGAGCCCTTTAAAACATGAAAAATGACTTATATACCAAAGGCTTTAATTTTCCACTCCAAAAAAACCCACTTTTGTAATGTTTATCTTTGACACTTTTTTTAAACTCTGTTTTAGGCAGTTTGCTTCATTTTGCCTCTGATTAATTGAATGACTTGCTTTTTATTTGCCTTGCAGGGGATGGATTTGCTGAAGTTTGACAAGATGACCAGGGTTGCCATTGAAATTTCTTACATATTAGAAAACTTGAAATTACATCAAATTTATACAATAAAATATAAAATACTCTATTTTTCTCAAAACAGAGTTTTGAGGAAAAATACATTTCTAGGCATATTATGTTGAAATTTATTTAGTACTGGAACTTTATTCAACCTCCTCATGCACCTGCTGACCATTATTGGACATTTTTAAGACCTTTCTGATGAAACCCCAGACCTAATGAAACTGAAACCCTAAAAAATGACTCTTGCAAACTATAATAAAAAAAGTGATTGCAAATGATCTTAATGAATGGAAATGGGCTAGCAGGTAAAGGACATGAGGGAAAAAATATACAACAAGCCACCACCATTAGATGATCCATGCTCCTAATGGAATGCATCTGACTGAGTGAGACACCTAATATGCAATGCAACAAGAGAATTTTGATCACTGACAGAGGGATGAAGATACCGACACTAACATTGGCTCCAATGGGGATGGTAGCTCCTTGGAGGTGGAAAGAACTACAGCTCTATTGGAAAGTAGGCAGTGCCTTTGTCCATTAGGCTATGGAGTCAATAACTTCGACAAACCAAAACCAAACTCTTGACTCAATTTCAGGACTGAAATCTGACTCAAGACTGACTCAATTTCAAGACTGAAATTGACTGAAAGACCTAACTCAAACAAACCAAACCAAAACTGAAATCAACCCTCAGTTTTATAGCCTTCACCTCGGGCCCCAAACTGAAAGAATGATGATAGCACACACTTGCAATGAAATTAAAAAAAACCGATATGTACAGTGATACATATGACAGCAGAAAGCATTTCAAAAATAATACCGTTTGAGTAGCCGAGCATTGATCGACCCACCTGGACAATATTCTCCATTCATTTCTTTCAAAAGGAAAGCATTTTGGCCTCGATATGCAGCAATTCTGAAAGGTCCTTTCCAAATATTCTCAAACTTTCCATGCTTACCTTTATCTTCATTTCTCACGTCCCATTTTAGCACCACTTCTTCTATTTGAAATTTGTCTGCCTTTGCCTTTCGATCATATATCTTCTTGATTATCTCTTGCAGCTTGAAAGTGTTCTAAAAAACCTCCTCTCTAGTCTGCTGTAAATGGATCATTTTATTGATTCTTCATTGCATATGATCATCCTCGCTGTCAGCTTCCTGCAGAAGTTTAACCAATGGAACTGTGAGAGAGGTCAGGAATACAGTGTCAACACCATACACGAGCTCAAAAGGGGACATACCTATAGATTTCTTTTGACTTACTCTGTCTGCCCAAAGTGCATTAACCAGTTTCTTGTGCCAACTTTTCTTGCTCATTTCGAGCATCTTTTTGATAATATTGACCAAGGATTTATTTGAGGATTCAACCAATCCATTTCCTTGTGGATGATATGCGGTTGAGTGCCCCAAATTAATTTGATACTTATTACAGAAGTTGATCATTCTATTAGATTTAAAAGTTGTTGCATTATCAGTGATCATCTTTTTTAGACAACCAAAACGAGACAAAATATTGTTTTCAAGAAATGAAATGATTACCGAATCAGTGGCCTGCCTAGTGGGAATTGCCTCAATCCATTTAGTAAAATAGCCCATCACTGTAAGGATCCATTTATGCTGCGCTGAGTAAGTAGGATGGATCTCACCAATGAAGTCCAAACCCCACTACTGAAATGGAGCACTTACCTCAATAGGCTTGAGCGGTAAAGGCTACAATTCTCTCCTTCCTTGAAAAATATGACATCCATGATAGCTTTTAACAGTTTTGTACACATCAGCAACGGGATTTGGCCAATAATATCCTGCTCTCAAAATTTTTTTGGCCCTTGTCTTCCAGAAAATATGACCTCTGCAATCTCCCTTATGAAATTCTTCCATAACCTGTTTTTCCTCTTCTTCAACCGAAAAATTGAGCAAGACATCACTGGGATATTTCTAATAGAGTGCATTATTTATGATAAAAAACTTGGCAGCTTTCAATTTCAGTGTCCTACTTTTGTTCTTAGCCATTCCTGGCGGTGGTGACAGATTTTGGAGTACATAAACAATGTCCGAATACCGAGGAGAAAGAACAAAAATTTCTGATACCCGAGCAGGCAAACTTTATTCATTTTCCTCGGACATAGTAGCAATGAGATTAATGTCCAAGGCTTACAAATTTGACTCAGCCATTATTTTAGCCAGCCCCTGTCCTTTGATGAGCTTTGTAGGTTTGATCTCCACGTCATATTCCAACAAGGCAGCAATCCATTTGCCTTGTCTCCCTTCTGGATCTGTTTGCACTAAGACATCTTTAACAGAAACATTAGGAACATAAGAAAGGATGTGAGAATGTAGAATATAAACTCAAAAATATTTCAATGCTTTTACCAAGGCAAGAGCTTTCTTTTCAATAATATTATACTTTAAAGTTGCATCTCTTATGGTTCTGCTGAAAAATTAAATTGGTCTCTCAAGCTGGTCTCTTTTCTGCATCAAGAATGCTGCCATAGTATGATCCGAGGAAAATGAAAACAAAATGAAATCTTGAGTATAGTCTGGATTGATCGAAACCAGAGCTGAAGAAAGGGCCAATTTCACCAAATTGAAAGACTTTGCTGCTTCCTCAGTCCACTTCACTACACTATCTTTCTTGAGCATGTTTGTGATTTCCCTTAAATGTTCTACAAGATTGGGCACAAAGAAAAATAAGAAATTCATCTTACCATTGAATGATTGGATCTCCTTTTTACTTCGGGGAAGATCAGTACCTGAAAAATTCATACGCCCTCATTTTGGGTAGAATTTACCCTAGGTAGCTCAAAACCCTAATTGCAAAGAATGGAAATGAGATGAATACTAAAAGGAAGAGGAGGTTCATGACACTGACCTAGATCAAACGACGATGAAATCCATCCACAGAAATGACTGTAATCAATGACTGAAGTTCAGGGGCAAAATCTGGTTCAGAGCTCCAAAATGCAAATGGTAACAATTGAATGGTAAAAATGAATAGTGAAACTACTTTTTATAGTCATTTAATTGTTTGCAAGTTAAATTTATTGCTATGAATATAGTTTTATTATGTTCTTATCATGAAACAGGTATTTTTAATCCATTTGATGTTGTTCTGAACAGGAAATACAACTGATGAATAGATTAGTCGTGCAGATTTATTCAAAGAATGACTTGACCACAAAGCATACTTTTTCTCCTTATTTTTCGAGCTTTGTTAAAAACAAAAAAGGATTTGAAGCGCACTTTTATCTCTTTTTGAGCTTCGATAAAAACAAAAAAGGAAACCCTAGAGTCTTCTTTCAGCTCCTTTCAGACACCGATAATGTGAAAAGATTGCTGAGCAGTTGTCTTTTCAAGCTCGTTAAAGTAAATGAATCGATATATACTCAGTATAAGTTTAACCCTTTTTCGGACTGAGATATATTATTTATGAAAAAGGAATACCTTGGTTAAACATGACCAAAGAGGTTCTCTCAGATATTATTTTACACTTTTTCGGATCTGAGTGACAAATTTACGAAAAATTACTTTTGGAGTTCTCTTTCATCCTCTTTTTCAGACTCTCTACATATGAAAAAGGACCGGGCTATCACCGTCGTTAAGCTCGTTAAAACATAAAATAGCGACAGGCTTGTCAACCATGGCAAGAATAGAGTTTCATTCATTGCTAGACTCGTTAAATTATTAAATAGCGATACATTATTAGCCCGAAGGGTTGAATTATAGATCAATAAAATGTTATTCTCCTCAAGCTTGTTAAAAAATAAATAGGTACTGGTCGACAAATGACTGGGGAAAATTTAAGAAAAGTAAGCAAAGTTTCTTTTTGGTAGCAAGTCGCTCTTGAACATGACACTTCTTTCACTCCATGTCCATGACTGTGTGGGTTGGGTAATCATCTTGACGGTTCATTCACACCTATGGTTCATCATACCTTCTCTTCGGTTTTGGGTCAATGCTGCCAACTCATCACAGTGTCGCTGATATGTTCAAGAGAAGTCACCCACTGATCAAAAACTTATCCATCTGCAATACTCATAAACATTCCTTTTCATGACCGTCATCCCTGAAAATTGCTATATCAAGTCATACCCTTGTCTCCGAAATCAGTAACTCTAGTTTTGCAATAAGGTGACTTCCTGTTGACGACAAATCAATATCCAAGAAGTTCACTTAGAAACATCAGATTCCAGTACGATGAGGCTTGTTATAGCATTGACAAGATCTTCACTTCTGAACCTTTAACTGAAAGATTTTGTTTGGCGTTTTACATCAAATCATCTATTCACGCCTTACAAAATGTACTGCAGTACCTTGAGGGCCATTGACATTAATGGTGGTTCTCTCATGTTTGTTAATAGCACACATCATTGGCTGGTAATAAAACGATGTCTTTCTATGTTCGACTACAAATCATATATTCGCATGGCTAGACTTGTACCCAAATGATCGAGTGAACGAGATAAGAATATCCCGGATCTAGTTTCATCCATCCAGGCTGTGATTTCAGGATTGTTGTACACATCATCTGTATGGTGACTTTACATACATATTGTCATCCAAACATGGGCCTATATCTGTAGGCATGTCCGCATCTGGGCAACATTCCAATGTAGACGAATTTTTGAATTATGTACATGTTATTATATTGTTTTATTTGCTAAACATGGGAATGCCTACCCTCCGCAATTATGATCAAAAGAGGATATATCATGATGTAATGTATTGTAAGATTGATGCAAGTGACCACTCCGCTTCGTATCCAGACTCATCACAGTGTAAAGCATCTCAATCAAATGTTATTATTATTTGGATCTCATGCTTTAGGGGGAAATTGTTATAGGTCAATTTGGGCACCAATCCCAATGACCTGGTTAACTGGACATCATCTCCAGGACTAATCATAAAGGGTCTATCATTCCCTATCATTTCAGTTGCTACATGCCCTAAGACAAGAAACAAGACAAATCAAGCAAGACTTTCATCAGGAAAAGGTTTCCATGGTGTGAAGCTTATTATATAGCATATGAGAGCTCACCAACGCAGGCTCTAAGGGGCCTAAGTGCGTTGCATATGCAGGTAGCCCCATGCAAGGCTTCTCTGCAAAGCACTTCCCGACATTCACAGGTGCGTTGGTCACATTGGGAGAAAAATTCTCATTGTTCTGAAATCTCCACTTGGCCAGTGCCTTGTAGAAGAGTTCACAAGTGTTAAGCTTCGGATCCAAGTGTCCATTTGACATCTACATGACTGGAAACATGTCTTGCCTATTTTTGGAAATATATTGATTGCAAAACAACCTACAAATCATCTATAAATTGAACACACATCTAAGTGCTTGAGAAGGAATAATTTGAGTAGAGAAATGCTAGAGAATTTTCAATTGAGAGCTAGATTTGTGAAGCTGCTGCTGGAGATATTTATACTGTGATGAGGCTTGGGAATGTTGCTGGAAGGTCACTTCAAGTAGTCACTAGGTTGTAACCTCTCCTTCTATCATTAATAAAGAATACTACTTATTTTTCCCTATATACATCTGTATTGGCTTTGATTTTCCATATTGAAAGATCTTGGTTGATGTATATGGTTTATGCTTTACTAATTTAGCTAACTAGTTTGAATAGATATCTATATTATTGCATCTTCTGTTGTTTCAGTGTTCTTTCTTTCAGGAAGCATTCAGCTCACAAATTGCTTGAATTTGAAGCTGCAACGGAAAAGACAAAAGGACTCATTTGGAAGTGACTGAACAAGTAAGCCTCCAATCTTCTCTGTGTATATGTTCTGAGTTAGGAGAAATAGTCGTATAATCTTTCACCTATTGTTCTAGACCAGCACCTGTCTAGGGAAGCGTGATTTATCTGTAATTCACAATTCTAGCCCAACACTTAACCTTAACATTAATCTTAACTTTAACCTTAACCTTTACCTAACCTTAACCTTAACCTAACCCTAACCATTACCCTAACCATAACCTTAAATTTACCCTTAACCTAACCTTAACCTAAACCTAACCTTAACCATAACCTTAACCTAACCTTAACCTTAACCTAACCTTAACCTTAACCTTACCCTTAACCTTACCCTTAACCTAACCTTAACCATAACCTTAACCTAACCTTAACCTTAACCTTACCTTAACTATAACCTAACCCTAACCATGATCAAACCCTTAACCTTAACCGTAACCTTAACTTTGCCCTTAACCTAACTGTTAGCCACCTATAAAATTTTGGCATAACAAACAGGTGGCTAAGTATGTTTCTAAGTCTTCAAGAGAAACATTCCCTTGAAAATATTTCATTCTTGAAGCCTTCATGTGTCTTCAGCCCTTTGAATAAATCTTCACTGCTATTTCCATTGGAAAGCCCTACTGTTTTGAGAAAAAGATTGCTTTAAAAGGCCTCCATTTGCTCCATCTCATTCCCATAAAATTCCCCATTTTCATCCTTATTCAATTCAAAAAACTCCACTATCAGACCTTCACTTGCCTTCTAAATCATCACAAAATCCCTTTTGGACCTTATATCTCCCTTATTTGGTTTGAAATATCCCTCTTCTAGTCTATCGGACCCTCCAAATTCTGTGAAAACCCTTCAAAATCCTTAAAAATATTCATTTTCACATTAAGGCCTTAAGCCCCTTTGGCCTTAGCCCCAGCTCCTTCTCCTCGCATATGACCCAGAGCCATAACCTAGAGCTAGCCTCCATCGTGTAATCGCAATTGGGGTTTCCTGTCTCTTGTCGCCTTTTTACTTAGAAATTTCGATGCGATGAGCTTTATTTCGAAATTTCGATGCAATAAGCCTTTCCTTCTAAGCCCCCAATCTCCTCACCCTTTACAAAAAACCACACCCAGCCATCGCAATCGCAAAAGTTTATGCTCTATGGTCTTTCTCCCCGACTCTCCGATCCTCTGATTCAATCTCGACCATCGAATCCACAAGAACCGATGGTCGAGATTCAATCGCATTGCGCCCCAGCCCAACATACCTCCGCCCCGAAAAAAGATCTTAGCCGTCCAAATCTGAAGATCCAATGGTCAGGAAAAAACCCGATGGCTCACCTCTACCCCTGCATCTTACCTTTTATCGCGCTAAACTTGTACCGTCAGATTTTATGCCCTCCATCCAACGGCTAAGAACACATATCACGTAAATTTTGCATCCGGGCTTTAACGTTTTGAAATCGGGTGATATAAGCGGTTTTGGTTTTCCACATGGTGATCTTTGAGTGGAATCACATTATTTTTATGAATTTTTCTTACCACCCTCAGCGTCGCGTGAAAACCACTCTGGTTTTCCGCTTACTGCCCTCTGCATTGAGTTTTTGAGTTTAATCTTGGCCGTTGATGGGGTCTAATCTGACAGTCCTGATCTGATCTCGCATTTTCCATTTTCCTTCCATCTAAACTCTCAAAGGATTTCACCGAGTGATCTCCACTATAGATCTGTTCTGATCTGACGACCCTAATATAACCTCGCCCCCATTCACTTAATTATTCATTCATCCTCCAAATAGTCTCGGTGATGAATATCGATCATTGATCACCGTGGATTGATCTAATCCAACAGTCCACAATGCACGATGCTTCAAACTCCATCAAACCTATTCTTTCACCGTATGACATAGTTTTTCAGCCATTTTTCTGCTGCATACACCTTTCCTCCATTTCTCTTTCATCCTCCACGAGCCTCCGTAGCAATCCTCCCCTCATTCCCATAGGTTTTTATAATGAGTTTATTCTATTTTGCAGGGTTTATAGGTGGAGATTTCATTCTGCCTCTACAGTCACTTTCATGGTGATTTAGAGCACAGATAGACTGTTTCAAAGCCAAGAATAGCAGAGGAAGACATCCCTGAGAAGGTGTAAACATGTTTTTCATTGAAGATTAGCTTTATTGACCTTGTTTCAAACCCTCCAGTGCCTCCAAAACCTGTACATTCATAGAAACACATGTCAGCAGAAGCGGCAAAGAGTATGAGTGAGAAATTAAAAGGTTTAAAGCCTATTATTGAAGACTTAACGCTTAATTCAATGTTCAAAAGGATAAAGACACAGATGAAGACTGCAAGAATGATCAAGAAGACTTAATGAATTCTAAAGCACATAACAAGTCTTATCAATGTTTTAATGTCAACAGAATGTTCGTTCCCCAAGGAAGGAATATCCACACAACTTGTTTCATTCTCCATCAAGATCCTGAGAAGTTATTACCCTGACAAAAGTCCTTAAATTTTCAGTGCATTAGTTATAAGACATGAAAGACCTGAAAGGCAAATATGCACATTTCTTGCCACAGAAGATAAATAGAGTACTGCAGCCAGAAAGTACTTCAAGGAACATACCCTTGGAGTTATTACCAAACTGACGAAGACCCCTGATTCAACCAAAGGGTACTGAAAGTTAATACAGGGATGTTAAAACAGAATGGGCTTCATATACTCCTCTTTTTATGTTTTAATGAGTCATTTAAATTTCTATCTACCACTACTATCACTCTTTCATCTATAAGAACTCCTAAGAAATACATTGTTAACATTGGTTGTTTAGATATTGTAAAAACACTGATCGTAAGAAGTTTCACTCAGTTAGAGTTCTGTGAGTAGTAGTTGTATATAGGCTGGGATATGATTTCTGAGTGATATCAAGCTATTGTACAAGGATGTATGTGACTGGTTTTGCTCTTCTAATATGACAAGCATGTTCATTGGATCATGATCTAAATCAGTGGTGGTGTTCTATCTTTGTTATTGTTTTCTCTCTATTATTCATCATGTATCATTTTCTCTAATAAGAATAAGTAATTTTAGCTTAGGATATACTGCTGCAAGTACCCTAATGCTTCCTGCACTTTCTTATCTTTAATTTTTTCTGCTAATCATGTATCTAAGACACTAATTCAACATAATTTAACCAATATATAAGTTGGTTTGCCCATGATTGCTCATGTATGAATTTAGAGTTTGTTGCTTAGATGTTCTTGTCTGGTTTCAACTGAAGGAATTAGGAAACTAGGAGATTTAGAGTTAGCCCTGTCTCACTAGGTTCCTTTTCTAACAGTTAGCCTTTCTAAGATCCCTCTGAGTTGAATGTCAAAAGCAGAGAAGGTTAAAAGTATTTCTCTAATCTTAGGCTTCTCTCTGTGTTAAATTTAAATGTTTTCCATTATTTGAAAGTAGTCAGGAGGATTGCTGGATTGTTGTCTTCAGAGTTAGTCTCATTAGGATTTTTGATCATAGAGGTTAAGGCATGCCCTCTCCCTAGATTTACTCCTAAGTGGTCACCTTGGAAGCTTTTCCTTGTCATTCCCATTCATTTCCTTATTGTTTCATCCCATACTATCATCTTAAAAGATCCTCTAATATAGATGACTAGCCCATTTGAAAGCCTTGGATATTTGAATTGCAAGGAAACCCTTTTATGACCCCATTGCCCAATGGACTTGTGTTCTCCTTCAATTATCTCCCCATTTCTAAATATCCTTCTCTACTAATTCCTTTACCTTACATTTAATCCTTCCTTCATGTTTCCCAACCAAACAAACAAACACAACAAAAAGCCCTTGTGCCCTATAACTAGCCTAATACCTTAAATTGAACTTCAAAGATATACATTTCTTTACCTTTATATAGAGAGATCCCTCTTTGGATCCAGGAAGGCCAAATCTTGAGATCCCAAAGTGGTTTGATGTTTTCTTGTCATTTAGTATTGCCAAATATGCCAAATCACAGGAACCACAACATAATGGAGACTCTGCTGGGGAACTACTTTGAGTAGACAGTTATTTTAGACACCTTTGAGAACTCAGAAGACCAATTAGCCTTGATTTGGTAGTTAATCACTGTGGTGGATAGTAAATCTTCTTGAAACACTTCAAACCCTCCACCTGGTGACTCCACAGTTCTTAAATGATCGAAAGACTCCACTGGTGATCAGTAGGCCTGCTGATTATATTTGTTTTCACAAGACTCCACTGGGAGACCAGTTTCGTTACAAAATCATCCATATTAAAGGAAACACATAGGATTAAGCTTCTTTGTTTAAGGATAATCTTCCTCTTAAAGATTGTTAGAATTAACATACTAGCTTCAAGAACAATCCATACCAGAGCTTATCCTAATCCAAATACCCCTGAAATAGTTGACAATCTGGAGATCATTCTTTGGAATTCTCCCACATCTAGGGATCCAACTATTGTCAGGACCATTCATAGAGCTAAATCAACACCTGGAAACCTTGCAGCTCTATCAGATACTCAATTTGACTTAGAATTCACAAGTAATTTACCAAGAGCTAATTCATTCAATGGTATAGATCAGATAGACTTTGAGCCTACAAGTTCACCACCACATAGTGGTCAACACATTGATAACAGAGAAACCCCTCCATCCACACCTCCTAATATACATTTCATTCATAACTTGGGTCTCTCTCACCCTAAATCTGCTCAACAGTTTGTTGCTGGTCCAAGCATTTCTGTTATCCATATACCTATTGCTCAAGCTAACCCTTTACCTCCACAAAACACTATCATGGCAGCATGGTATGCTCCCCTGGTGTTACCCCAGCCTTTGGTTCCTTTACCCAATGACTATCAGTCTAAAATTCCCCATTTCACTGTAAAATAATCTACCATAGCTCAACAACATGTAGATAAGATTGAAGATGCATTTGATTACATGGAGATAGACAATGAGACCGTTAAAATGAGAATATTTGCTCAAAGTTTACGAGGAGAAGTAAAAAAGTGGTTTAAAGGCTTAACTCCTAATAGCATCAATGACCTTCCCTTCTTACATCAAGCTTTCATAAAAAAATTGGAAATTAAGAGCAATCATCTCCAAATACTAGCAGAGTATAAAAACCTCAAAAGAAATCAGGGAGAGAGTGTTCATGATTACTCTACCAGGTTTAACAGTGTCTATAATGCTCTTCCACCCCACATTAAACCTCCCTAAGGAATGGCCTTAGTGAAATATCCTGAGGGTTTTGATGCTTACATGGCCTATCAACTTAGGGAAAAAGACTATACAACTCTAAAAGATATGCAGAAAGGATATGTGAGTGTAGAGGCAAACTTAATTGAAAAAAGAACTAGGATGAGGGCTGAAAAGAAGGTAACCTATAGGGAGGACACCACAACTTCTACATCTGATCCCAAAATTGACATTCTAGCCAAAAACATGGAGAGGCTAGAAAGAATGATGGAGAAGATGGTTTTCCAAGTTAATAATCAGAGTAGAAACCAAACTCAAAACCAGAACCAAAACTTTAGGAGAAACACTACCCCTAATAGACAAAGGAATTCTGACCAACAAGTCATACCTCCATTCCAAGAAAACTTCCTTGATGAGGATGAGGGAATAATATAAGAATCAGAGCGAACTATTATAAACATGGTGGAAGTGGATAACCAAGATCACACCTTTTTCAAAGAAGATAACCAGACCTCACACACACATTGGGATAAGGGAGGGTTAGAATATGAAGAATATAGGTTAGGATTCGAGAATTCCATCATGCAGGTCTGAGAACAATATGATCTCAGAAGAAAAAAGAACCTAGAAGCCCCCAAACCAAAAACCTCTGAAATCACCATTAAGAAAATACTTGAAAAGGCTCCTAAAGGGACTACTGAAAGCAACAAAACATCAACTAAAAGTTCTGGCAAAAACAAGGACAAAGACATCCCAACCATGGATAAACCAAGTCAAGAAACTAGCAGCACTAGCATTGCAGCTAATGCTCATGAAAGAAAGTTTCAACCAATGTACATAGTGAAAATCAACAGGCTGATTTTGCTAATAAAACAATGACCAACAAAATAGAATTGAGCCTTTCAAAGAGTCATTCTCCTTTCAATCTGGAAAGTAAGATTGCCAAAATCAAAATTTCTGTCCCTCTCATTGATTTGGCCACCCATGATGCTTATAAATTTCAAATCTTGAAAGCTTTAAACTTAGGAGAAAATAGTGACTCTGTCAACTTAAATGATGATCAACTAGCTCTCTTGTTTGGCCCAAAAATTGAAGGGAAATTTCAGGAAGGAGTAGTGCCTCCTTTCTATGTCAATATAAACATCCATGAAAAAATCCTACATAATTCTATGCATGATTCCTAGGCTTCACACAATCTTATGCCCAAAGTGATCATGGAAAAAATAGGCCTAGAGATAACCAGACCTTATAAGGATTTATATTCTTTTGACTTTAGCAGAGTGAAGTGTTTGGGCCTGATCAAGGATCTTTGTGTAAATTTGACCCAAATTCCAGCCAAGTGCATGGTAATGGATGTTGTAGTGGCTGATATACCCCCTAAGTATGGCATGTTGCTGTCAAGATCATGGGGTGCCAAGCTACAAGGTACAATGCAAATGGACATGACATATGCCACTATCCCTGTTTTCATCCAACTTGGAAGACTATATAGGGAAGTACACATGAAATTCATGGTAAGCAGCCCTAAGAAAATAGAAAATTCCTCTCTTTACTCTGTCCATACAAACCTAGACTCTTTTATCCTTTACAATGATGAGTGTACAGATGAGCAAGAGCTAGAGAACGAAAATTCAAACAGTAGAGTAGGGGCCACAAATATTAACATAATGGTAGCTCTAGATACAGAGGAAAATGAGGGAGAAACATTCGAACAATGTGCTAAATTAAAATACCAGAGTGAACAAAGCCGAGACTGCAAACAGAAGATTACCTATCACCCTGAACTCCATGAAAAGCATGAGAGACAAAACATAACGCAACATCGTATTGACCTCAAAAAACAACATAATGGTGAACATAGCATTAAGGGTGAAACTGATAACAAATCAACAAACAATCCCTTATGGAGCATGAACTTTAATGGGTCATGCACTAAAAGAAATGCAGGAGCTGGGATATGGTTGCACAACACTGAAAACAATTATGCTGAGAGTCATGTCTTCAAGCTACATTTCAAATGCACAAACAACATAGCAGAATATGAAGCTCTCCTCTTACGACTGCATCTATTGAAAAAACTAGGATCTAAGAGGATAATTGTTCATGGAGACTCTAAACTAGTCATCAAACAAGTTAATGGAGAATATACTGCCAAACATCCTAGATTAAGGGCATATAGGAATGATGCCATGGATCTGTTGAAAACATTTGTAGAATATGAGCTTGTGTTTGTCCCTAGAAGAAAAAACATACTTGAAAATGGATTGGCCTGTGCTTCTAGTTCACATCATAGGCCACTTAGTGACAAACAGATAATGGTTCAAACAAAATACAGGTCATCAGTTCCAGCTAATGAAAAATATTGGTAGGTATTTGAGGGTGAAAAACAAATAGAGGATTTCTTTCTTTGTAGGAATGCGTTTGAATTACCTGATTCTAACTCTAAGTCCGGTGAAAATTGTCTAGATAAAGAGCCCTAGATGAAGAAAAACCATTCCCTACTGTAAAAATCAAAATGCTGACCAGAGAGTTTGAAAACCAAATAGAAGAATACATGAAAACAGATAAAGAAGACATAGAGGTGTTGCAGTCCAAAGACAAAAGCATACCAAGAGGACTAGCACCCCTTGAGGACCTCTTTTATTTCAATGATGCGGAAAAGAAGCCCACTATAGAACACACCAAATCTGATGTTGAAGAATGTAATATAGGCAGCAAAGACAAGCCTAAAATGATCAAACTATCTAAGACTTTGCCAGCACATATCAAGCAAAAATACATTGATTTATTTAAATAATTTGCTGATGTTTTTGCTTGGAGTTATGAATATTTGAAAGCCTATGACACAGAGATCATCCAGCATAATATTCCATTAAAAGAGAACCATAAACCTTTCAGGCAAAAGCTGTGCAGAATAAACCCTATACAACTACCTCTGGTGGAAAAATAAATCAAGAAAATGTATGAGGTTGGTATCATAGTCCCTGTGAGGTTTTTAGATTGGGTATCTAACCTTGTGGCTGTGAGGAAGAAGACAGGAGAAATTAGACTGTGCATTGACTTTAGGAACTTAAACAGAGCCTCCTTAAAGGAAAATTACCCTTTACCCAAAATGGAACACATTTTACAGACGGTAGTAGGCTCTAGGATAATTTCTTTGTTAGATGGCTTTTCAAGGTATAACCAAGTCTTACTACTCCCAGAATATCAACTTAAAAAAGCCTTCACCACTCCTTGGGGTACTTTCATGTATGTGAAAATTCCTTTTGGATTAATGAATGTTGGGGCCACCTTTCAAAGGGCTATGGACATTGCATTCTCAGAGGAAATAGGCCACTTCATTATAATCTACCTTGATGACATAACAGTTTATTCCAAAACTGATGAATAGCACCTTAAACATTTGAGAAAAATCTTTGAGAAATGCAGGAGGTATGGGCTATCTTTAAATCCCAAAAAGACTATGTTTGGTCTCCAAGAAGGTAAACTTATTGGTCACATTATATTTGAAAAAGGGATTAAAATAGACCTAAAAAGAGTTGAGGGAATATTGCAGATTAGCCACCCAAGGAATATCAAGGAATTGCAGTCCTTTATTGGGAAGATTAACTTCTTGAGGAGGTTTATACCCAACCTAGCAGAACTCCTTATGAATATCACAAATATTCTCAAGAAAGAAGTAGGAGTTAAATGGACTCTAGAAGCCAAGAAATATTTTGAATTGGTAAAACATGCACTTACCCTGGCACCAGTTATAATCAGCCCAGACTTTACAAAATATTTCCTCATATTCTCTTTTGCATTAGAACAAACTATGGCTGCTATCTTATTGCAGAAAAATCCAAAGGGACAAGAGCAGCCAATAGCATTTTTTAGCAAAGCATTAAGAGATGCACCCTTGAAATATAATATCATGGAAAAGCAGGCCTATGCCTTGGTAAAGGCCTTAAAATATTTCAGAGTGTATATTTTACATTCCCATATTATTGCCTTTGTTCCGAACATAGTGGTAAAGGACATTTTGTCACAAGATCCAAATGGAAAGAGAGGCAAGTGGATTGTTGTAATACTAGAATATGATTTGGAAATAAAACCCACTAAGCTCATAAAGGGTCAGGACTTAGCATAATTAATGGTTGAATCTAATTTACAAGCCCTTGACATTAATATGGTAGATGCTTTGGATGAACAGGAAGGATTACTAGCTCCCATTGTAGAAGAACAGTTCCAAAACTCACCTTGGTATGCTGATATCTTGTATGTGCTTATAAATCTTAATGCTCCTCCTGATTTATCAAAGACAAAGGCAAGGTTTCTAATGTTTAAAGCTAGAAATTATTTCATTCTAAATGAATTTTTATATTTGAAAAATGCAAATGGTTTATTGCTTAAATGTTTGCTTGAATTTGATGCAGAGAGAATCAAGCATGAGTTCCATGAAGGAGAGTGCGGAGGCCATCTCTACTGGAAAATCACTGCTAATAAAATCCTTAGAGCTGGCTATTATTGGCCCACCCTTTTCCAAGATGTCCACAAAATGATAGTAGCCTGCCACTGATGCCAAATATTTGAGGGCAAAATAAAACTCCTTCCTTTACCTTTTAAATCATCATTGTTGAAGCTCCTTTTCAACAGTGGGGCCTAGAGTTCATAGGAGAGATCCATCTTGCTTCATCTACCCAACATAAATGGATACTTATAGCCATTAACTATTTCAGCACATGGATAGAGGCCATCCCTTCTAGGAATGCCACAGACTCAGTGATTATAAAATTCCTTGAAGACCACATCCTGTCTAGATTTGGCTACCCTAGGAAGATTATCACTAACAATGCTGCTGCATTTGGTTCCAAAAAGATGATTGATTTTTTTCACAAGTATCAGATTGCACTTGGTCATTCTACTGCTTATTATCCTCAGGGTAATGGGCTAGCAGAATCATCAAATAAGAGTTTGGTGACCACCATCAAGAAGCTACTAGAAGAGAATAAAAAATCATGGCATAATAAGTTGGTACATGCTTTATGGGCAGACAGGTTGACAGCAAAGAAATCCATTGGAATGTCTCCTTATCAGCTTGTTTATGGAGCTGATGCAGTATTCCTTACCAGTTTGGGAGTACCAGTGATAAAATTGGACCAAGAAATACAGTCAGAGGAAGACATCATGGTAAGGAGGATCAATCAGACCATACACCTCCAGCAGACAAGGGAAGAAGTCTACAACAGAGCTCAGAAAGTGCAAGAGAACATCAAGAAGTTGTTTTATAAAAGAACAAAGGCCTGTGATTTCAAGATTGGGGATGAGGTTCTAAAATGGGACTCTAGAAGGGAAGATAAGGGTAAGCATGGCAAGTTTGACAGTTTATGGCAAGGCCCTCATGTAATACAATCTACCATTGGTCTCAATGCATTTTTTCTGCAAGAATTAGATGGTACATATCTGTTTGGGGGTCCTGTCAATGGCAGGATGCTCAAGCATTACTACTGTTGAAGTCCAGATTAAAGTTTTCACTTCCATTGTAAATACCATTTCTTTGTTTTGTTTAATATATATATATATATATATATATATATAAGAAGAAAGGTTCAGACATGCTCAAAACTTGAACCTTTGAGGTTCCAAAAGAATGGCTCAAATCAGACCAAAACTTGAGCCAGAGAAAGTGAAAGGCTAGTTCTAACATGCTCAAAACTTGAACTAGCAAAGAAAAGAAGAAAATAGCTCTAACAAGTCAAAATCAGAAGCTGAAATGAAGAAAAAGGTGACTCTAATAAGCTCAAAACCTGGGTCACAAGAAAAAAGAAGGATGCTTTAAATTTTCAAAATTGAAAGCCTTCACAATTTTGATTTAAATTTCCTACAAAGTTTCAGTTCATGGGCAGTTTGTCTTTATGCCATGGGCCCACAGCAAACCAGACAGTCTAATCCTGGTTTGACTGTGTTTCAATTTCTATTTTAGAATGTAGAGAATGAAATCTGCTAGATAGTTTAATCCTGGCAGATATTAATTTAGGTAGAGAAGCTATGATTCCAACTGTTTAATCTGGTCTCATGGAGAAATAAGGGTAGAATTAGATTATTTTTTCTGCTTTCAATAAAAAATAATGATGAAGAAGGTCTGCAATTCTAAATTCACCTTGAAGAAAAAATGTTAGGACAGTAGGATGGGTAGGTAATTGTTTGGGAAAATGTTCCTGCTGATATAATATACATCATGTTTGTGGCAGCTGATAAGAAAGGAACGATGGTCAAGTACCAGGCATATGGCCTACTTCCAAAGATTATTTTCTGAGATTCTTGACACCTTTAAGAAGATGCCATCCCCATGTGGAGCCACTGTTAGCCACCTATAAAATTTTTGCATAACAAACAAGTGGCTAAGTATGTTTCTAAGTCTTCAAGAGAAAAATTCCCTTGAAAATATTTCATTCTTGAAGCCTTCATGTGTCTTCAGCCCTTTTAAGAAATCTTCACAGTTGTTTCCATTGGAAAGCCCTAATGTTTTGAGAAAAAGATTGCTTTAAAAGGCCTCCATTTGCTCCATCTCATTCCCACAAAATTCCCCATGTTCATCCTTATTCCACTCAAAAAACTCCACTATAAGACCTTCACTTGCCTTCTAAATCATCCAAAAATCCCTTTTGGACCTTATATCTCCCTTATTTGGTTTAAAAGGTCCCTCTTCTAGTCTATCGGAACCTCCAAATTCTGTGAAAAACCCTTCAAAATCATTGAAAATATTCATTTTCACATTAAGGCCTTAAGCCCCTTTGGCCTTAGCCCCAGCTCCTTCTCCTCGCATATGACCCGGAGCCATAACCTGGAGCTAGCCCCCATCACGCAATCACAATCGAGGTTTCCTATCTCTTGTCGCCTTTTTACTTAGAAATTTCGATGCGATGAGCTTTGTTTTGAAATTCCGATGCAATAAGACTTTCCTTCTAAGCCCTCGGTCTCCTCACCCTTTACACAGGACCACACCCCGCCATTACAATTGCAAAAGGTTATGCTCTATGGTATTTCTCCCCGACTCTCTTATCCTCCGATTCAATCCTGACCTTCGAATCCACAAGAACTGATGGTCGAGATTCAATCGCACTGCGCCCTGGCCCAACATACCTCCGCCCCGAAAAATGATCGTAGCCATCCAAATTTGAAGATCCAATGGTCAGGAAAAAACTAGATGGATCACCTCCACCCGTGCATCTTACATTTTATCGCGCTAAAATTCCACCGTCAGATCTTCCGCCCTCCATCCAACGGCTAAGAATGCATATCGCGTAAATTTTTCATCCGGGCTTTAACGTTTTGAAATCACGCGATATAAGCGATTTTGGTTTTCCACGTGGCGATCGCTGAGTGGAATCGCATTATTTTTGGGAATTCTGCTTACCACCCTCAGCATCGTGTGAAAACCACTTTGGTTTTCCACTTACTGCCCTCCGAATTGAGTTTTTGAGTTCAATCATGGCCGTTGATGGGGTCTAATCTGACGGTCCTGATCTGATCTCACATTTTCCATTTGCCTTCCATCTGACCTCTCAAAGGATTTCACTGAGCGATCTCCACCGTGGATATATTTCGATCTGAAAACCCTAATATAACCTTGCCCCCATTCACTTAATTCTTCATTCATCCTCCAAACAGTCTCACCAATTAATATCGACTGTTGATCACCATGGATTGATCTAATCCAATAGTCCACAATGTACGACACTTCAAACCCCATCATACTTGTTCTTTCTCCCTCTGACATAGTTTTTCAGCCATTTTTCCACTGCATACACCTTTCCACCATTGCTCTTTCATCCTCCACAAGCCTCCGCAGCAGTCCTCCCCTCATTCCCACAGGTTTTTATAATGATTTTATTGTGTTTTGCAGGGTTTATAGGTGGTGATTTCATTCTGCCTCTATAGTCACTGTCATGGTGATTTAGAGTGCAGATAGACTGTTTCAAATCCAAGAATAGCAGAGGAAGACATCCTTGAGAAGGTGGAAACATGTCTTTCATTGAAGATTAGCTTTATTGACCCTGTTTCAAACCCTCCAGCACCTCCAAAACCTGTACATTCATAGAAACATAGGTCAGCAGAAGTGGCAAAGAGTATCAATGAGAGATTAAAAGGATTAAAGCCTATTATTGAAGACTTAATGCTTAATTTAATGTTCAAAAGGATAAAGACACAGATGAAGACCGCAGGAATGATCAAGAAGACTTAATGAAGTCTAAAGCACATGACAAGTCTTATCAATGTTTTAATGTCAGCAGAATGTTCGTTCCCTAAGGAAGGACTAACCACACGACTTGTTTCATTCTCCATCAAGCTCCTGAGAAGTTATTACCCTGACAGAAGTCCTTAAACTGTCAATGCATTAGTTATAAGAAATGGAAGACCTAAAAGGAAAATATGCACATTTCTTGCCACAGAAGATAAATAGAGTACTGCAGCCAGAAAGTAATTCAAGGAACATACCCTTGGAGTTATTACCAAATTGATGAAGACCCCTAATTCAGCCAAAGGGTACTGAAAGTTAATGCATGGATGTTAAAACCGAATGGGATTCATATACTCCTCTTCCTCTGTTTTAATCAGTCATTTAAAGTTCTATCTACCACTACTATCACTCTTTCATCTATAAGAACTCTTGAGAAATACATTGTTAACGTTGGTTGTTGAGATATTGTAAAAACACTGATCGTAAGCAGTTTCACTGAGTTAGAGTTCTGTGAGTAGTAGTTGTAAATAGGCTGGGAGATGATTTCTAAGTGATATCAAGCTATTGGACAAGGATGTATGTGACTGGTTTTTCTCTTCTAATATGACAATCATGTTCATTGGATCCTGATCTAAATCAGTGGTGATGTGTTCTATCTTTTTTATTGTTTTCTCTCTGTTATTCATCATGTATCATTTTCTTTGATAAGAATCAGTAATTTTAGCTTAGGATACACTACTGCAAGTACCCTAATGCTTCCTGCATTTTCTTATCTTTAATTTTTTCTGCTGATCATGTACCTAAGACACTAATTCAACATAATTTAACCAGTATAGAAGTTGGTTTTCCCGTGCTTGTTGATGTATGAATTTAGAGTTTGTTGCTTAGATTTTCTTGTCTGGTTTTAGCTGAAGGAATTAGGAAACTGGGAGATTTAGAGTTAGCCTTTTCTCACTAGGTTCCTTTTCTAACAGTTAGCCTTTCTAAGATCCCTTTGAGTTGAATGTCAAAATTAGAAAAGGTTAAAAGTCTTTCTCTGATCTTAGGCTTCTCTCTGTGTTAAATTTAAATGTTTTCCATTGTCTGAAAGTAGTCAGGAGGACTGCTGGATTGTTGTCTTCAGATTTAGTCTCATTAGGAGTTTTGATCATAGATTTTAAGGCGTGCCCTATCCCTAGATTTACTCCTAAGTGGTCACCTTGGAAGGTTTTCCTTGCCATTCCCATTCATTTCCTTATTGTTTCATCCCATACTATCATCTTAAAAGATTCTCTGATATAGATGACTAGCCCATTTGAAATCCTTGGATATTTGAATTGCACGTAAACCCTTTTATGACACCATTTCCCAATGGACTTGTGTTCTCCTTGAATTATCTCCCCATTGCCAAAGATCCTTCTCTACTCATTCCTTTACCTTACATTTAATCCTTCCTTCATGTTTCCCAACCTAACAAACAAACAAAACAAAAACCCAGTGTGCCCTATAACTAGCCTAATACCTTAAATTGAACTTCAAAGATATACATTTCTTTACCTTTATATAGAGAGATCCCTCTTTGGAACTAGGAGGGCTAGATCCTTAGATCCCAAAGTGGTTTGATGTTGTTTTGTCATTTGGTATTGTCAAATCTGCCAAATCACAGGAACCACAACCTTAACCTTAACCTTAACCTTACCCTTAACCTTAAGAAAACCCTTAACCTTAACCTTAACCTTAACCCTAACCTTAACCTTAACCTAAACTTAACCTTGAATTTACCCTTAATCTTAACCTTAACATGACTAAACCCGTAACCTTAACCTTAACCTTAACCGTAACCTACTTAACCTTGACCTTAACTATAACCTAACCCTAAGTTTAAGTTTAAGGTTAAGGTTAACGTTAGGTTAAGGTTAAGGTTAAGGTTAAGGGTTTGGGAAGGTTAAGGTTAAGGTTAAGGTTAGGTTAAGGTCAAGGTCAAGGTTAAGCTTAAGGTTAAGGTCAAGGTTAAGGGTAAAGTTAAGGTCAAGGTTAGGGTTAGGTTATAATTAAGTTTAAGGTTAGGTTAAGGGTAACGTAAAGGTTAAGGTTAAGGTTAAGGATAAGGGTAAGGTTAAGGTTAATGGTTACGCTTTGACTTTACACTAAACTTAACCTTAACCTTCACTATAACCTAACCATAACCTTGACCAAACCCTTAACCTAACCTTAACCTTAACCTCAACCTTGCAATAACCAAAACCTTAACCTTAACCTTAATCTTAACCTAACCTTAACCTTAACCTTAAGGGTAAGGTTTGGTCAAGGTTAGGGTTAGGTTATAGTCAAGGTTAGGTTAAGGTTAACCTTGACTAAACCTTAACCTTAACTGTAACCTTACCCTTGACCTTAACCTTAATCTTAACCTTACTAAACCCATAACCTTAACCTTAACTATAACCTAACCCTAACCTTGACCAAACCCTTAACCTTCACCTTAACCATAACCCTAACATTGACCAAATTCTTTACCTTAACCTTAACCTTAACCTTAACCTTTACCCTAACCTTGACCAAATTCTTAACCTTAACCTTAACTTGAACCTTTACCCTAACCTTAACCTTGACTAAAACTTAACCTTAACCTTACCCTTACCCTCAACCTTAACCTTACTAAACTCGTAACCTTAACCTTAACTATAACCTGACCCTAACCTTCACCAAATCCTTAACCTTAACCTTGAACAAACCCTTAAACTTAACCTTAACCTCACTAAACCCATAACCTTAACCTTAACCTTAGCCTTAACTATAACCTAACCCTAACCTTAACCAAAACCTTAACATTAACCTTAACCTTAAGCTTAACCTTCCCTTAACCTTAAACTTAACCTTAACCATTAACCTTAACCTTACACCCTTAACCTTACCTTTAACCATAACCTTAACCTTAACCATAACCCTAACCTTGACCAAATTCTTAACCTTAACCTTAACCTTAACCATAACCTTAACCATAACCCTAACCTTGACCAAATTCTTAACCTTAACCTTAACCTGAACCTTTACCCTAACCTTAAACCTAACCTTAACCTTAACCTTAAACTTAAATATAACCTAACCCTAACCTTGACCAAACCCTTAACCTTAACCTTAACCTGACTAAACTCGTAACCTTAACCTTAACCTTGACTTAACCTAAATTTAACCTTAACCTTCCCCTAACCTTACTGTAACATTACCCCTAACCCTAACCTTGACCAAAACCTTAACCTTAACCTTAACCTTAACCTTAACCTAAACCTAACCTTAACCAAAGCCTTAGCCTTAACCTTCACCTTAACCTTCACCTTAACCTGACTAAACCCGTAACCCTTAACCTTAACCTTACCCTTAACCTTCACCTTAACCTTAACCTTGACTTTACCCTTAACCTAACCTTAACCTTAAATATAACCTAACCCTAACCTTGACCTTAACTTTACCCTTAACCATGGCCTTAACCTTGACCTTGACCTTGACCTTAACCTAACCTTAACCTTAAACTTAACCTTAAGCTTATCTTACCCTTAACCTAACCTTAACCTTAACTATAACCTAACCCTTGCCTTAACCTAACCTTAACGTTAACCTTAACCTTAACCTAACCTTAACCTTCCCCTAACCTTAACCCTAAGCTTAACCCTAACCTTAACCTTAACTTTACCCTTAACCTAACCTCTCCTACCTTAACCTTAATAACCAAACCTTTAACCTTAAAACTGTATTTAAGTAACCTTAACCTTAGCACTTGGAATGGCTTTGTAACCTTAACCTTAAACTAATCTTAACCTTAACCTTAACCTTGGCAAGGTTAATATTATCGTTAAGCTCAAGGTTAAGGATAAGTGAAGGTTAAGGGTAGATGGGTTAAGGTTACAGGATTAGTAGGTTAAGGTTTGGTTGAATTGAGTTAGGTTGAGGTAAGGATTAGGTTAAGGTGAAGGATTATTATGAGTTCAAAGGTTGGAGTTATGGGTAAATGGGTTTAATGAGGTTCAGGTAGGGATAGGTTATAGTTAAGGTTAAGGTTAGGTTAAGGTTAAGATAAGGTTAAGGGTAAGGTTCAGGTTAAGGTTAAAGGTTAAGGTTAAGATTAGGTTAAGGGTAAAGTTAAGGTTAAGGTTAGGGTTAAGGTTAGGGGAAGGTTAAGGTTAAATTTAGGTTAAGATTAAGGTTATAGGTTTATTTAGGTTAAGGTTAAGGGTTTGGTCAAGGTTAACCTTCATCCTTAACCTTAACTTTAACCCTAACCTTAACCTAATTAAACCTGTAACCTTAACCTTAACCTTGACCTTAACGTTAACCTAACCCTAACCCTAACCTTAACCTTAAACTTGACCTTAACCTTAACCTTAACTTTACCTTAACCTTGACTTTACCCTTAACCTAACCTTAACCTTAACCTTAACCTTATCTTAACCTTATCCTAACCTTAACCTTAACCTGACTAACCTTAACCTAACTAAACCCTTAAGGTTAGGGTAAAGTTAAAGTAGAGGTTAAGGTTAGGTTAATGGTAAAGTCAGGTTAAGGGTAAGGTTAAAGGTGAGGTTAAGTTAAGGGTAATCTTAACCTTAACCTGACTTAACCCATAACCTGACCTTAACCTTACCTTAACCTTAACCTTAACTATAACCTAACCCTAACCTTAACCTTAACCTTAAACTAACCTTAACCTTATCTTAAAATTAACTATAACCTAACCCTAACCTTGACCAAAGGGTAAGGATAGGGTAAGGTTAAGGTTAAGGTTAGGGTTAGGTTATAGTTAAGGGTAAGGATAGGGTAAGGTTAAGGTTAAGATCAAGGTCAAGGTTAAGGTTAAGTTAGGTTAAGGTAAGGTTAAGGTTACGGTTAGGTTAATGTTAAGGTTAGGTTAAAGTTAAGGTTAAGGTTAGGTTAAGGTTAATATTAGGTGAAGGGTAAAGTTAAGGTTAAGGTTAGGTTAAGGTCAGGGTTAAGGTTAAGGTTAGGTTAAGGGTAAGGTTTTGGTCAAGGTTAAGGTTAGGTTATAGTTAAGGTCAAGTTAAGGTTAACGTTAAGGGTTTGGTCAAGGTTAGGATTAGGTTATAGTTAAGGTTAAGGTTAGGTTAAGGTGAAGATAAGGTTAAACATCATGTTAAGGTTAAGGTTAAGGGTAAAGTTAAGGTTAGGTTAGGTTAGGTTAAGGTTAAGGTTAAGGGTTTGGTCAAGGTTAGGGTTAGGTTAAGGGTAAAGTCATGGTTAAGGTGAAGGTTAAGGGTAAGGTTAAGATTAAGGTTACGGGTTTATTTAGGTTAAG
Source organism: Pinus albicaulis (assembly GCA_034641835.2). NCBI lineage: Eukaryota > Viridiplantae > Streptophyta > Pinopsida > Pinales > Pinaceae > Pinus > Pinus albicaulis. The sequence continues at coordinate 199,716 of JAXQQM020087700.1, read as the reverse complement.
GTTAAGGTTAAGGGTTTGGTCAAGGTTAGGGTTAGGTTAAGGTTAAGGTTAAGGTTAAGGTTAGGTTAAGGGTAAAGTCAAATTTAAGGTTAATTTTAAGGGTAAGATAACTTTAAGGTTAAGGTTAAGGGGGTAAGGTTAAGGTTACAATTAGGTCAAGGTCAAGTCCTTGTGGAGGTTTCAAGTCTAGAGGCAGTGCATTATACACATTATTGAATCCGGTGCAATAATTTTGAACACTCTCCCCATGGTTTCTCTTTAGGTTGTTTTATTCTGAAAGTATTTGGAGTGGATTCTTCCTAATTTCCCATTTTTTTATGAACGTTTGATGTAAAGAAGGGAGATCATGAATACTATGAGGAGTTAAGACTTTAAACCATTTATTGGCTTCTCCTCCTAAACTTTGGGCAAAGATTCTCATTTTAATGGTCTCATCTTCTATTTCCATATAATCAAAGGTATCATTCATCTTGTATACATGTTGTTGAGCAGTAGTGGACTCAGTTCCAGTGAAATGGGGAATTTTAAACTGATATTCATTGGGTAAAGGAACCAAAGGCTGTGGTAACACTAGGGGAGCATACCATGCTACCATGACAATATTTTTTGGGAGTAAAGGAGTGGCTTGAACAACAGGTATATGGATGGCAGAAGCGCTTGGGAGATTGTTGAGCGGATTTAGGGTGAGAGAGACCCAAGTTATGAATGAAATGGAGATCCGGAGGTGTGGATGGAGGGGTTTCTCTGCTGCTAATATGTTGACCACTATGTGGTGGCGAACTTGGAGGCTCAAGTCTATCTAATATATACCACTAAGTGACTTAGTTATGAGTAAATTACTTGATAAATATAAGTCAACTTGAGTATCTGATAGAGCTGTAAGGTTTTCGGGAATAGAGTTAGCTCTATGAATAGGTCTGACAATAGTTGGATCCCAAGATACAGGAGACTTCCTAAGAATGCTTTCTAGATTATCAACTATTTCAGGAGGGTTTGGGTCAGGATAAGCTCTGGTATGAATTCTTTTTGAAGCCAGTATGTTAAGTTTCAGACCCAAAAAAAAAATAAAGTTAGTCAGATATAACAATCTTCAAGAGGCAAACCAGCCTTTAACAAAGAAACTTAATCCTCAAAGTTTTCAAAATGGATGTGAATAATGTTTTAATGGTAGTGTGGGCTGCCCCAGTGGAGTCTTTGTGAAACCAGGAATAATCAGCAGGCCTGTTGATCACTAGTGGAGTCTTTTGATCTTTTAGGAGTTGTGGAGTCACCAGGTGGATGATTTCAAATGTTCAAGATGAGTTGATGTCCACCGCAGTAATTAACTACCAGTATAAAGATGTTGTGTTTTTTCTGATTTTTCAGGATGTCTAAGATAGTAGTTTACTCAGAGTTGTTCCCAAGTGGAGTCACCATTATGTTGGGGTCCTAGTGATTTGGCATACTAGCATACCAAATGACCAGGCAACATCAGAACCACTTTGGAATCCTAAGATCTAGCCATCTTGGATTCAGAGAGGGATCTCTCTGTGTAAGTGTTAGGACTCCAATATGTAGCATTTTTACTATATACTTTGACAACATCTTACCTTTATAACCATGTTTAAAAAGGATTCCATTATCATTTTCATTTACTTTATCCCAAGGTATATAAAATCCTCTTCTTTATTATATGTTTAATCTGTTTACATATAATTCCATAATACTCTTATATTTTATCATTAATCGAAGTGGATTGTTGCTAAAATAAGTATAAAAGATCGCAGATAAGTTATATGCTGTGCTGGAACAATCGGCCGTTGCTGAAACAGTCAAACTTCGTTGCTGAAACAGCCGAATCCGTTGCTGAAACAGTTGACTTCGTTGCTGAAACAGCTAGCAAGCACGCAAATTCCGTCACTCATAATTTGCGATTCTGGAAGAGTATTTTGTGGAACAATGGCAACAACATGAAGACGTGGTTACACGGATTATTCTGAAGATAGCATTCTTGCTGTATCTGTTGTAACAATATCTTTTTATGGAAGAACAGAATAGTCTTGTTTTAAGAAAGAAGAACATAATTGGGATAAACGTAGATTTGCTCTCATGTAATTGTAAGAGATGTCTCCTCTTTAAAAAGAGGAGACATCATCATTAGAAGGGAGTTCGAGTTTGAAAACTACAGGAGAACATTGTAATTGAGAGACTGGAGCTAGACTCCATCTGTAATGTATCATTTCTTTTGACAGATGAATAGAATCTTCTTTTGAGCGCTCCAATTTAATTCTTTCCCTGGGGAATCTTGTGAGAGGGAAAGGGCCCGCCTTCCTCACAAGATTCACCCTTCTGTCCCTGTAGTTTGTTTAATTTCTTTATGCTGTTTTCACTTTACTTTAATTCTGTTGCTGAGACACCAGTTACACAGTTCTGTAGTTATTGAATATTCTATTTCCTTAACGTTGCATGTGTTCAGTACATTCATTCTTAAGAAGTTTAGAAATCTATTTCTGTTATATGTTTGAATGTATAATATTGGGAAGTACATGCTGAAGGTTCTTGTACAAAGGAATAGGGTCCTGCTCCCACTAATTTCCTTTCTTTTCCTGCAGTGTGATTAGAAACAGGAGACAAGTGCTGAAGGTTCCTGTTCATGGGAATAGGGTCTTGGTCTCTTGAGTTATCTTTTCTACAGAGTGATTAGTGTCAGGCAGCAGGTGCTAAAGTTCCTATTTAAAGGAATAGGGTCCTGTTCCTGTTATGGTTGATTGGTTTCCTTTCCTGCAGATTGATTTCCCTTTATTTGGATTCTAAACTGCAACATAGGAATTACTTCTGCTATAACATAATTGACTTCAGCTTTGATTAAACAGAGTGTGAATAATTAGATTTGTATGATTGATAATTGTGTGGCTTTTTACTACAACATTGTTTTTTCTTTTGAAATTGAGCATATCCAGTGCGTGATTGTCTTTGGAATAAACAGACTTCCTCGGGTTGACAATTTATGTGGAGCTTGAATTGTGAAAACAATTAAAGCGACCAACATTTTGGTGCCGTTGCCGGGGAAGGAAATTATAGATTTCAAAAGCATTAATCTTTTCTTTTTAAATGTGCAGATTGTATGAGAGGACGCGGAAACCAGAAGAAAACTAACCCCACAGGTGGCAAAGGCAAAGGAAGGGGAGGAAGAAATAATTTTATTGATGAGATTGTATCAAAGGCTGAATCATCACAGAGATTAAGTTCTCGAAGACCAAAACTTTAGCACTCCCCTCAATCAGATTACAAAACAGAGGAAGTTGTGGGTACTGAAAATATAGAAGAGCCAGTGATTAAGGAACCAGCAGTCAGTGCTGGAGAGTCAGAAGAAAGTGTTAGTAAATCAGCAAATCACATTGAGGAAATAATAGAGAGTGTTGGACGACCAGTGGAAAACATGGAAGAGCCAGTAGAAGATCTCGACGATCGAGAAAGTGCAGTAAGAGAGCCAACAATGGAAGGAAACAATGACGATTTCTTTGGTGGAGGACGTGTAGATCCTGAAGGAGAAGGAAGGGATGAAAATTCCCTCTCTACCTTGGGATTTTCTATCAGTGATCTCCCTGCAGGAACAACTCCTATGAAAAACATTCCATTGTCTGCTTTACCCAACTTCTATGGTTTATCCTCTGAAGATCCGGATGAATTTCTTTTTGAATTTGATATATTATGTAGAAGTTATGATTATGTTACTAATGCTCAAAAGTTGAAACCGTTTCCAGCCACCTTGAAAGGAAATGCTTTAAGATGGTTCATGAGCCTTGGAAGTCAGGTAATCACAACATGGGAGCAGATGAAACAGAAATTTCTGCTTAAATATCAAGACTACTGCTGGACGAGAGAAAAGAAGGATGAACTATTCAATATGGCACAAAAGCCAGACGAGAATCTGGAGGACTATGTAGAAAGGCTGCAGTACAATATACAGAGATCCGATCATCCGAATATAAGTAAGGAAATTTGCAAAACAATATTACTTAGAGGTTTAAGGGATGATTGTTTAGATATGTTAAACATGCTTGGCAAGGGAGATATATCTAAGGAATCATATGATGATATTGTTGAACTTTCTAAGAGGTGTTCAAGGGGAGCTGCAAGGAATAGAGTAAGTAATAGAGATTCCACCTATTCAAGAGTGCAGAAATCAGCCAGTGGAGGAGCAACAAGAGCTGAAATAGGTAATTTACTTGAAGAATTTAAAACTGAGATGTTAAGTTCTTTTGCTTCACAAATTGACACTTTGCAGGTTAATAAGAAGTAGGCTGAAGCAGAAGCAACTCTGGCTGTATTTTTCCTGAAGTGCAGAGAGAAACATCCACTAAGGGAATGCCCAATGGATAAAATACCAATTTTCACCCTTTATGAGAAAGACCATGAAACAAAACAATGTCCATCTCTACCAGGAATAAAGGCAGCATTGCAGCCAACAGAAGAAGAAGCTGAAGCAGTTTACCTGCTAACTCAAAGAAGACAATGGCAACCAAAAGGACAAGGTATGAACTATAGTATGCCATTTAATTGTTGGAACAATTATTCTGCTTTCGGTCAAACAAATTACCTTCCCTTCAATCAAATTCAATACCCACCCTTCAATCAAATGAATTTCCCACCCATGCAGCAATCAAACCCTCCCTTTGTTGATCCTTCAATGTGGACTCCTTGGCCTCCACAGCAGCCATCTTCTTTTAACCCTTGGAATTCAAGTTGGAGAAGCCAACAACTCCCGTATCCAAATAAATTGCCTCAATTCCAACAACCACTTCCTATGCCATCAAATGCTCCTCCAAATAACCAAATGAGACCCCAGCTACCTGTGCAACCAAATCCTAACCCCAATAATAAAGTTGTGCAAGTCATTGATATTCAGAATCAGTCTATATTTCCTACTATGCAATGTAATGATATTCATTTAAGATCTGGGAAAATAGTAGAGCCTATTATCGATGACATAACTTCTTCTGATTCTGATAAAGAGGAAACTGAGAAACATAAGAAAGCACAACCACCTTCTAACAAAAATGTTGAAATAACTGAACCACCATTCCCCGAGCGTTTGGTTTTAACTAGAACGCCTGAAACACCTGCTTTTAATCTTTTAGGGGAATTGCAAAATTTGTATGTTAAAATTCCACTTTTACAAGCATTAAGAGATGTACCAATTTATGCTAGAACAATAAGGGATATTTGTGTTAAAAAACCTGGTAGGAAAACTAAAGACCCCCTTACAGTACATGTGATGGGTGACTTATCTGCATTAATTTCCGGAAAAGCCCCTCCTATGAAATATCGTGATCCCGGCCATCCTACTGTGACAGTTCAGATTGGTAAAACAATGATTCCCCAAGTTCTGGTAGATTTAGGTGCTGCAATTAACATAATGACTCTTGAAACTTCACAATTGTTACAGCTGAATAACAAAATCAGAGATACATCCACCATTCTAGAGTTGGCTGATCGTTCTACAATTAAACCTGAAGGAGTTGTTGAGGATCTACTTATCTCAGTTGAATCCTGGAAATACCCAGCTGATTTTGTTGTATTACAGAATAAAACAAAGTTGGGGGGACATCCCTTAATTCTAGGAAGGCCATGGCTGGCCACAGCTGATGCTTTTATCAGCTGTAGATCTGGTTCAATGAAAATTTCTAATGGTTATGAAACAAAACAGCTTACTCTTTATCCTCATGCTACACCAATAATTAATAATGAAGATTCTATGTGGATGGATTATGATGATAATGCTGTTCAGCCTATTCTAACTATTGGACAAGATTTAACTCTTAAAGACAATACAGAGGATGAGATAATTAATAATTTTATTTGTGAACCTTCTTCTGTAATTGCTGAAACACACAATCAATTGACTGCAATTTTTGAAACAGATACCCAAGAAAAGATTGAATCTGAAGACTCATCTCAGACATTAACCACCATCTCATCTAAAAGCATAACAATTGAAATTGAACCTGGCAAGACATTAAACATAAATCCTGATCTAACAGTTGATGAAACACAGCAGTTAATGAAGTTATTGCATGAATATAAGGAAGCATTTGCATGGGATTACACGGATATGAAAGTTATTTCTTCTGAATTATGTACTCATCGAATTTACATTAAATAGGGATGTCGGCCTGTTTGTCAACCCCAAAGATGAATGAACCCTAATTTACGAGAAATTGTTAATGAAGAACTTCAGAAATTGCTTAATGCAGGATTTATATACCCTATATCTAACAGTGAATGGGTTTCCCCATTGGTAATTGTCCCTAAGAAAAACGGGAAATGGAGAGCATGTGTCGACTATAGAGCCTTGAATAAAGCTACTCAAAAGGATCACTTTCCTTTACCTTTCATTGATCAGGTGTTGGATAGTCTGGCAGGGAAGAAATTCTTTTCTTTTCTAGATGGATTCAGTGGGTATAATCATATTAGAATTGCACCCCAAGACCAAGACAAGACCACTTTCACTAGCCCTTAGGGAACTTTTGCTTATAGAGTTCTTCCATTTGGGCTATGTAATGCACCAGCAACTTTTCAAAGAGCTGTTATAGGAATATTTTCTGATATGCTGAATGATTCTATGGAAATATTTATGGATGATTTTACTCCTTATGGTGTGTCTTTTGAAGATGCATTACAAAATCTTGAGAAGGTACTTAAACAATGTATACAAGCTCACCTCTCCCTAAGTACTGAAAAATTCCATATGATGATGAGTGAAGGAGTGGTGCTTGGACATTTTATTTCATCTCAAGGTATTCAGGTAGATCCATCTAAAATATTGGTCATTCAGAATCTTTCTGTTCCTAAAACACAAACTGATGTGAGAAGTTTTCTAGGACATGCTGGATACTATAGAAGATTTATTAAAGATTTTTCTAAGATAGCTTCTCCATTATTTGTGTTGCTTATGAAAAATGCTGAATTTAAGTGGACTAATTCTTGTCATAAAGCTTTCCAAGAACTCAAGCATCAGTTGTCTATTGCTCCTATTTTGAGGGGGCCTGATTGGGCCCTCCCTTTTCATATATCTTCTGATGCTTCAGACACTGCAATTGGAGCTGTCTTGGGACAAGAGGAAAATCATCTTCCTTATGCTATCTACTTTATTAGCAAGAATATGACCCCTGCTGAGCTTAATTACACAGTTACCGAAAAGGAATTTCTTGCAGTAATTTATGCCATTAATAAATTTCGACATTATATCACTGGTTATTCTACTTTTCTGCACACTGACCACTCAGCTATCAAGTATTTAATGAACAAATCTATTACAAATGCTAGAGTTACCAGATGGCTATTATTACTGCAGGAATTTGATATCACAATTGTAGATCGGCCTGGTAAAGAAAATGTGGTGGCTGATTTCCTTTCACGGTTAAAAACTGATAATAATATTCCAGTAGATGATTCTTTTCCCGATGAGTATTTGTTTGCAGTTTCTGCTCACTCTCCGTGGTATGCAGATATTGCCAATTATTTGGTTGCAGGAAAATTACCATCACACCTGTCATACAGAGAAAAGAGAAGAATTGTTCAACAAAGTGCCATGTATAGCTGGATAAGTGGGTGTCTTTTCTACACAGGGCTTGATCAGGAAATCCGAAGATGCATTAGGGAAGATGAAGTGTATGACATACTGAAAGCTTGTCATGATGGCCCTTGTGGAGGGCATTTTGTAGATAAAAGAACAACACACAAAATTTTGAGGATGGGGTACTATTGGCCCTCATTATTCAAGGATGCAAAGAAATATGTAAGGGCTTGTGACAGCTGCCAGAGAATGGGTCAACCCAATCATAGAGACCAAATGCCATTAAACCCCCAGGTAGTTTCTGAACCATTTGAAAGATTGGCCTTGGATTTTATAGGACCCATTAACCCTCCATCCAATCAAAGAACTTATATATTAGTCTGTACAGACTATATGACTAAATGGGTGGAGGCCAAAGCACTTATTAGAGCCAATGAAGAGGTTGTCCTAGCTTTCTTATTTGAAGAAATATTCACTAGATTTGGAATTCCTAGAGAGCTAGTTACAGATGAAGGACCTCCATTCAATTCTCATGGTTTTAAGTCTACCCTTCAGAAATATCATATTCAACATAGAATGACTACACCATACCACCCCCAGGCCAATGGGCAGGTGGAAAGCACAAACAAAGTATTAAAATCCATTCTCACTAAAACAGTGAAGGACAACCGGAAGGATTGGTCTCAAAGGATGCCTGAAGCATTATGGGCTTACAGAACTACTTGGAGAAACACTACAGGTTTCTCTCCCTATGAATTGGTCTATGGTAAAAATTTTGTTTTTCCTGTGGAGTTTGAAATCAAAACTCTAAGAACTACTTTAGTTGTTAATCTTGATTTGACTGATGTGCAGACAGCTAGGTTGCAACAGCTTCTTGAGTTGGATGAAAAGAGATTAGATGCCATTCACCAAACAACCATGATTCAACAACAGAGAATGAAGTGGCATGACAAAATTATCAAACACAAGCAGTTCCAGAAAGGTAATTGGGCCTTGTTGTATGACTCTCGGTTTGAAAATTTTCAGGGTAAGCTACGTACACGCTGGCTTGGACCATATGAGGTAGATGATGTTTTTCCTAATGGAACGGTAAGACTTTTAACAATTGATGATTCTAAAACACCTCTACTAGTCAATGGTCATAGGCTCCGTCTATACCAGCGCCCTGTTTCTAAAGACGATTTCAAGACTGCTTGCATGACTGATATTCATTATCTTTTTCTAGGGGAGTCTTCTGCTCCTCACAGCATTTAATTTTCTGCACTATTTTTTTTAGTATTAGATTAGATTAGATTTAAGACTAATAATCCCTGTCAAGGGTTGGCATATTACAATTCAATTTTGTAGATTCTAGAAAAGCTCATTAAGGAGGACATATTCATCATAAGAAGATCTGAAGCTTCAATCACAGAAGCTTGTTCCCTTCATTTCAACCCATTTCCTAGCAATATCCCTTCACCCCATTTCTACATTATTGCCCTTTTTCCCATTTTTCCCACTTCTACCATTCCTGAAATATCATCCTTCAGCTAGTATTTTCTATCCCTTACTACTGGAATTATCCCTTATCAAACACTTCCCCCACTTGTTTCAAACCCAAGTCATTTATCCATTTTCCTGATTTTTCCTGTTGCTGAAACACCAGTTTCAGCAACGCGTCATTCATTTTTCCGTTGCGGAAACACCAGTTTCAGCAACCTGTCATTTATCTTTTCATCATTAAAAGATCATTTCTTTCCGATGCTTTACAAGCTTTTTAGTTCTCCACTTCTACGCTTCAGATTCCTTGGGTGAGAATTATTCAGTACTGAGCAGATCCTGTTACACTCCTGTTCTAAATTTCAGAGAAATCTACGGATTCTTCCATGTATATTAAGCCATTCTGAAGCACTCTACACTTCGAATTATTAAACCAAAGGTAAAAATGTAAGGTATGTGGTTTTAATGTAATGCAGTTAAATTATATATTAAAGAGAGGATCTTTCTCATAATGGTTGCAATCTCCACACGCCCAATCATCATTGCACCATACGTAGGGGGGGGGGGGGGATTTCGAAAACTGAATAATCATTTCACATTAACCAATCCTCCATCATTCTTCATATCCACTTCCACCATCATTGAGACTCCGCATCCTCTGTTGCAACAATTAGCTTGACCAAAGCCTGTGTTTCTGTCTTCTGTGCCTTTGCATATAACTCAAGCTAGTAGCCATGGGAGGATCGACTATCAGACACGAGCCTGGTTCGATAAATCTTCTTCAAATGTTCCCGGAAGCCTATCAAATTTTCCAACAAGCAGGATGGACAACATACTTTGAACAGTTAGGAGAATTTGATCAGGAGCAGGTTTTAGAGTTTGCACAAAATCTTCAGGGGAATTTCTCAGTGGTTCAAGGCATCCGCATTTCAGTTACAGAGGAGGACATAGTTCAAGTTTCAGGTTTGCCGGCTATTGGGACTCGCTGATTCAGTAGGAAGCAAGTGATTTTAAATGCATAGCAAGATTTTCTTCGTCCAGATGAACCAGTTGAACTTAAAGGCCGCGGTGTAAGTCTGCATTCACTTCCTTAACCATGGCCAACAGTAGCAGAATTCATCAAACACTACTTGACATGCGAAGGGCGTTACCAGGTAGTCTACCAACACGACTTCGTTTTGATGAATCATTTAAGGAATGGTCGATTAGTTAATATTCCCTATTATCTGCTTGGTTGTATCAAAAACATGTCCTATTATTGCAGATGGGCTAAATTCCCATTTTTATCCCTCACCCATCATCGTTTATGCCAATTGTTTCAGCAGACAACCCCAGCAGAATCAACCAACACACAGGGTTCATATACTATGGCATCTTTATTGGAAGAAAATCAGTTTTTGAAGTCTGAGCTAGAAGCCTATAAGAATGAATTAATCATGGCATGAGAAGCCTTCGATAGAGAATTGAATCTCTATATGCTAGCACACACAGCATCATCACAAAATAGGGAGCCATGCAGGGAATACATGTGCCATGAGTGTGGTAATATTTACCAGCAGGCAGGCTACAAACTAGTCAAAATTCAAGTATCTGAGGCATCTACATCAGCTGCAATAAAAGAGGAATTCCCTACTGCTCCACAAGAACCAGTAGGGCTCCCAAAAAGTGTAGAAAAAGAAACTAAACCTCAGATATCTCGCCCTGTGCTAGTTAGTGCAGCCACTCAGACAGAAACACAACCACAGATATCTTGTCCTGAGCTAGTCAACTCAGCCACTCAGACAGTATCACAACCGCAGATATCTTGCCATGAGTTAGTCAGTGCAGCCACTCAAACAATGTCCCAACCTAGTACTTCTAATGCCAGCACACAGACCCTGCCATGGAATCAATTAGAACTGATGAACAAATGGAAGAAACAATATGCTGAAGAACAAGATAAAATATTACAGCAGCACAAGTTAGCATGGCAGAATCACATGTATGCCAACTGGGATAGTTGGGAACAGACTTTGCTACAGCTTAGGGATTCCAAGAAGGAAGTCAAGGAATCAAAGGAAAAGATGGCCTTGATGTTTTCATTAGTGCAGAAGTTGATGGCTACCCGCAAACCCTCTGTAAATTACTCTCTCTTCCTTTCTGAACGTTTAGTTTATTTTCAATTAAAAGAAATAAAGGATGGCAGACCTCATGAATTGCTTACTTCAGAACAATTTGTTGAGACTTTTGCTGAGGCCCCTGAAAGTGACCAGCATTTGCTGTGCGAACTTTACCTCCACAATGAGGCCATTCCTGGCAATAGAAGAGTCAATATCATTCCAATTGCAGGTGATATACAAATAAGGGCATTTGTTTAATTTTTGGCCAATCAACTCACCTGGAAAACTGCGTTTATTGCAAGTAGTCATAATGAGGAGAATAGGCTCCTTTGGTTTAGACCAGAACCTTTAAGTCTAGCCATGTTTATAGCACAATATCACCAATTCTTACAGAAGCCAGGAATGCATAGGTACATGCAACAACTACAGGCTTCAACACTTTTGAAGTGTCAACATCAAATCAGAGTAAAGGGGACTGCTGCATTGAAGGCCAACACTATGTTTTGGCAGCAGTCATGTAAAGAAAGACAAGATTATCACCCTTTTAACCTTGAAAATCTTGAAGCTGCACTTTCCAGGGTACCTAATTACATTGGACGCATTCGACATTGTGGAGTAAACTGGATTGGTTACCATTTTCATTTTCCAATTCTATGGATGCCTTCAGAGAAATATCAGTGTCACTACCAATTGGATGGCAGAGATGAAGCTTTAGCATGGCAGCAATTGCAGAACAATAGAGGATTCCGAGCTCCTACAGATGCCACCTTCTCCAGCTACTACTTGAGCAACTTGCATGCACAGAATCAGTACTCAGACTCTGACTCAGACTAGGGGTTGCCTGAGGACATGCAACATTTTCATCTGGGGGGGATGTTAGGACTCCACTATGTAGCATTTTTACTATATACTTTGACACCATCTTACCTTTATAACCATGTTTAAAAAGGATTCCATTATCATTTTCATTTACTTTATCCCAAGGTATATAAAATCCTCTTCTTTATTATATGTTTAATCTATTTACATATAATTCCATAATACTCTTATATTTTATCATTAATCGAAGTGGATTGTTGCTAACATAAGTCTAAAAGATCGCAGATAAGTTATATGCTGTGCTGGAACAATCGGCCGTTGCTGAAACAGTCAAACTTCGTTGCTGAAACAACCGACTCCGTTGCTGAAACAGTTGACTTCGTTGCTGAAACAGCCAGCAAGCACGCAAATTTCGTCACTCGTAATTTGCGATTCTGGAAGATTATTTTGTGGAACAATGGCAACAGCATGAAGACGTGGTTACACGGATTATTCTGAAGATAGCATTCTTGTTGTATCTGTTGTAACAATATCTTTTTATGGAAGAACAGAATAGTCCTGTTTTAAGAAAGAAGAACAGAATTGGGATAAACACAGATTCGCTCTCATGTAATTGTAAGAGATGTATCCTCTTTAAAAAGAGGAGACATCATCATTAGAAGGGAGTTTGAGTTTGAAAGCTACAGGAGAACATTGTATTTGAGAGACTGGAGCTAGACTCCATCTGTAATGTATCATTTCTTTTGACAGATGAATAAAATCTTCTTTTGAGCGTTTCAATTTAATTCTTTCCCTGGGGAATCTTGTGAGAGGGAAAGGGCCCGCCTTCCTCACAAGATTCACCCTTCTGTCCCTGTATTTTGTTTAATTTCTTTATGTTATTTGCACTTTACTTTAATTCTGTTGCTGAGACACCAGTTACACAGTTCTGTAGTTTATTGAATATTTTGTTTCCTTAACGCTGCATGTGTTCAGTACATTCATTCTTAAGAAGTTGAGAAATCTATTTCTGTTATATGTTTGAATGTATAATGCTGGGAAGCAGGTGCTGAAGGTTCCTGTACAAAGGAATAGGGTCCTGCTCCCACTAATTGCCTTTCTTTTCCTGCAGTGTGATTAGAAATAGGAGACAAGTGCTGAAGGTTCCTGTTCATGGGAATAGGGTCTTGGTCTCTTGAGTTATCTTTGCCACAGAGTGATTAGTGTCAGGCAGCAGGTGCTGAAGTTCCTAATTAAGGAATAGGGTCTTGTTCCTGTTATGGTTGATTGGTTTCCTTTCCTGCAGATTGATTTCCCTCTATTTGAATTCTAAACTACAACATAGGAATTACTTCTGCTATAGCATAATTGAATTTAGCTTTGATTAAACAGAGTGTGAATAATTAGATTTGTATGATTGATAATTGTGTGGCTTTTTACTACAACATTGTTTTTGCTTTTGAAATTGAGCATATCCAGTGCGTGATTGTCTTTGGAATAAAAAGACTTCCTCGGGTTGACAATTTATGTGGAGCTTGAATTGTGAAAACAAATAAAGCGACCAACAGTAAGTATTGTTTTCAAAGATATTTCTTTATGCTTAGTTAAGTTATTAGGCTAGTTATGAAGTTTAAGAGGTTTTTTGTTTTGTTTCGGTTGGGAATCATTAACTAACATGGTCATATGAAGCGAAGAAGGAAGTAAGTGGATAGGTTAGAAAGTGCTAAACCATTGGGCTATGGAGTCATAAAAGGGTTTACTCACACATCAACCATCGAATACTTTTCAAAGGGCAAGTCATCTATATCAGAAGATCTTTTAAGTTGATTTTGTGATAGGGAACATTAAGGAGTGAAATGAAAGTAGAAACTTGTAAGAAAACAAAGGCAACCTAAGATCAAGCAAGGAATTTTAAGATAACATTCTTTTGGCATACACTCATGAAAAACACATATGAGATAAACATAAAAAGCAACCTAAGATCAAGCAAGGACTTTAAACCTTTCCTGCTTTCGGCCTACTCTTAAGGGAAATAATCAAAGAAACTCTTTAAGACCAAACAAGGGACAGAGCTAACCATAGACTTCCTTGTTTAAGACTCTACTTAGCATGCAATGAAAATAACATTTAAGAACATTATCTCAAGTTCTACTCAACAAGACATGGTCTCACCAACATTCTTGACTAGTTATACTCTATTGGTAACACTCTTAAATACACATTTAGAGGAAAACATACAGATAAAGCTTATCAGTTAGAATTAGGGTACTTTAGAAGTAAATCATAATCTATATTTTTCTGCTCTTTATCAGAGAATGTGAACAAAATGGAAAACATAAGGGAATCCACAAAGACAATGAGGAAAACACATCACCAATGATTTAGATCAGGATCCAGTGAATCTGCTGCTGTATTGATGTCCAAAAACAGTTACATAATTTGAGCCCAACAAATTTTACAGTCCAATTCTTCTCTTCCCAGCCTGCTATATTACAACTACTCAGTAACTCTAACTCAACAATAGTTCAACAATTAACAATTTTCCAACCCTTTACAATAAATTTTCTGTGAATACTTATAGGTGAACGAAGAAGAGTGCTGCATAAATGGTAATAAATGCGAATTAAGACAGAGTGGGAGAAGTGTTCGAATGCCCATTTTGCTCAATAAACATAGCATTGAATACTTGTACCATTTTGGTAGTTTTTTCCTATTTCTATGCATATCTGGTAAGAAAGGTAATAACTTCGAAGTGTTTCTTTGAAGATAATTGTGGCTGAAGTACCCTGTTTGACTTCTCGGATAAGCAAACTGTCAATTTTCTTGGTTTTGTAGCCCCATGTTTGCTTAATAACTTCTCTAGCTATTTCAAAGAGGGTTAGGTAGTAGGATGGCTATCAAAGTGTCTGTGTGAAGTAACATAGGCCGCAGGTGTCCTTTTAGTCCTTAGGAGAAATAAATGCTTCTATGGATGTGGCTTTAGAGGCTTTCCTCTGCTGACTTGTATTCAAACTGTGTTGTCCTTCGAGACTATGAGTTTAGGTGTGTATTCTTCAACTTAAAGCTTAACCTCTTTGTCTTTATCTTTCTGATCTCCTTTTCAGTGTACCCGTAGTTTTGGCACGCTGGAGGGTTTTATTTGTAATCAATGTCCATAAAACCTTCGATTAAATCTGAAATTCGATCCCTCAGCCCCTTTAAACCCTGATTCTTTGTCCATGAGAGATATTTGGACAAATTCGCCATTAAACCTACACATGACGATAAACGAGTTAAGAAATCCTGTGTTTCTTGGTTTAACTGCAATAGAGGGCTCGAGCATGGGCAGAGGAGCAGTGCAGAGGAGGCGAATGCAGTGGGGTGAGCTTCCATGGTAGAAACCAGGAAGAGAAGGTTTAAACAGGATTTATGGCGTGAAAAATAAAAATATGGATTTGGAAAACCAACAGTGGTTTTCACGTGAAGTTTGGGAAGTAAGCGGTATTGCCCCGGGGGAACGCGATTCGGTCGAATGGTTGACACATATGCCTCTGAAAACCACCCATTTCACGTTCTAAACGGTCGATTAGATTTATTTGTGAAATGAACATGAAAAAGGCTTAATTCCATCTAATCTGTGGGGGGGGGGGTAGATCCACAGTGGAGATTACGGAAAAACACAGTGGGAAGGATTCACGTGGTCGAGTGGGACCAACAGGGAAATATAGAAAATATAAAGAAAATACATATAGCAGGGGCACTTTTGGGTATGGAAGGATTTTTGAACTTGGTGCTTCCGCAATGAATCTTGGCCATTGCATCGAGATAAAGAATGGATGGCTCAGATCCAATCGCAAGATTGGCCATCGGTGGGGTAAAGGGTCTGGGCACCAAAAAAGGGATCACTGATGAGCCAATGAGCGATGAGAGAAGAAACAACGATGAACGAAGGATCGTCGGATCTGGAAGCAGATCGAGAGTTAGGGTTTTATCGGGGGATCGCATCAGCAGGGGAAAACAAAATTGGGGGAGGGTCGCTGCGATGTGCAATGGAGCAGGAAGTACGTCGGCCGTCCGATCCTTGGGGAGATGGATGGTCACGATTTCATCAGCCAATCAGCCATCGACGGAAAAGGAAGACGGAAGTGGGAACTTTGGATTGTGTTGATGTGATGGAAAGATGGATTTCTGATGCACTGATGCACTTGGTCACTGGGCTCAAGTCATATGAGTGCAGGGTGGAAGATTTAAGCCCTCGGAATATCGCATCGAGGGGAAAAAGAGGAAGGGACGCAGGCCTTTGGAGTTTGGATTTATGATTTGCCGAGGACCATCGGATTTGCAGCAAGATCTACGGTGGGGGGTTTAAATCAGGAAAGTGCACAAGGCCTAAAGGTTTAAAATGAGTAGAAAATAGGCCAAGATGGATTCTTTTGAGGTTTTTTCAGGTTCCGATAGAGTAAACGGAGGGGTCTTTAAATAAATAAAAATGGATTTTTATGGTTTGAAAGGGGATTTTTTGGGGAATTGAAGGGATAATGAAGGGAAAGGGGGATTTTTAGGAGGGAATAATGAAGAAGAGGCTTTTGAATGCAGAGATCAAATAGCCAGGTTTTTTGAAGTATAAGGAACATAGTAGAGGCTTCAAGAAGTCACAGATTTTGCCTGAAATTTGTTTCTTGAAGACTTAAAGACCCCTTTTTAGCCATTTTTACATATGTAAAAATTATGGATGGCTAACACATAGTATGGAATTATTGATGAGCCATACCTCGCACATCATTATGCAAATTTCCGCATAGCATAGGCATATATGGGTCATGAAGCCTTTTTGACTGAGAAGAAACTTAACGCATGTGCCATTGTTATCAAAGCCCTCCTCATGTAAAACTAAAGTGTGATTAATGGATTGATTAAAGACGCATACACGGAATCTTGTGGTAGGGGAGGGGGGACACACAAGGAAAAGAGGGTGCAGCCCGATGAAGACCGTTTCCAGCCGATCCGACAGGACGAGGAAAATTGCAGAGCAGCGAAAGGGTGACTCGTTTATTCCGTGCTTGGTCTTATCGCAGTGCAGTCTCTAGCAACATGCTGTGATCAACATTAGTCATGAGAAAAATTCATATTGCAGGTATTTATTCAGCCATCGATACCATGACCATTCTAACTCCTCCTCTTTGAGAAAAAGGAAATTACCCACCAAATTTTCAAGATATAGATAAATATTACAAAATATTTCTTCACGTTGATCATGGGCTATTTTCTTTCTGTGCCATCGCACCGTCACACATGAGTCTGGAAATCCCATACTTCCCTTGGTGCATGAGAGGGATGCAAATCATAATGACATCGCCTCTCAGATTGGACAGACCGTGAATAGCTGCGTCATGGACACAACATCGATCATGTCTTGATTGAATGCAGAATAGGGAGTTCTGTTTGAAATTTCTGAGGGAATGTGACCTATGGTGTGTGCGACCAAGTTGTTGGGTCGAAGATCATGTAGAGCATTCTAAAGTGTGACTTCCATGGCCATGCAACTGTGTGACTAATTTGTTGAGTCGCAAACCTGATGAAGCAGGTCAAAACTGCAACTGGCATGGTAGTGCGACCATGCGACTTTTGTGAGGTAACGTTTCGAACTAAAGAAAACACTGGGTTGCATTAATTTTTAGATTGCTGAGTCGCACAAGCTCAGAAACAGGCTGATGGCATGACCTCCCCTAAATTACGACTTTGCGACTTTGCCTGTGAGTCGCATTCCCCCTCTAAGTGGGGCTGTCACATCACATCACCCAACTAACTGCCCATTTCATCCGGTATGCTACTAGGTGATGACTAGTGAGTCGCACTACTTAGGGTCGCAAGATCTCCCCTCAAGAAGGTAGCTGCGGTTGCGACCTCATAATTCGGTAATCCTGCAACCTGTGCTTTGCGTGCAAAAAATGAGAAAGCCTACTGACGGTGTCCGGGGAAGAACACGATGAGCGGCAACACCATGGTTTCAAAGCAATTAGACATGTCAATGTGTAGGCTCGTGGGAAATTGCAAAACTAGAAACTCTTGCTCAAGTTACCACTTCTCATTTGGCACAAATTGCATCCCTCTCCATGCATAAGATCAACGCTCGGTTTACATTTGCGTGTACATGCAGGATTTAAGTCACGAAAGCCAGATCTTGGCATTCTCGCACGCTCTTGAAATTATGACCTTTCAAACTCCATTCCAAAGGGTCTCCTCGTTATCAATATCCTGACGTAAACCTTATAAAACGAGTAGAGTATCTTTGGCACATATCATGGTTTCTGTATGAAGAACATGAGGGAACAATCCCATTTGGCACTCCATTTCCAATGGGTTCTAGACCAATAGGAGGTATGATGTGATACCAGCAAGGAAAACCTCTGCCCCAACCATACAATATCAATGCCTCTGATGACAGAGGCACTTAGGTCAAATAAATACATCTCCATCGATCCTATTGATGGGCTCCACCGCAAACATTCAGATCCTGGGAGAACTCAGCGGAGACTATGTTGTGACACATATCTCAGGCTTTAACTTTTCAGATTCCTTTTCTTGTGGCTTTCAGCTCCCCAGAAACTTGTTGTTATATATGGATGATCACAACCTTTATGTGTGGGATGTACATAATTTATCAAATATCCCCAGGGTCTGCGCATATTTTTCTCACAATGCCTATACATGGGATATTTCTAACCCTCTACCAAATCACAAGATGGAAACTAGAAACCCATTACATTCTGTGGGAGATGGCACATGAAAAGGGTCTTTTATCCTATCAATGGGTTTCACTGCAAACATTCAAATACTGGGAGAACTCAGTGAAGACAATGCTGTAGCACAAAACTTGACCAAATAGGGGTATAAATTTATTATTTTCAATCTTACAATTAATTAAATAAGCCTCTGGCATTACTATTATTCGATCATGAAGACGTGTAACCTATGCTATGTGATTGCAGGTAGAAGTTTTGTTTGCACGAGGAGCTAAAGTCTTCCCCAATAAGCAAAGAGGTCCTTTGCAAAGCAAGTGGATTATCACAAAACCCCAAGAAACTCACTCTAAGCTCAAAGGCACCTGGTCATGTTCACGAGACAGATATGTAGGAAAAGGAATCTTGCCGTGAAGCACATATTTCACCGAAAGAAGATTTGCTCGAGGTCACAAGTCGTGGAATGACCAAGGTAGCAAGTCACGGATTGACCAAGGTCGCAAGTCGCAGATTTTCTCGAGGTCGTATCTCATGGATTGATCAAGGTCGTAGGTCGCAGATTTCCTGAGGTCACAAGTCGCAGTTTTTTCGGGGTCGCAGGTTGCGGATTGCCTGAGGTCGCAGGTCACGGATTTCCCAGGGTCATGGGTCACAAATAGTCCAAGTCACAAACCATCCCAACAATGAGGAAGACCAAGACTCGAGGGGGCAACTCAAGGGTCATCTCAGACTATATGTACAACTTCGAGGAAGGATTCACGGGACTTTTAGCTCGACAATGAAAGCCAGTATGGTAGAGGAATTGTGGCCAGAGAGATAAAGGCACTCAGCTCTTGATATCAAGTAGAAAAAAGGGTATCAAGGCTAGGGTTTTGCATAATTCATTGAGATGAACAACCCATGTTCCACTATTGGGTTTTAACAAGTTGTAAACATGTATTTGACGTTGCAGCAGCATTAATAATATATTCTCCTTCTCGGCACTGATTCATGTGCTTTTTTTTGGTGATAGTACTAGTTGTTTAGTACTTCATTATGTTGTACGTTTTATTTCATGCATGTCATCGGTTATGAACTATTTCTCAATGGTTGTATGTATGTCTTCTTTTGGATTAGTGTTTATTTGTCCTTTCCATGGCAGTAGTCTATTGTGAACTACTTTGCATTTAACTTCTGGCGTGTTTTCTTTCACATATGTTTGACTGGTTTTCGGCTAACTGATCCCAGTTACGGCATATCCCCCTTTTATTTTTGCTGCTTAGACTCATTGGTACCTTTGTTTATGGTTCGTTAATCTTGGGCTGATTTTTTGCTTCATTGATTGGCCATTTCACCTTCGCCTCTGCTTCGTCATCTTCTCATCCGACAACCAAGAGTGGAAACAATTATGGTGGCAACTGAGCCCACATACTGAATGGGGCTCATATCCAAATGGTGTGAGGTCTAATTGGGACCTTTCACCGGGGAGACCCCCCTTGTTGTCGGCAGTACATTTTTTCCCGTCAACAAATTGGCACTAGAAGGATGGCCAGATGACAAGTTGAGCCCTTAGAGCTTGCAGTTCGTCTCATATATGTAATGGATCGTCCCCAAATCATTCTCCCGAGGTGTTTATCAAATTTATCTGGTTCTCGGTGCTCAATCCCCGATGAACCTATGTATCACTTGTCCCAGTTAAAATTCAATGGTGAAAGTGGAGTTTCCATAACCAATCACCTTTCATATTTCTGTGAGTTTTGTGAGTGTTATGAAGTTGAAATCAGGGAGTTGGCTTGCATGATTTTCTCTCTCACTCTCGAATATTGCGCTGAGAAATGGTGCTGCACACTGCCGGTAGCTTCCATCCATTCATTTGAATAGCTCGCCGATGAATTACAACAAGCTTTTCATAGGTACGATTTTCAAAATGTATTAATGAAGTTAAATGAGATCAGAATGGAACCTCACGAATCTATAGAGGAGTTTTCTATCAGGTTTGTTAATTTTTTTCTTGAGTTCCCAAAAAGGGATATCGATTGGACATATTTAATTGGACAGTTTCGACACGTGGTTTTCATTTCCCTAGAGTAATTTCAATCGACAACCAAGCCTGATCCTAGCGACTATTCTGATGATATTCAAGTTGCCAGTTGTTCAGATTTTGTCCCAAAATCTTTCACACACTCTGTCAAATGAAATCTTTTACACACTTTGTCAAATGAAAAGCATATTGGACTAACATCTCTCCCTGTCAATGAAACCTATCTCGAGTCCACCAAATGTCTGCCTGGGTACGATTCTAAATCTCATTCTCATACTGATAATAAATTGAGTCTTGTCCTGGGAAAAGTTGATTTCCCTACAAAATAATTGGACCGTGATGGGCATATGAAATCATTAACCTCTTTGGATGACATTGATGTACATGAGGAAGGCCCTTGTGCGGTTGATACCCCTGCTTCCGAATCTTTTCTTTCATTATTCCCTGATTTATTTGATAAGTCCACCACACCAGTAATTTCTTCAAGTCATTCAAAATTTTCTTATATTTTTATTGGCGACAATCATAAGCACACGGGTGGTGTTTCACAATCACACTATGAAATTGATGAATCCCTTATGTCTGATATTTTTCATCCAAAATATTTAAACAACCAAAGGAGTGTCTTCCTACCTAGGCAACTTCAAGACATTTCTTTTATCGATTCATCCCAACTATTAACTCCTGTGAAGCCTAATGTGAGAGGTACCCAACCTGATCAAACTGATGGCTCTAGTGATCACTGCTTATCTAAAAACATATTCACACATAACGTTGAGGACTATCACTTGTATCTTTTTTTCGACCATATGAAGCCTCTAAAATTTGATGATCTGCTTTGCGAAGATTCAAGGACCCATCAAGAAATCGAAGCAATTCAACTTCTGCTGGTTGTTACCTCAAGTTCTTACGATCCTGATGAGACCCCTCAAACAAGTCCAAGTAGGGTTCCTTGAATTAGGGTTTTTGAAATGACAGTTCCCACATATCACACTCCTCTCAGCATAACCGCATCAGATGTCAGCTCATTCAAGCAGGTCTTCCATTTGATTGATCTTTCCCTGTTTACAAATCTCTATTACCTAATGACCGGTATGCAACAACCGATGTACCCTAATTTATTCACTGGAAGGGAAACACCGACCAATGTCTCTGATATTTTCGGTTGTTGCCCAGCCAATACTAATTGCATTCAGGCACAAGCGTGTGATGTTTGGCAAACCTCTCTACTCCCTGAAATTTTTTTGGTCAATTCATCACATCTTGGAGAATCTAAAAAATCTGATACATTGGATTGTCAATCTGTCAGTGTGAAAACATTTGGCCGAATTGATATAAAGTCCACTGACATTTTTCCAATCACCACAATTAATGATCACATCCATTCGCCAGTTGATCTCGCCAAACCATCAAAGTTGGGAAGCCTCCCACTCAAAGGTCTGGAGTTTGTTTAGGACGGTGAGGAATTTCAGCCTCCACTAAAGGTTGATTCGGATCCTCACATCCTCAACAAAACCCAGGGACAACTCCAAACTAGGGTTTTCATAATTAGGGTTTCTGCACTTGGATTCACAAGCATCTATAATTCACCTGTTATATGCCTATTTTTTCCATTCCATTAAATTAATCCTCCTCAACACCATGATGAGATTCTCGGCTAGTTTTCCGGGACCTATCCGATGAATATACCTAAAAAGAGGCAATGTCTTCCCCCGATTCCATCAGACCTAAGGTTGTGCGTGGGTGGATGTGTGTCATTTTTTAATGATTTTAGGTTTCGAGTACATACTTCTGTGTATCAGGATGAAAGTGCAATTCGGCTTGAACAATCCATTCTGGCACATTCTCTGGTAAATAGCCATGACCGTCTTATTGTTGCACATTCTCTTTAGGTAAGTCTTGTTGTTTGTGCACAATTTTGTAGGCTGGCTCTGATTGCAAACATTTTTGTTATTGCAGGACCGGAGCTAATGAGGTGGTTGCACTGGAAAGATGATTTCACATAACCCGGCCACCTCTTTGGTTAAACTAGGGTTTTAGGTTTAGGATAGCTAGGATATGCTAATAAAATTTTGTTAATCAAGTTGTTAATTACGTTTACTTGCTAAGGTTTTTCTTGATGGTTTAAAATTATGCTTGTTGTCTTTTATTGCGATCAATAGTTTATGCATTATAATTATCCGTTTATGTTGCACTCATTTTCTTCTGGTTTTTCTTATTGCTGCATAATAGTCAAATAGTCACTGCATGTGCTTTGCCTTGTTTCCAACCTGCAACTAGTTGGTCTTTCTCACAAATGGCATCGCATTGCGTCATAAGCCTCATCTGTTGCATTTCATTGCATTCTTTCTCTCTCGCATCATTCGCATTGGTTATTAACATGGATTGGAAATTTTCCTTACATTGCATGCCACCACATGAGCCCTCATTAGAACCAGAGGCTCCAATCCCTCGGTGCCCTGACTGGCCTCGTTATGTCTCCTTGTATATGTCTGAAGCCAGGTGGGTTTCTTTCACCTCTCTACATGCATCAAAACCCTAACCCTATTGTTTGTTCGAGGTTGTGGTAGTTACCCCAAGAAGCAACTTCTCTTAGAACAAGTCATCAAGGTTGCATTCTCAACTTTATCCCTGTGAGTTTAAATTCATTAGCTAGGGAGATACGAGCCGGTTGCTTGTGGGAAACCTTAACGTGTTTGAATGTACTATACCTGTAACCTGAGCCTTGTGCCCAGCATAGTCTCGAACATCTTAATGATCTGTTCTGCACGTTTCGCCTAGGGTGGTAGGTAGGATGTGAAGACTTGGCATGAGGGCAAACCTAAATCACGATATCTTTCAGTTTCTGTCAAACAAGAAAAAAACCTCTCTTGCCCATAAAATAAGTCGGGATCCCTCATCTGCCCATGCAAAACAAGTGCCATGAGCACATGAAAATAAGTGTTGCAAGCACATGAAAAAATAAGGGTAAAGGATTGAGAAAGGCTTCCTGCGTAGAGAGGTAAGGCAACGACTCTGCCAGGGTACTGACCAGGCTTGCTGGTAGCGGAGCAACATTTGTGATTTCTTGAAGTGACTCCGTCGGGGTACTATCCAAGCCTCCTGACAACGGAGCAACACCAGAAACTTATTTTAAAAATTCTAAATATAATAAGCTTGCTTCCTTTCTCTCTACATCATCAACCAACCACTGGCATCCATAAACTTCCTCTTTGATGCATTTTGATTAATGAGACCTAGCTGGGGCACAAGGATTAGGCATATCTGAAAAGGCCAAAAAAATACATAGGTACCCTCAGAACTTGTTCAATATTCCCTTGCATCCCTACCTGGACTCAGAATTTTGTTGGGGTGTTGATAGAGATACTGGATTCTACCAGTGGTTAGCCAATTGTTGTAGCCGATACAACACCACCCAAAATTTTGGGTATATTTAAAATTTCAGGTTCCCCTGATCGCTTAGCCATTAGGGTTTTGACCCGACTTGTAGTCATTGAACCTTCTCACCATCATGACGAGATTCTTTTGCTGTAACCACGCCATGTGTGGGAGGATCATCATGCATACACTCGAATGGAAACTTCTCTGTGCATTAAGTATATTCATTAGAAGCCCTTTCATCATGGATCATTTAGGCATTCTGTTTGGATACTTCACCAAGCTCATGTAAATTATTTAAGGGAATCATTCTCTACAGGGTAACTATGAAGTAATTAATTTTATAATGTTTCATACAGGTCAGTCCCATGGATGATATACTCATAAATTTCATCACCACACCTAGGAAAATAAACTGAAGCTAAACAACAAGGCCACAGCTGTGAAATGGGACATTTTCATCCACATGCCCCCCAGTACATGTGGGGATGAGACTTAAGGCTACAGTTGAAGACCTTGTTAAGGAAGATGACAAGGATGAAAAAACAAGTGAGGGGGAGAAGCAAGTGAGTAGTATTGTTAAAAGGAGGATGGTGTGGTACATGTTTATCCAAATAAAGAATCAAGGAAAGAGCTTTTCATGTTTTTGATGCAACAACATTATCCACTAATATAAATCAGATACCTAGAATCAATCCATTGGGAAATGTTCGTACCTTGTGCCTTCATGCATGAACCAGAAGCATTTGTTGCGTTTTATCAAATCTAAGTTGAAGGAGGAACCAGACAAGGTAGTTATATTCTAGGATGGCAAATGTCTTACCTCAAAGGAAGTTTTTGAAAGTCCTACAAGATACCAGCTCAATGTTGATCTCCTGGATGTACATGTAGAAGAGAATACATTTCACCAATTTGATAAGTCTAGTCTGAAGTATAACCCATGTGGGAAAAGTAGACTCAGAATATTTCCCTAAAGCAAGACAATCTCATTCAAGGTTGTTCTCTTGCTGAGCTGTCAAACAAGTATGATCTGATCCGGAAGCAAGTGAATGTCAAATGGGAGAATATGGTATATCTTTTTATGAAAGGAAACATAGCCAATGGAACCAGTCAACAAGTGGTTTTGTTAACAATGAGATATACAGCGAAAGTGCCATCTGGTTAATTCAGTCTCCTCAACTGTACAATGTGTACAAAGGATGTTCGGCTTTGATATGGTAGATGATGAAATTAAACCTGAAAGGTGTCCCATAAAGCACACCCCAACCCTAGCTCAATGGACAAATGATTTCAATCCTGATTTTTCATATCATCCTTATTATTTCTATGCAAATCTGTACACACTCTACAAGCTTCATGAGAGGAATGACAAAAATTAAAATTCGTCCTCGTTATGGCAAGGCTAGTGATATTAATCACTTGGCAACTGCATTCCTATGGAAATAATCTTAGGAGGCCTCCTAGATTGGCGTGGCCCCATGTTTCCCTTTCAACAAGCGGTCCATTACCGATCCATTTGACAAAATGAACCTCTTTTGCTGTCAGTTTTGGAAGCTCAATGCTTGTGATCTTTGTGAAAGCACTCACCGGCCGGGATTCTCTCATCCGCGGGAGTCTCATTGGATGGAATAAAATATTACATCAGAGGCCTTAAAGGGAATGACATACATAAGACAAATGTATCTCATACGTGAGTTGAATTTCACCATGAAGTTTGGAAGGAGAAGGGTAATATCTGGTTCAAAGGGGAATCATATTTTTAATTAAAGGAGGGGTCCCATCCCATACAAAAGCCATAGTCAAAGGGAGAACGAAACATTCGAATGACTATGCATTATAAAATTCCTTGAAGACCATGAGCTAACATAAGCATAGACACAACTCCATAAATGTACACTGTATGGACCGCTCGATGAGCGATACCTCGCACATCATTATGCAAATTTCCACACAGCATAGGCATATATGGGTCATGAAGCCTTGTTGATTGAGAACAAACTTAACACATGTGCCATTGTTATCAAAGACCTCCTCATGTAAAACTAAAGAGTGCTTAATGGATTGATTAAAGATGCATACGCGGCATCTTGTGGTAGGGGAGGGGGGCCACACAAGGAAAAGAGGGTGTAGCCCGATGAAGACTATTTGCAGCTGATCGAAGAGGATGAGGAAAACCGCGGAGCAATGAAAGGGTGACTCGTCTATTCCGTGCTTGGTCTTATCGCAGTGCAGTCTCTGGCAGCATGCTGTGATCAACATTAGTCACGAGAAAACTACATATCGTGGGTATTTATTCAGCCATCGATACCGTGACTGTTCTAACTCCTCCTCTTTGACAATAAGGAAATTACCCACCAAATTTTCAGGATACAGCTAAATATTACGAAATATTTCTTCACGTCGTTCATAGGATTTTTTCTTTCTGTGCCATCGCACCGTCACACATGAGTCTGGAAACCCCATACTTCCCTTGGCACATGAGAGGGATGAAAATAATCATGACATCACTTCTCAGATTGGACAGGCCATGAATAGTTGCGTCATTGACACAACATCGATCATGTCTCGATTGAACGCAAAACAGGGAGTTCTGTTAGAAATGTCTGAGGGAATGCAACCTATGGTGTGTGCGACCAAGTTGCTGGGTCGCAAATCATGTAGAGAGATCTAAAGTATGACTTCCATGGCCATGTGACTATGCGACTAAGTTGCTTAGTCACAAAGCTGATGAATCAAGTCAAAACTGTGATAGGCATTGCAGTGCAACCATGCGACTTCTGTGAGGTCACATTTCAAACTAAAGAAAACAATAGGTTGCATTAATCTTCAGATTGTTGGGTCGCACAAGCTCAGCAACAGGATGACGGCGCGGCCTCCCCTATATTACAACTTTGCGACTTCACCTGGGAGTCACATTCCCCCTCTAAGTTGGGCTCTCACATCGAATCACCTAACTAACTGCCCATTTCATTCGGTATGCGACTAGGTGACGGCTAGTGAGTTGCACTACCATAGGGTCGCAAGATCTCCCCTCAAGAAGGCAGCTGGGGTTGTGACCTCATAATTCGGTAATCCTGCAACCTGTGCTTTTCATGCAAAAAATGAGAAGGCCTACTGATGGTGTCCGGGGAAGAACACGACGAGCGGAAGCACCATGGTTTCAAAGCAATTAGACATGTCAATGTGTAGGCTCATGGGCAATTGCAAAACTAGAAACTCTTGCTCAAGTTACCACTTCTCATTTGGCACAAATTTCATCCCTCTCCATGCATAAGATCAATGCTTGGTTTACATTTGCGTGTATATGCAGTATTTAAGTCACGAAAGCCAGATCTTAGCATTCTCACATGCTCTCCAAATTACGACCTTTCAAACTCCATTCCAAAGGGTCTCCTCGTTATCAATATCCCGACATAAAAATTATAAAATGGGTAGAGTATCTTTGGCGCATATCATGGTTTCCATCTGAAGAACATAAGGAGGGAACAGTCCCAGTTGGCACTCCATTTCCAATGGGTTCTAGACCAATAGGAGGTATGATGTGATACCAGCAAGGCAAACCTATGCCCCAACCATACAAGATCGATGGCTCTGATGACAGAGGTGCCTAGGCCGAAATAAATACATCTCCATCGATCCTATTGGTGGGATCCACCGCAAACATTCAGATCCTGGGAGAGCTCAGCAAAGACTATGCTATGACACATATCTCAAGCTTTAACTTTTCGAATGCCTTTTCTTGTGGCTTTCAGCTCCCCAGAAACTTGTTGTTATATATGGATGATCACAACCTCTATGTGTGGGATGTAAATAATTTATCAAAGATCTCCAGGGTCTATGCATATTTTTCTCACAATGCCTATATATGGGATATTTCTAACCCTCTACCAAATCACAATATAGAAACTAGAAACCCATTACATTCTGTGGGAGATGGCACATGCAGAGGGTCTTTTATCCTATCAATGGGTTTCGCTGCAAAAATTCATATTCCAGGAGAACTCAGTGAAGACCACGTTGTGGCGAACCACTTGACCACAAAAGGGTCTAAATTTATTATTTTCACTCTTACAATTAATTAAATAATCCTTTGGCATTACTATTATTCGATCATGAAGACGTGTAACCTATGCTATGTGATTGCAGGTGGAAGTTTTGTTTTCACGAGGAGCCAGAGTCTTTCCCAATAAGCAAAGAGGTCCTTTGTAGAGCATGTGGATTCTCAGGAAATGCCAAGAAACTCACTCTAAGTTCAAAGGCACCTGGTCACGTTCACGAGACAGAGATGCAGGAAAAGGAATCTTGCCGTGAAGCCTAGATATCACTGAAAGAAGATTTTCTCGAGGTTGCAAGTCGCGGATTGACCAAGGTAGCAAGTCGCGAATTGACCAAGGTCACAGGTCATATATTTCCTCAAGGTTGCAGGTCATGGATTGACCAAGGTCGCAGGTCATAGATTTCCCAAGGTCGCAGGTCGCAGATTTCCTAGGGTTGCAGGTCGTGGATTGCCTGAGGTCATAGGTCATATATTTCCCAGGGTCGTTGGTTGCAAATAGTCCAATTCGCAAACCAGCCCAACAGTCGAGAAGACCAAGAGTCGAGGGGGAAACTCAAGGGTCATCTCAACCTATATGTACAACTTCGAGGAAGGATTCATGAGACTTTTAGCTCGACAATGAAAGCCAGTATGGTAGAGGAATTGTGGCCAGAGAGCTAAAGGCACTCAGCTCTTGGTATCAAGTAGAAAAAATGGTAGCGAGGCTAGGATTTTTCATCATGCTTTGTGATGAACAACCCATGTTCCACTATTGGGTTTTAACAATTTTCAAACATGTATTTGATGTTGTAGTAGCATTAATAATATATTTTGTTGGGCCTCTGTAATTTAGTAGAGTGGCAAGACTAAATGCTGTAGAGACTACATCAAAAACCACTTTGGGATTCTAGGATCTAGCCCTCCTGAATCCAGAGAGGGATCTCTCTATAAGTGAAAATATTGATTTATCTTTTAAGGCTTTAGTATGATATTAGGCTAGTTATTAGGAAAAAGGGTTTTTTTTTGTTAGGTTGGTCGAGGTATGATCTTTAATTGAGTGGAAAATCCTAAAAGTGAAAGAGTTTCAGGGAGGTGAAAGTGTGAATAATCAATCAAGGTTCAGCTAATAGGATAAGTATGAAACTGCACTTAGTCCATTGGGCTATGGAGTCATAAAAGGTTTTAATTATACAACGGTTATCAAGAGTGGTCCATGGGGAAAGCCATCTATATCAAAAGATCCTTTAGATTAAATGATGGAATGGAACATTAAAATGTTGTGAAGGTGGAAAAAACCAATAATTTCAACAAGGATTTATCAATTTTCCAAACAAAAAAATCCTTTTTTAAGCAATTGTTTGAAACCAGCCAAAGGACACGGCTAACCATAGACTTCTTTGGACAAGCTTGTATTAAAGCTAACTTATCAGAAAAACAATCCAATAATCCATATGGCTACTTTAAAAAAGGATGAAAACAGATAAGAAAAACAAAGTGCAGCTTAAGATCAAGTCAGATATCATTAAAATCCAGGTCTGCTTTCAGCATACTCTTAGAGAAACTTTCAAACAACCTTTGGAGAAAGAACTAGAAGACAGGGCAAACCATAAACTTTATTAGTTTTAATCTACTTAGCATGTAATTAAAATATCATTCAAGAACAATGTTTAAGTTTAGCACTTCAAGACATGGACTAACCAACATTCCTTGACAATGTTTACACTTAATTTAAGTCATTCTTAAATACACAAAGGAGTAAAACATAAATATAAAGCTTATCAGTAAGAGTAGGGTACTTTTAAGAGTAAATCCTAGCTCTATATTTGTTGTTCTTTATCAGAGAAAATGAACAATTTTGTGGAAAACATAAGAAGGAAAACAATTACAATGAGAGGCACATCACCAATGGTATAGACCAGGATCCGATGAATCAACTTGTGTATTGATGTCAATCCAGTTACATACTTCAAGTCCAATATTTCAAAACAGCAACAACTTCTCATCTCAGCCTAACTTCTTTGATTACAAACAGAGCTTCAACAGCCTCTGAGAACTATTTACATGCAGAAAATTTCGAGCAGCAAGTATTACATTAGAATCCAACAACCAACCCTTTACAATGTGCTCCTCAAGGAGGTTTTATAAGAAAATGAGGAGGTGGAAGAGTTTCTAGGGTTCAAGTGTCATTAATTCTATACTAAATGTAATTCCTAGACTTGAAAACCATGCAAGGCATAAGGCAGGAATGCATTGAATTATAACTCTGTTTCATTTAATCTATTTATGTTTTTGAGGCCTAGTGGATAAAAATATTGACTTTAAGGCCCTTTTTATCTTTTACAATAACTTCATTGACAGTTTAAAATGTATTCTTTTGTTTTAAATAACTTTTCAGTTGTCTTTAGGCAAATATCTTCTGACAGGGCAATACTATGCCTTCTTTTGATTTATTGAAGCTGCAGGTGGCACTCTGGTAGCTGAAGAGGATATTTTAGCCTCTGATGTGGCAGTGGAGGCCTCCTTTACTGATATTTTTCTTTGTCTTACCTTAAAACACCTTAATATGTCTTTACTCTGTGTTTTAGGCTTAATTAGCCTTGATCTTCGTTCTCAGGTCTTTGTTCCTTAACACTGTCTTTATCCTTTAAACTTGTAGATTAAAAACCTTGATATTCAATTTTTTAGGCATTAATCCATTTACTATTAATTCTCCATTCTGATACACTTTTTTTTGTTTTTCTATGTAGGTGGCTTTATGCAGTTGGAGGGCTTCTGCTAAACCCTGGATCATGATCCAGATGTTTTAAACCTGGATTCAAAACTCGCGGCTCCTTTTTCCTTTGATTTTAAGCCAAGGAATCATCATTCTGGGCCATTTTGTCACCTGATGTGACTGGGAAAAACAGAGAGAAAACACCATAAAAAACCTGCAAAAATACACAAACTCATTATAAAATCCTACGGAATTTGGTTATGACTGATTTCAGAGGTTTAATGGAGGGCATGGAGCTGTGCGACATGGGAAAATGCAACGGAAGGGAAGGAAATCCTATCAAAAATAGTTAACCAGGTGAAAAATGGAGTTTGGGCACGACAACGAACGTGGATCGTTAGATTAGAATGATCAACGATTGAGATCATTCAGTGAAACTTTTGGGAGAAAATATGGAGGGAAAAATGCATGGGGGAAAAGTTAAGTCAGGACTGTCCGATCTCAAAGATCAATGGGCGGGATCAAAGTGAAAATAACACTATGGAGGATGGCATTTTGGTGGAAAACTGGCATTGTTTGTTGCAAAATATTTTGGGGGGTAGGCGGTATTGCTCAAAACAATGTGATGTGATACATTGTTTGATGCGTGTCTCTCCCAATACTGTCCATTTCGAAGAAAAAAATCGGCATTAAACCCCAGGCACAAAATTTTTGTGATATGGGATATCAGCCGTTGGATTGAAGGCTCCAGATCCGACAGTGCAAATCACAAGTGATGGGGGTGAGGTGCACGACATGGGATGGTAGTGGGACCGATGGGTGCGTCAGCATTTTTGTCGCATAGCGGGCAGGTGTTTGAGTTATCAGGTTAAGTCCCGATCGTCTGATCTCTTGAATGAATGGTTAGGATTGAAGGAATGAGTGGATATATAGATGGAGAAAAGGGTAAGGTAGGGAGAATGGGTGGATGAAAGGAGGGTCGTTGGCCGTTGATCTACAGAGATCAACGACCCGGATCCATTTTAAAATTTACATGTTGGAAATGAAAAAAAATAAAGGAAAGTTGGGTTCTGAAAAGGTTTTTAGGCCTTTAAGTGCCCAATTGTGGGGCTTTGGCCATATGAGGTGGGGGCTAAATGAAATAAGCCCTCAGGGGCTTAAGAACCTTATAGTGTAGAAAAGGATTTTTAGGCCAAAAAACAGTGATTTTAAAGCCAAAATAATAGTTCTAATAGAGGAAACGAGGGAATTTAAAACCAAATAAAGGGGAGATATAAGGTTTTAAGGGGGGTTTGATGATTTTGGAGGTTAAAAAGAAGGTAAAATAGAGGGATTTCATGGAGGAAAGAAGGATGAAAATGGGGTTTATTTATGAGAAAAGGAGTAGTGAAAGTGATGAAAGATGGAGTTTTAAGCAGTCTTTCTTTTGGAAAATAGCAGGTTCTTTAGGATAAAGAGGGAAACAGAAGTGAAGATTAACTCAAAGGGTAAAGAACATCATAAGACTTCAAAAGATGATATGTTTTGAAAGGAAACTATCTCTTGAAGTCTAAAAAAGATTTAGCCACCATTTGGTATGACAAATTTTATAGGTGGCTAACAATGGCTCCACTTGGGGATGGCATCTTCTTGAAGGTGTCAAGAACCTCAGCTATTGATCTCTGGCCTTTCAGTAAACCAGTGCCTTATCCATTGGGTAGAAACCTTTCTTTTCCTTTGTTGATCTTCTTTTGATCTGACAATCTTTGCAACAATTTGAAACAATGGAATTCTATCAAAACAACATCTCTACCTAACCGATCCTAATGATCCTAACATTTTTTCTTCTTTTAGAGTGAATTTTGGATTGGAAAACTCTTTTCATAAATATTTTATTCTTTTGAAAATAGTAAACTAATCTAAGTCTAAACTTATTCCTCCATGAGTTCATATTAAGCAGTTGAACTCATAAGTTTCTTTATCTAACTACTATTTGTCAGGATTAGACTGTCTAACAGACCTTTATTCTCTAATTTCTAAAACAAAAAATTTAAAATCAGCTAAGCCAAGATTAAATAGTCTAACTTGCTGCTGATCTATGGCATAAAACAAGCTGCACATAGACTAAAATTTGCAGAAAATTAAAACAAAAAATGTGAAGGCTTAAGATCTGAAAATTTCAAAACATCCTTCATTATTTCTTCAGCTCTGGTTTTGAATTTGTTTGAGCTCTTTCCTCTTTCTTTCTTGGTTCAAGTTTTGAGTATATTGGAACGAGTTTATTTTCTCTCTTTGGCTCAAGTTTTAATCTAATTAGAGCCATTTTTTTTTTTTTGAGATTCACAGGTTTAGATTTGAGCTTGTTTGAACCTTTGTTTTTCTATCCTAATCTACCTTACTGATAAGCCAAGATTGAGTTGTTTGGCAGATCTAATTCACTAACCTATCAGAATTAAATCAAAAATCTAATTATTCATGATTAGGCTATATGACTAACTAGAAGTGTGTTTTTAGGAGTGGCATTTGAGCTTGCACACTTTCAGACTTTGTTTCTCTTTTTGGTATGGGGCTGTACCTTTCTTGCTTTTACAATCTGCCCTCTTTTCTATTTTTATTTTTTTAGCATTTTTTATTTTTCTAACTTTGAATGCAATGATGGATATGAAATTTACAATGAGGAAAAAAATAAACAACTTCAAACTGGTACAGTTAAGAAAAATAATGTTTGAGCATCCTGCCATTGACAGGACCTCCAAAAATTTCAGTTCCATTCTCTTCCTGCAAGAAATAAGCATTGTTACAAGTAGTAAAATGAATGAGATAAGGGCCTAGCCATAAGTTATCAAATTTTCCATGTTTTCTCTTATCTTCTCTCCTGGAATCCCATTTCAGAACTTTGTCACCAATGCTGAAATCACTGGCCTTTGTCCTTTTATCAAACAACTTCTTGATGTTTTCTTTCTTGTGTAGTGCTCTGTTGTAGACTTCCTCTCTGGTTTGCTGAAGATGTATGGTCTGATTGATTCTTCTTTTCATATCATTATCCTCAGACTTTACTTCTTGGATCAGCTTCATGACTAGCACTCCTAGACTAGTTGGAAAAATTACATCTGCTCCATAGACTAGCTAGTAGGGTGACATTCCAATTGATTTCTAAAGTGTTAATCTGTCAGCCCATAGTGAATGTACTAGCTTTGTGTGCCATGATTTCTTATTGTCTTCTAGAAAATTTTTGATTATATTCACCAAACTCTTGTTTGAGGATTCTGCCAACCCATTACCTCGAGGGTAATAAGCAGTAGAATGGCCCAATGTAATCTGATATTTATGACAAAATTAAACCATATTTTTGGATCCAAATGCAGCATCATTTTCAGTGATAATCTTCTTAGGACATCCAAATCTAGATAGGATATGAGTTTCAAGGAATTTTATGATGACAGAGTCAGTGGCTTGCCTAGAAGGGATGGCTTCTATCCATTTGGTAAAATAGTATGTTGCAGTGAGGATCTATCTATGTTGGGCAGATGAGGCTAGATGGATTTCCCCAATGAATTCTAAACCCCACTGTTGAAAATGAGCTTCAATAGTGATTGGTTGCAGAGGTAAGGGAAGCAATTTTTTTTTCCTTCAAAGAGTTGGCATTTGTGACAGGCAATAATCATTTTGTGGACATCTTGAAAGAGGGTGGGCCAATAGTAACCAACTCTAAGGATTTTGTTGGCAGTTGTCTTCCAATAGAGGTGGCCTCCACATTATCCTTCATGAAATTCATGCTTGATCTTATCTGCATCATTCTCAGGAAAACATTTAAGAATTAATCCACTAGCATTTTTCCAATATAGACATTTATCCAAAATGCAGTAATTAACAGCTTTCAACTTTAAAAATCTTGCTTTTGTTTTAGAAAAACCAGGAGGTGTATTTAAATTGAGCAAGACATATAAAATATCAGCATACTAAGATGAATTCAGAAAATGGTCTTCAATAGTTAGAGTTGACAACTCCTCCTATTCATCTAAAGCATTTAACATGTTTATATCAGGAGCTTCAAAATTAGACTCAGCCATTAATCTTGCTAGTCCTTGGCCTTTTATGAGCTTAGTGGGCTTGATTTCTAAATCATATTCAAATATCATAGCAATCCACGTTCCCCTTTTTCCATCTAGATCTTGGGTTAAAATGTCTTTCACAACTGAGTTAGACACAAATGCAATTATGTGAGAATATAAAATGTAAAATCTGAAGTCTTTCAAGGCTTTGACTAAGGAAAAGGCTTTTTTTTCCATGATATTGTACTTAATAGGTGCATCTCTTAATGCCTTACTAAATAATGCAATTGGCTGCTCTTGTCCCTTCAAGTTTTTCTGTAATAGGACAGCAGCCACTATGTGTTCTGATGCAAATGAAAAAATGAAAAAATCTTTGGTAAAATCAGGAATAATGAGAACTGGTGTTTTGGTTAGTGCTTGTTTTACCAGTTCAAATGACTTCTTTGATTCTAAGGTCCATTTAAATTCTTCTTCTCTTTTAAGCATATTGGTCATGTTGCTAAGGAGTTCAGCTAGATTGGGTATGAACCTTCACAAGAAATTAATCTTCCCAATGAAAAATTGAAGTTCCTTGATATTTCTACGATGGTTGATTTGCAAAATACCATCAATCCTCTTTGGATCTATCTTTATCCATTCTTCTGATATGATGTGTCCAAGTAGTTTTCCTTCTTGGAGACCAAACATTGTTTTCTTTGGATTTAAAGATAACCCAAATTTTCTATATTTCTCAAAGACTATTCTCAAGTGTTCTAGGTGTTCTTCATTTGTTTTGGAAAAAAAAGTGATATAATCAAGGTAAATAATGATGAAGATGCCTAATTCTTCTAAGAATGCAATATCCATGGCTCTCTAAAATGTAGCACCAGCATTCATTAAACCAAAGGAAAATTTGACATACATGAAAGTACCCCAAGGTGTAGTAAAGGTTGTTTTGAGTTGATCATCAGGATGTACTAATACCTTATTGTAACTTGAGAAGCCATCTAACAAAGAAATCATTTTAGAACCAACTACCCTTTGTAAAATATGATCCATCTTAGGTAAAGGGTAGTTGTCCTTCAAAGAGGCTTTGTTTAAGTTTCTAAAATCAATACAAAGCCTAATCTCTCATGTCTTTTTCCTAACTGACACAAGATTAGACACCCACTCTGAGTACCTAATAGGGACAATAATTCCAACTTCATACATTTTTTTAATTTCTTTTTCTACCAAAGGTAATTGAACAGGGTAAATTCTGCGCAATTTTTGTTTACAAGGTTTCTAGTTTTCCTTAAGGGGTATCTTATGTTGAATTATCTTTGTATCATAGGATTTTAGATCCTCATAACTCCATGCAAATACACCAGAAAATTCCTTGAAGAGCTCAATGTATTTCAGTTTTATGGGAGCTAGTAAGATTTTAGACAGTTTGATCATTTTTTGTTCTTGTTCATTGCCTATGTTACAATCTTCTACTTCAGTTTCAATAGGTTCCAGTTTTGGTTTTTTGGCAACATCATTGAAATTAAACAATTCTTCTAATGGGACCAGTCCTTTTGGCAAGTTTTGAGTGTTAGATTGCAACATTTCTAAGTCTTGTTTTTCTAAATATGCACTAATTTTTGTTGTATGTTTAAGTTTTTTAGATAACAGATTTATCTCAGCAATCTCTGGAGACTTTACTTCTTCATCAAGTAGATTTTCTTCAATAGGACAGTCATTTTCATAATCTGAATCTGAATTGGGTGGCTCAAATTCATTTCTGGACTGTAGGAAGTCTTCTTTTTATTTCTCTCCATCAAAAACTTGCCAGTATTTTTCATTTTCTGGGATAGTTGGTCTAAATTTGACTTGGGTGGTTCATTGTTTGGTTGCATAAGGTGTTAGAAAAGTTCTAGCAGCAAAGGCCAAACCACTGGCAAGGACATTATGGTTTCTTGGGACAAAGATAAGTTGGAATTCATCAAAAAATTTTAATAATTCCATGACATCATTTCTATAGGCTCTAAGTCTGGGGTGTTTGGCACTATATTCCCCATTCACTTGCCTAATAATCAACTCTGAATCCCCATGAACTTTTATCCTTTTGGCCCCTAATTTCTTCAATAAGTGTAGGCCTAAAAGGAGGGCTTCGTACTCAGCTATGTTATTTGTACATTGAAAAGTTAACCTGTAGGAATGCCCCTCAGCATGATTGTTTTCAGTGTTGTGTATCCATATGCTTGCTCTTGCATCATTTTTAGTGCAAGACCCATCAAAGTTCATACTCCAAAGAGGACTAGTTTCAGATTTACTAGTTTGACTACTATCCTCTTTATCTTTTGTGCTTTTAGATTGCTCTTGTATGCCAGCACTATGTTGAATTTGGTTTAATTCCTCATGTTCTTAATTATGTTGAGGATTATTCTCTTGACTCTCAATTTTGAAAACCAATGGAAGACTGTTTTGTAGCCATGGATCTATGATTAGTTTGTTGTAATTTTCTGATTTGGAAAACTGTCTTGATGCTTTTATCTTGTCTTCCTCCTTTTCTGTGTCTGCCACTATGTTACAGTGAGTGGTGGCCACTAATTAAATTAAGTTTTCTTGCTTATTGAATGTTTCATGATTGAAGAGAATAAATGTGTCAAGGCTTGTATGCACAGAATAAAGAGGAGATTTTTCAGGTCTCCCTTGGCTACTGAGCATGTATTGCATGTGAGACTCCCTATAAAGTCTTCTAGTTTGATTAAAAAAAGGGATAGTAGCATATGCCATATCCATTTTCATTGTTCCTTGTAACTTAGCTCCCCATGATTTTGATAACATCATACCATATTTGGGGGAACATCAGCCACTACAATATCCATCACTAAACATTTAACTGGAATTTGAGCTAAGTTTACACAGAGGTCTTTGATCAAACCTAAACATTTTACTCTACTGATTCAAAGGAGTATAGATATTTGTATGGTCTGGTGATTTCAAGGCCTAGGCTCTCCATTACTACTTTGGAAATTAAGTTGTGAGAGGCCCCTGAGTCATGCATAGCATTGTGCAAAATTTTGTCATGAATTTTCAAACTAACATAAATTGGTGGAATTGACCCTTCTTGGTATCTCCCCTCAATCTTAGGACCAAATAAGAGCTTTGGTTGGTCATCATTGAGGTTAACAGAGTCATTATTTTATGCTATGTTGAAAGATTTTAAAATTTGTGATCTATATACATCTTGGGTGACTAATTCAGTGAGGGGAATAGAGATTTTAATCTTGGCAATTTCTTGTTCCAAATTAATAGGTAGTTGATTTTTTACAATGTTTGTTTCAACCTTGTTAATCACCACTTTATCAGCAAAATCAGTTTGTTGATTCCCTCTATTTACATTGGTCAAAATTGTTTTAATAGGAGAAGTAGCTGAAGTGCTAACGCTGCTAAGATCTGCACTCTGTTTTTCATTAATTTGAGTGCCTTCCTCTTTGCTTTGATCATAATTTACAACCATTTTTTTGTCTTTCTGTTTTACAATTTTGAGTTAATTCACAGGGCTATTTTTTGTAGAATTTTCAGTGGTTTTGATCTTGAGAGCTTCCTGATTCTTTTTACTCCTAAGGTCATATTCTTTTGGGGTTTCTATGATGACATTTTCCAACTTTTGATAATAATGTTCATCCTCTGTTCTTTTATCATCATAGGGTGTGTATAGACCTTGTTTTCTATTAATAGGGACATCAAAGTGGTCACCACCTATTCCCAACATGTTTATATCATCTTCCTCTATTTGTTCACTTTTTCTTCAACCTCACTTACATAGTTTTCTTGGAAGGGAGGTATGATCTGTTGATCATCCTCTCTTTGTCTATTTTGAGGTTGATTTCTCCTAAAGTTATGATTTTGATTCTGAGATTGATTTTGATTTCTGTTTTGGGGAGCTGATTGGTTTTCTCTAGCTTGTGCTCTCTCAAGTATGCTCATATTTTTCATCATTTCTTCCATCATCCTTTCCATTTTCGAGCTAGATGTGGAGGGTGTAGATTCCTCCCTAAATGATACTTTCTTCTCATTCCTCATTCTAGCTCTTTTCTCAATCAAATTTACCTCCACAGTAATAGCTCCCTTATTCATATCTTCTAAAGTCAAGGGGTCTCTTTCTCTTAGCTGATAGGACATTTCAGGATCAAATCCTTCAGTAAATTTGGCCAAGGCTGAACCTTGTGGAGGTTTAAAGTCTGGGGGTAGTGCATCATAAACACTATTGAATCTAGTGCAATAATCTTAAACACTTTCCCAAGTGTTTCTTTTGAGGTTGTTGTAGTCTGAAAGTATTTGGAGAGGGTTTCTCCTAACTTCCCACTTGTTTAGGAATAACTGATGGAAGGCTTGGAGATCATTAATACTATTAGGGGTTAAGCTTTTGAACCATTTTCTTGCTTCTCCCCCTAGACTTTGAACAAACAATCTAAGTTTAATAGTTTCATCATCTATCTCATTTCTATCAAAATAGTCATTCATCTTGTCCACATGTTGTGAAATAGTAGTAGTGCCACTGGCATCATATAATGGTATCTTGGACTGGTAGTCTTGTGGCAGATTGACTAGAGGTAAAGGAAGGACTAGAGGGGCATACCATGTTGCCATGTTAGGAGGTTGTGGAAAAAGTGGGGGGTTTACAGGTGGATGTTGTAAAATGGGAGGGGTTTAATGGAATGGTGTAGTTTGAACAATGGGTGTATGGATAACAGAAGTGGATGGACCAGCAAGAGATTTTTGAGTCGATCTAGGATGAGAGAAACCGAAATTATGAAGGAAATACAAATCAGGTGGGGTAGTTTCTTTGCTACCAGGATGTTCACATCTATCTTGGGATGAAGTTGGAGACTCAAAATCTATCTGATCTATATCATCAAGTGACCTAGTTCTGAATGGGTTTCTCAAAGTCAACTTGTGAATCTTGTAGAGCTGCAAGGTTTTCAGGAACAGAATTGGCTCTTTGGATTGGTCTGACAATAGTTGAAGCTTGAGCCTTAGGAGACTTCCTAAGTATGATTTCAGGATTATCAACTATCTCAGGAGGGTTTGGGTCAGGATAAGCTCTAGTCTGAACTCTTCTAGAAGCCACTATGCTATATTTTCAGACCCATTAATAAGAAAATTTTTAACCAAATATGACAATCTTTAATAAGTTAACTGATATTTTAGCAAGAAAAATTTAATCCTCAAATTCTTCTGTACTGAGTTTGAATGATACTATGATAAAGGGTTTCCCAGTGGAGTCTTTGGAAAACTGAGGAAAATTAGCAGGCCTACTGATGTTCAGTGGAGTCACCAGGTGGAAATTTTTAGCTCTTTTGGAGGTAAAATGTTTTATGGTCCACCACCATATACCAATCTAAAATGTTTTTGGGCTTTCTGAGTTTTTTCATTCCTATAGGTTAAGAGAGTGTCCTAAATCTGTTTCAACACTTAGCTATGGTGATGAGACAAATAAATTTTACTCTGATGGCTTAGCTAGCTGATTCCTTCAAGGTTTGATAAGGTTCTATGTGAATCCTAAGGGTTACTTAGTTTGTCACTGATTCAAATAAGTCCTATCATGATCACCATTTTTTTGGGTAGTGATTGAAGAAAGCTACTTATATTGCACTGAATGCTGAGTGTTTTGTTTTAAGGATTTTACTCAGATATCCCCAGTATGGTCGCTAGAAATGTTGGGCCTCTGTAATTTAGTAGAGTGGCAAGACTAAATGCTGCAGAGACTATATCAAAAACCACTTTGGGATTCTAGGATCTAACCCTCTTGAATCTAGAGAGGGATTTTTATATAAGTTCAAAGATTGATTTATCTTTTAAGGCTTTAGTATGATATTAGGCTAGTTATTAGGAACAAGGGTTTTTTTTTTGTTAAGTTGGTCGAGGTATGATCTTTAATTGAGTGGAAAATCCTAAAAATGAAAGAGTTTCAGGGAGGTGAAGGTGTGAAAAATCAATCAAGGTTCAGCTGATAGGATAAGTATGAAACTGCACTTAGTCCATTGGGCTATGGAGTCATAAAAGGTTTTAATTGTACAATAGTTATCAAGAGTGGTCCATGGGGCAGGTCATCTATATCAAAATATACTTTAGATTAAATGATGGAATGGTACATTAAAATGTTGTGAAGGTGGAAAAATCCAATAATTTCAACAAGGATTTATCAAATTTCCAAACAAGAAAAGCCTTTTTTAAGTAATTGTTTGAAACCAGCCAAAGGAAAGGGCTAACCATAGACTTATTTGGACAAGCTTGTATTAAAGCTAACTTATTAGACAAAAAATCCAATAATCCATATGACTACTTTCAAAAAGTATGAAAATAGATAAGAAAAACAAAGTGCAGCTTAAGATCAAGTCAGATATCATTAAAATCCAGGCCTACTTTCAGCATACTCTTAGAGAAAATTTCAAACAACCTTTGGAGAAAGAACTAGAAGATAGGGAAAACCATAAACTTTTCTAGTTTAACTCTACTTAGCAAGTAATGAAAATATCATTCAAGAACAATGTTTAAGTTTAGCACTTCAAGACATGGACTAACCAACATTCCTTGACAATGTTTACACTTAATTTAAGTCATTCTTAAATACAAAAAGGAGGAAAACATAAATATAAAGCTCATCAGTGAGAGTAGGGTACTTTTAAGAGTAAATCATAGCTCTATATTTGTTGTTCTTTATCAGATAAAATGAACAATTTTGTGAAAAACATAAGAAGGAAAACAATTATAATGAGAGGCACATCACCAATGGTATAGACCAGGATCCCATGAATCAGCTTATGTATTGATGTCAATCCAGTTACATACTTCAATTCCATTGTTTCAGAACAACAACAACTTCTCTTCTCAGCCTAACTTCTTTGATTACAAACAGAGCTTCAACAGCCTCTGAGAACTATTTACATGCATAAAATTTCGAGCAGCAAGTATTACATCAAATTCCAACAACCAACCCTTTACAATGTGCTCCTCAAGGAGACTTTATAAGAAAATGAGGAGGTGGAAGAGTTTCTAGGGTTCAAGTGTCATTAATTCTATACTAAATGTAATTCCTAGTGTTGAAAACCATGCAAGGCATAAGGCAGGAATGCATTGAATTATAACTCTGTTTCATTTACTCTGTTTATGTTTTTTAGGCCTAGTGGATAAAAATATTGACTTTAAGGCCTTTTTTTATCTTTTACAATAACTTCATTGACAGTTTAAAATGTATTCTTTTGTTCGAAATAACTTTTCAGCTATCTTTAGGCAAATATCTTATGACTGGGCAATAACTATGCCTTCTTTTGATTTATTGAAGCTGCAGGTGGCACTCTGGTAGCTGAAGAGGATATTTTAGCCTATGATGTGGTATTGGAGGCCTCCTTTACCGATATTTTTCTCTGTCTTACCTTAAAACACCTTAATCTATCTTTACTCTATGTTTTAGGCTTAATTAGCCTTGATCTTTGTTCTCGGGTCTTTGTTCCTTAACACTGTCTTTATCCTTTAAACATGTCGATTAAAAACCTTGATCTTTAGGTTTTTAGGCATTAATCCCTTTACTGTTAATTCTCCATTCTGATACACTTTGTTTGTTTGTTTATGTAGGTGGCTTTATGCAGTTGGAGGGCTTCTGCTAAACCCTGGAGCGTGATCCAGATGTTTTAAACTTGGATTCAAAACTCACAACTCCTTTTTCCTTTGATTTTAAGCCACAGAACCATCATTCTAGGCCTTTTTTTCACCTGACTGTGACTAGGAAAAACAGAGAGAAAACACCATAAAAACCCTGCAAAAACACACAGAATCATTATAAAATCCTACAGAATTTGGTTAAGACTGCTTTCAGAGATTTAATGGAGGGGATGGAGCTGTGCAAAATGGGAAAATGCAACGGAAGGGAAGGAAATCCCGTCAAAAATAGTTAACCGGGTGAAAAATGGAATTTGGGTGCGACAACGAATGTGGATCGTTAGATTAGAATGATCAACGGTTGAGATCATTCGGTGAAACTCTTGGGAGAAATATGGAGGGAAAAATGCATGGGGGCGAAGTTAAGTCAGGACCATCCAATCTCAAAGAACAATGGCCAGGATAAAAGTGAAAATAGCACTACGGAGGACGGTGGTTTGGCAGAAAATTGGCAGCGGTTTTCGTAAATTATTTTGGGGGGTAGGCGTTATTGTTCAAAAAAATGCAATATGATACATTTTTTGACGCGTGTCCCTCCCAATACCGCTCATTTCGAAAAAAAATTGGGCATTAAACCTCGAGCACAAAAATTTTGCGATATGGAATATCAGCCATCGGATTGAAGGCTCTAGATCCAATGGTGTGGATCGCGAGCAATGGGGGTGAGGTGCACGGCATGGGATGGTAGTGGGACCGACGGGTGTGTCAGCATTTTTGTCGCATAGTGGGCAGGTGTTTGAGTTATCGGGTTAAGTTCTGATCGTCCGATCTCTTGAATGAACGGTTAGGATTGAAGGAATGAGCGGATAGATGGATGGAGCAAAGGGTAAGGTAGGGAGAATGGGCGGATGAAAGGAGGGCCGATGGCCGTTGATCTACAAATACCAACGACCTGGATCCATTTTAAAATTTACATGTCAGGAATAAAAAAAAATAAAGGAAAGTTGGGTTCTGAAAAATATTTTAGGCTTTTAAGCACCTGATTGTGGGGTTTTTTGCATATGAGGTGGGGGCTAAAGGAAATAAGCCCTTAGGGGATTAAGAACCTTATAGTGTAGAAAAGTATTTTTAGGCCAAAAAACAGTGATTTTTAAGCCAAAATCAGGGTTCCGATAGAGGAAAGGAGGGAATTTAAAACCAAATAAAGGGGAGATATAAGGTTTTAAGGGGGGTTTAATGATTTTGGAGGTTAAAAAGAAGGTAAAATAGAGGGATTTCATGGAGGTAAGAAGGATGAAAATGGGGTTTATTTATGAGAAAAGGAGTAGTGAAAATGATGAAAGATGCAGTTTTAAGCAGTCTTTCTTTTGGAAAATAGCAGGTTCTTTAGGATAAAGAGGGAAACAACAGTGAAGATTAACTCAAAGGTTAAATAACATCATAAGACTTCAAAATATGATAGGTTTTGAAAGGAAACTATCTCTTTAAGGCTAAAAAATATTTAGCCACCATTTGGTATGACAAATTTTATAGGTGGCTAACATATTCTCCTTCTCGGCACTGATTCATGTGATTGTTTGTGGTGATAGTACTAGTTGTTTATTACTTCATTATGTTGTACATTTTCTTTCATGCATGTCATCAGTTATGAACTATTTCTCAATGGTTGTATGTATGTTTTCTTTTGGATTAGTGTTTATTTTTCCTTGCCACGACGGTATTCAATTGTGAACTACTTTGCAGTTAACTTCTGGCGTGTTTTCTTTCATATATGTTTGACTGGTTTTAGGCTAACTAATCCCAGTTATGACATATCCCCCTTTTATTTTTTTTGCTTAGACTTGTTGGTACCTTTGTTTATGGTTCATTAATATTGGGCTGATTTTTTTCTTCATTGATTAGTAATTTCACCTTTGCCTCTGCTCCTTCATCTTCTCATCTGACAACCAAGAGTGGAAAAAATTATGGCAATAGTGAAGCCCACATACCAGATGGGTCTCCTATCCCAAATGGTGTGAGGTCTAATTGGGACCTTTCACTGGGGAGACCTCCCTTGTTGTCGGCAATACATTTTTGCCCATCAACAGGGTCTTAACCTTAACCTTCACTATAACCTAACCTTAACATTGACCTTAACTATAACCTAACCCTAACCTTGACCAAACCCTTATCATTAACCTTAACCTTAAACTAAACTTAACCTTAACTAAACCCTTAACCTTAGTGTAACCTTAACCTTAACCCAACCTTAATCTTAACTTAACCTTAACCTTAACC
The DNA here is from genome assembly GCA_034641835.2 of Pinus albicaulis. NCBI lineage: Eukaryota > Viridiplantae > Streptophyta > Pinopsida > Pinales > Pinaceae > Pinus > Pinus albicaulis. The sequence goes on along the minus strand of JAXQQM020087700.1, from coordinate 155,000 downwards.
TTAACCTTAACCTTACCAAACATTTAACCTTAACCTTAACCTTAACTTAAACTTAACCTTAACCTAACCTTAACCTAATCTTGACCTTAATCTTGACCTTAACCTTAACCTTAACCTTACCCTTAACCTTAAAGTTAACCTTGACCTTAACTATAACCTAACCCTAACCTTAACCAAACCCTTAAACTTAACCTTAATCTTAACCATAACCTTAACCTTAACCTTCCCATAACCATAACCTTAACCTTAACCTTGACCTTACCCTTAACCTTAACCTTAGCCTTACCTCCTTAACCTTAACCTTAACCTTAACCTGACTAAACCCATAACCTTAACCTTAACTTTATCCTTAACCTAACCTTAAACATAACCATAACCTTCACCTTACCCTTACCTAACCTTAACCTTAACCTAACCTTAACCTTAACCTTTACCTAACTTTAACCTAACCCTAACCTTACCTTAACCTTAACCCTAACCATAACCTTATCTTTACCCTTAACCTAACCTTAACCTTAACCTTAACTTAACCTAACCTTAACCTTAACTATAACCTTACCCTTAACCTAACCCTAACCTTAACCTTAACCTTCACCTTGACCTTAACCTTAACCTTAAACTTACCCTTAACCTTCACCTTAAGCTTGACCTTAAGCTTAAGCTTAACCTGACTAAACCCATAACCCTTAAACTTAACCTTAACCTAACCAAACCTTAACCTAACCATAACCTTAACCTTAACCTAACCCTAACCTTGACCAAACCTTCACCTTGACTTTAACCTTAACTGTAACCTTAACCTTAACCTCACTAAACCCGTAACCTTAACCTTAACGTAACCTTAACCTAGACCTTAACTATAACCTAACCCTAACCTTTGCCAAACCCTCAACATTAACCCATAAAATTAACCTTATCTTTAAGGTTACGGTTAAGGTTAAGGTTAAGGTTATGGTTAAGGTCAAGTTCAAGGTCAAGGTTAAGGATACGGTTACAGTTAAGGTTAAGGTTAGGGTAAGGTTAGGGTAAAGGTTAAGGTTAAGGTTAAGGTTAAGATTACGGGTAAGGTTAAGGTTAAGGTTATGTTAAGGGTAAATTTAAGGTTAAGGTTAAGGTTAAGGTTAGGTTAAGGGTAAAGTCAAGGTTAAAGTTAGCTTAAGGTTCAAGTTATGGGTTTAGTCAGGTTAAGGTTAAGGTTAAGGTTAAGGTTAAGATAAGGGTTGGTTAACCTTAACCTTATCCTTAACCTTATCTTAACCTTACCCTAACCTTAACCCTAACCTTACCCTTAACCTTAACTATAACCTAACCCATAACTATAAGTTAAGGTTAAGGTTATGGTTACAGGTTTAGTCAAGTTAGGGTTAAGGGTGAAGGTTAAGGTTACGGGTTAACCTAACTTCAACCTTAACCTTCACTATAAGGTTAGGTTATAGTGAAGGTTAAGGTTAAGGTTGCGGTTAAGGTTAGGTTATAGTTAAGGTTAAGGGTTTGGTTAAGGTTAAAGGTTATGGTCATGGTTATGGGAAGGTTATGGTTAAGGTTAGGTTAGGTTAGGTTAAAGGTTTAGGTTACACTTGAGGGACCATTGTCCTTCTCATTTGTTATACATGGCAGCATTCATGATGCTCCTATTTCCCCCCTATGATTCTATTGTCCATGCCTCTATGAGGAGCAGGATTGAGGAGGAGACACATAGGATGGATGTGTCCATTGAGGGAGGAGTCTCTCACTTATTTTTCATTGCATGTTCTAATGGGAACATGAGAAATGGTATGGCCACTACAGCAGCAACAATGTTTTATTATGAGGTGAGCCATATGATGGGTATGAGACCATATGAGGATGATTCCCGACTCATCACATATGGAGATGTCTGGGCCAACATGTCCTGCAGCACTGGGGGAGAGACCTTGAGATGTCTAGCCTTCTTCTTGCCACTTGAAGGCAACATTATTGCAGCCTAGGATCAACAGACATTCTACACTTATCTTAAGTGGAGAGATGGACAGCATGGGGTATACTATAAGGTCTACCATGTGCATATTTTCAGCCCACCTTCTTTTCCAGAGCCAAAGGTGGATGACAGTTTTCCTGAGTTTCCTAGTTGGGAGGTGACTCAATTTGCATGGCACATAGCTTGGGGATGGATGGACCATATGGGGGAGACAATTCCCATTAGATTTTAGACTCCATTCCCCAAGGGAGAACCTCTAGACACCACTTGCTATCCTCTTGAGCATTATACTTTACATGATGTTGGCTTGATAGCTACTTGCATGCTAAGGGGGATTATTGTGGAGGATTGGATTGATGAGCTAGCATCACTGCACTTGGAAGAGATCATCATACAGGGATGCTATAGGCAGTAGAGAAGAAGACATAGTCTATCCTTTTGCTTTCTTGAGGGAAAGCAATATTTGGGAGGGGAGGACTGTAATGTTCCAATTTTTTGCAAATAAATTGGAACATAAATTTTTTCTCATATTATCTAGGAGATAAATAAAATGGGTGAGGAGACCCATTTGCATAAATAAAATTCCACATGAAGCGAGAAGGGATCTATGGAGTAGCCATTTTTTCACCTCCTAGTATGAAAAGGGGGCAAACACATGAGGATGAGGCCATGTTGACCAAGTCAACAACGCAACACAAGAGGGTGTAGCTTGCTTGGGAAGATAGTGCAGTTAGAGAGGGAAGAAGATTCCTTGTGGGATAAACCCTAATTAGGTGGGGTTCATGGCATAGAGGCATCATTTTGCATATAAGGAGGATGAGGCAGCCATAGAGATCATTATTGAAGATTTGGACTTAGAGTCTATTTTCAATCTCCAGCTGTTCAGTTGAATTGCAATGCCTTTGGCACGAGGGCTTCCTGTTTAGGAGTTCCTCTCCTCCCTTGAGTAGCTTAAAGAGGATTTCTCTTCATTTCTCCATATCCAAGCATTTGGCCAGAGCCACTTCTTCATCTACAGTGCAGTCACTAGGTTGTGTTGCAGGTGTTTCTGTGGAGGAGATTCCACAACACCATTCCTTGTATCATTTCTCATAGGAAGGAGTTCCTATTCTTCGGGAGGATCAGCAAGGAGGGTTTCTAGAGCTGATTTGCATATTTTGGTAGAAGGCCAAGCTTCTCCCACCTTCATCAGTGCAGTCCCTTCCATAGACTGTGTTATCTCAGAGTTTGTCTGTAGTGGGGGTTTGCTCCACCATTTTGGAGGAAGGGATTTCTTGTGCCGGGATCAGCCTTGCACTTAAGGAATCCATTGGAGGAGGTAGTTTTAGTTTGTAGGCCATATTCATTCTCTTCCTTCTATTGTATATTTTGAGTTGCCATAGCTACCCAACAACTCTGGCATTATTGTATTTTCATATTTTACACATGTATTGCATCCAATCCTTCTAAGGATTGTGTATTAGTGTTATAGTAGTATTTTCAGGGGTTCAGAGCATGCTACCCCTCATTTCTTGAGCTATTATTGTAATATAATTTTATTATCATTTTACATGTTGCAATGTCTCCATATGACTGCCTAGTCATAGCTAGGGTTCACATATATAGCAGTGTTCTCTTGTAATTTTTCCTAGAGGATTGGTATTGTTCATCTTGAGCATCATTTCCCTCAAAATTTGGTATACATTTGCAGCTGCTATTATTATAATGAGATGGCTATGAGTTCTCTGGCATTTTCAGAAGTTTGAGCAAGTTACTCTTCATGCTTATGTTTTTTATATTGTTGTAGCTCATTCCCTTGAGCAAGATCTTCCTGAGGAAGAAATATTTTCATAGCTATAGGCAGAGTGTGAGGAAGGGACAGATAGCCTCCAGTTCTCATCCTCTATTTAGAGGTGAAATAACTGGTAAAATCCCTCTTAGTAAATCTCTGACATAGCCTTGTTCATATTTCCGACAAAAGAACATTTTAGCAGTGAAAAAGCTACTGATTTCCATTTCGAGATATTACAAGGGTAAAGTCGAGGTTAAAGTTAAGGTTAGGGTTATGGGGTCTTAACCTTAACCTTTACTATAACCTAACCTTAACCTTAACCTTAACCTTAACCCTTACCCTAACCTTAACCTTAACTTTGACCCGAACCTTAACCTTATCTTAACCTTAACCTTCACTATAACCTAACCTTAACCTTGACCTTAACTATAACCTAACCCTAACCTTAAGGGTTTGTTCAAGGTTAAGGTTAAGTTATATTTAAGTTCAAGGTTAAGGTTAGGTTAAGGGTAAAGTTAAGGTTAAGGTTAGGTTAAGGTTAAGGTTAGGTAAGGATAAATTTAAGGTTAAGGTTATGGTAATAAGAAGGTTAAGGTTAAGGTTAAGGTTAAGGTTTGGTCAAGGTTAGGGTTAGGTTATAGTTAAGGTCAAGGTTAAGGTTAGGTTAAGGGTAAAGTCAAGGTTAAGGTTAGGTTAAGGTTAATATTAGGTTAAGGGTAAAGTTGAGGCTAAGGTTAAGGGTTTGGTCAAGGTTAGGGTTAGGTGTTACGGGTTTAGTCAGGTTAAGGTTAAGGTTAAGGGTTTGGTCAAAGTTAGGGTTAGGTTATAGTTAAGGTCAAGGTTAAGGTTAGGTTATAGTGAAGGTTAAGGCTAAGATAAGGTTAAGGTTAAATTTAAGGTTAGGGTTAGGTTATAGTTAAGGTTAAGGTTAGGTTAAGGTAAAGGTTAGGTAAGGGTAAGGTTAAGGTTACAGGTTTAGTCAAGTTAAGGTTAAGGTTAAAGTTAAGGTTAAGGGGGTAAGGTTAAGGGTAAGGATAAGGGTAAAGTGAAGGTTAAGGTGAAGGTTAGGTCATAGTTAAGGTTAATGTTATAGTTAAGGTAAAGGTTAAGGTTAGGTTATAGTTAAAGTTAAGGTTAAGGTTAACATTAAGGTTACGGGTTTTAACCTTAACCTTCACTATAACATTAACCCTAACCTTAACCCTAACATTAACCTTAGCTATAACCTAACCCTAAACTTGACCAAACCCTTAACCTTAACCTTAACTTGACTAAACCCGTAACCTGGACCTTAACCTTACCCTTAACATTCACTATAACTTTACCCTTAACCTTACCCCCTTAAACTTAATCTTAACCTTAACCTGACTAAACCCGTAACCTTAACCTTACCCTTACTTAACCTTAACCTTAACCTTAACCTAACCATAAGGTAAGGTTAAGGTTAGGTTAAGGTTAAGGTTAAGGTTAAGTTAAGTGTAAAGTCAAAGTTAAGGTTAGGTTAAGGTTAAGGTTATGGTTAAGGCTACAGGTTTAGTCAAGTTAAGGTTAAGGTTAAGGGTTTGGTTAAGGTTATGTTAAGGTTAAGGTTAAGGCCAAGGTTAGGGTTAGGTTGAGGTTAAGGTTAAGGTTTGGTTAAGGGCGAAGTTAAGGTTAAGGTTAGGTTAAAATTAAGTTGAAGGTTAAGGGTAACGTTAGGGTAAGGTTAGGGTTAAGGTTAGGGGAAGGTTAAGGTTAAAGTTAGGTTAAGGTAAGGATAATGTTAAGGTTAGGTTAGGTTAGGTTAAAGTAAGGTTAAGGTTAAGGTTAAGGTTATGTGAAGGTTAAGGGCTTAATCATACCCTTAACCTTAACCTAACATTAACCCTAACCTTAACCTTGACCTTAACTATAACCTAACCCTAACCTTAACCTAACCTTAACCTCAACTTTAACCTTAACCTTACCCTAGTATTAACCATAACCTTAACCTAACTAAATCCATAACCTTAACCTTACCTTAATCTAACTTTAACATTAACCTTAACCTTAACCTAACTATAACCTTACCCTTAACCTTAACCTTGACCTTAACTATAACCTAACCCTAACCTTGACCATAACCTTCATATTAACCTTGACCTTAACCTTTAATTAATATTAACCTTGAACTTTACCTTAACCATAACCTTAACCTTACCTTAACCTAACCTAACCTTACCCTTAACCTTAAACTTAACCTTGACCTTAGCTATAACCTAACCCTAACGTTGACCAAACCCTTAACCTTAACCTTACCCTAATCTTAACCTTCCCATAACCATAAACTTAAACTTAACCTTAACATTAATCTGACTAAACACGTAACCTTAACCTTAAGGTTAACGTTAAAGTTAAGGTTAGGGTTAAGGTTAGGGGAAGGTTAAGGTTAAGGTTAAGATTAGGGTTAAGGTTAGGGGAAGGTTAAGGGTATAGATAAGGTTAAGGTTAGGTTAAGGTTAGGTTAAGGTTAAGGGTAAGGTGAACCTTAACCTAACCTTAAATGGTCGGCTATTTTCCCTGTCATCTTTTCCTCTATTTATTTAACCTAATCGTTTCTCTTCTTTGTAGATTTTTCCTAAAGATGGGTCTTGATTTAGACCCGAAACCTAGACTAAAAAATGAGGACTGTGGAGATTCCAATTTTTGTATCTAAAAATCTACACAACAGAAATTTACAATCTATCATTAAGGGTAAGGTTAGGGTAAGGTTATAGTTAAGGTTAAGATAAGGGTAAGGTTAAGGGTAAGGTTAAGGTTAAGGTTAAGGATAAGGTTAGGTTAATTTAAGGATAAGGTTAAGGTTTTGTCGAGGTTAGGGTTAGGTTATAGTTACATTTATGGTTAGGTTTAGGTTATAGTTAAATTTAAGTTTAAGGTCAAGGTTAAGGGTAAGGTTAAGGTTAGGTTAAGGTTAATATTACGTTAAGGGTAAATTTAAGGTTATGGTTAGGGTAAGATTAGGGTTAAGGTTAAGGTTAGGTTAAGGGTAAAGTCAAGGTCAAGGTTAAGGTTATGGTTATGGGAACGTTAAGGTTAAGGTTAGGTTATAGTTAAGGTTAAAGGCTTGGTCAAGGTTAGGGTTAGCTTAGGGTTAAGGTTAAGGTTAGGTTAAGGGTAAATTCAAGGTTAAGGTTATGGTTATTGGAAGGTTAACGTTAAATTTAAGGTAAATGTAAGGTTAAGGCTAAGGTCAAGATCAAGGTTAAGGGTAAGATAAGGTTAAGGTTAAGGTTAGGTTAAGGTAAGGGTTAAGGTTAGGTTAAGGTTAGGGTTAGGTTAAGGTTAAGGGTGAAGGTTAAGGGTAAGGTTAAGGTTAAGGTCAAGGTTAAGGTTAATATTATGGTTAAGGTTAAGTTTATGGTTAGGTCAAGGTTAGATTAGGTTAAGGTAAGGCTAAGGTTAGGTTAGGATATAGTTAAAGGTAAGGTTAAGGTTAGGTTAAGGGTAAAGTTAAGGTTAAGGTTAAGGTTAAGGCTATATTAAGGTTAAGGTCAAGGTTACGGTTATGTTAAGGTAAGGTTAAGATAATGTTAAGGGTTACAGGTTTATTCAGGTTAAGGTTAAGGTTAAGGTTACGGGTTTAGTGAGGTTAAGGTTAAGGTTAAGGGGGTAAGGTTAAGGTTAAGGTCAAGGTCAATGTTAAGATTAAGCTAGGTTAAGGTTAAATTTTTGGTCAAGGTTAGGGTTAGGTTATAGTTAAGGTCAAGGTTAAGGTTAAGGTTAAGGTTAAGCTTAGGTAAAGGTTAATGTAAGGTTAAGGTTAGGTTAAGGTTAACCTTGACCTTAACCTTTTGCTTACCCTTAACCTAAATTTAACCTTAACCTAACCTTAACGTTAACCTTAACCTTCCCATAATCATAACCTAAACCTTAACCTTAAACTTAACCTAACCTTAACCTTAACGTTAACCTTTACCTTAAACTTAACCTTAACCTTGACCTTAACTATAACCTAACCCTAACCTTGATCAAACCGTTAACCTTAACTATAACCTAACCCTAACCTTAACCAAACCCTTAATCTTAAACTTTTCTTACCCTTAACCTTAACTGATCCTTAACGTTAACGTTAACCTTAACGTTGACCTAACCATAATGTTAGGTTAATGGTCAAGTCAAGGTTAAGACTGAGGTTAAGGTTGAGGGTAAAGTTAAGGTTAGGTTAAGGGTAAATTTAAGGTTAAGGTTAGGGTTAAGGTTAAGGTAAGATTAATTTTAGGGTTAATGTTAATGGTTTGGTCAAGGTGAGGGTTAGGTTATAGTTAAGGTCGAGGTTAAGGTTAAGGTTAAGGGTTTGGTCAAGGTTAAGGGTTTGGTCAAGGTTAAGGTTAAGGTTAAGGTTAGGGTAAAGGTTAAGGTTAAGGTTAGGGTAAAGGTTAAGGTTAAGGTTAATTTTAAGTTTATGGTTAAGGTTAAGGTTACGGTTAGATAAATTTTAAGGTTAAGGTTAATTTTAAGGTTAAGAGTAAAGTTGAGGTTAAGGTTACGATAAGGTTAAGGTTATGTAAGGAAAATTTTATGGTTAAGGTTAAGGTTAAGGTTATGGTTAACTTTAGGTTAAGGATAAATTTAAGGTTAAGGTTATATTAAAGTTAAGGTTAAGGTTACAGGTTTAGTCAGGTTAAGGTTAAGGTTAAGGTTATGGGTTTAGTTAGGTTAAGGTTAAGGTTAAGGGGGTAAGGTTAAGGCTAAGGTTAAGGGTGAAGGTTAATGGTACGGGTAAGGTTAAGGTTATGGGTTTAGTTAGGTTAAGGTTAAGGTTAAAGGTTTGGTCACGGTTAGGGTTAGGTTATAGCTAAGGTTAAGGTTAAGGGTAAGGTTAGGGTAAGGTTAGTGTAAAGGTTCCGGTAAAGGTTAAGGTTAAGGGTTTCCTTGCCCTTAACCTTAACCTTACCCTTAACCTTATCTTACATTGGCCTTGACTATAATCTTAACCTTAACCTGTCCTTAACTATAACACTACCCTTAACCTAACCCTAATCTTGACTTTACCATTAACTTAACCTTAACCTTCACTATAACCTAACCCTAACCTTGACCAAACCCTTAACCTTACCCTTACCCTTAACCTTATCTTAACCTTTACGTAACCTCAAGCTTGACCTTAACCTTATCCTTAACCTTAACCTCAACCTTAACCTTAACCTTAACTTTACCCTGAACATTAACCTTAACCTTAACCTTACCCTTAACCTTAACCATGACCTTAACTATACCCTAACCCTAACCTTGACCAAATGATTAACCATAATGTTAACCTCAAGTTAAGGTTAAGGTTAAGGGTAAGGTTAGGGTAAGGTTAATATTAGGTTAAGGGTAAATTTAAGGTTAAGGTTAAGGTTAAGGTTAAAGTTACCTTATAGTTAAGGTCAAGGTTGAGGTTAAGGGTAAGGTTATAGTTAGGTAAGGGTAACGTTAAGGTTAAGGTTAAGGGTAAAGTTAAGGTTAAGGTTATGGTTATGGGAAGGTTAAGGTTAAGGCTGAGGTTAAGTTAAGGTTAAGGTTAAGGTTACGGTTAAGTTAAGGTTAAGGTTAAGTTTTTGTTAAGATTAGGGTTAGGTTATAGTTAAGGTTAGGTTATAGTGAAGGTTAAGGTTAACACCTGTAACCTTAACCTTGACCTTACCCTTAAGATTAATCTTAACTTTAACCCTAACTTTGACTTTACCCTTAACCTAACCTTAACCAAAATTTAACCCTCATCCTTATCCTTAACCTTACCCTTAACCCTCACCCTTCACCTTAACCTAAGCTTAACCTTAAATTTAGCCTTAACCTTATCTTAACCTTATCCTAACCTTAAACTTAACCTAACCTTAACTTTAACCTAAAATTAACCTTAACCTTAACCTTAACCTAACCTTAAACTTAACTATAACCTAACCCTAACCTTGACCAAACCATTAAAATTAACCTTTCCCTAACCTTAACCTTAACGTTAACTATAACCTAACCCTAACCTTGAGGAAACCCTCAACCTTAACCTTAACCCGACCTTAACTATAACCAAACCCTAACCTTGACCAAACCCTTACCCTTAACCTAACCTTAACCTTGACTTTACCCTTAACCTAACCTTAACCTTAACCTTCCTCTAACCCTAACCCTAACCTTACCCTAACCATAACTTTAACTTTACCCTTAACCTAATCTTAACCTTAACCTAACCTTAACCTTACATTTAACCTTGACCTTAACCTTAACTTTAACTATAAGATAACCCTAACCTTAACCTTAAATTAACCTAACCTTAACCTTAACCATAACCTTAAACTTAACCTTAACCTTAACCTTAACCTTATCTTAACCTTAACTATAACCTAATCCTAACCATGACCAAACCTTAACCTTAACCTTAAGTCTACCCTTAACATAACCTAAACTTTAACCTTAACCTTGACTTTACCCTTAACCTTAAACTTAACCATAACCTTAAACTTAAACCTAACCTTAACCTGACTAAACCCGTAACTTGAACCTAACCCTAACTTTGACCAAACCCTTAACCTTAACCTTAACCTCACTAAACCCTTGACTTTACCCTTAACCTTAACTTTACCTTTAACCTAACCTTACCTTTAACCTTAACCTTTATAAACCTGTAACATTAACTATAACCTAACCCTAACCTTGACCAAACCCTTAACATTAACCTTAACCTTGACCTTTACCTAATAGTAACCTTAACCTTAACCTTCACTATAACCTAACCTTAACCTTGACCTTAACTATAACCTAACCATAACCTTGACCAAACCCATAACCTTAACATTAATCCTATCTTAACCTTAACCTTCACTACAACTAACCTTAAATTTAACCTAACCTTAACCTTAACCTTATATTAGCCTTAGCCTAACCTTAACCTTAACTATAACCTAACCCTAAATTTAACCTTAACCATAACCTTATCTTTACCCTTCACCTTAACCTTAACCTTAACCTTAACCTAACCGTCACCTTAACCTAACCTTAACCTTAACCTTAACCATAACCTTAACCTTAACCTTAACCTTAACATTAACCTTAACCTAACCCTAACCTTACCCTAACCTTAACCCTAACCTTTCCCTTAACCTTAACCTTAACCATAATATTAACCTGCGGTTAAGGTCCAGTTTAATGTTACGTTAAGGGTAAAGTCAAGGTTAAGGTTAGGTTAAGGTTAAGATTGGGTTAAGGGTAAATTTAAGGTTAAGGTTAAGGTTAAATTTTTGGGCAAGGTTAAGGGTTAGGTTAAGGTTAAGGTTAGTTTAAGGGTAAATTCAAGGTTAGGGTAAAGTTAAGGTTAAGTTTAGGTTAGGGTTAAGGTTAAGGTCAAGGTTAGGGATAGGTTATAGTTAATGTCAAGGTTATGGTTAAGGGTAAGGTTATAGTTAGGTTAAGGTTAAGGTTAAGGTGAGGTTAAGGTTAAAGTTAGGTTAAGGTTAAGGTTAGGTTATGGTTAAGGTTAAGGTTAAGGTTAAGGGTTTGGTTAAGGTTAGGGTTAGGTTTTAGTTAAGGTTAAGATTAGGTTAATATTAAGGTGAAGGGGGCAAGGTTAAGGTTGAGGTTAAGGCTCAGGTTATGGGTTTAGTCAGGTTAAGGTTAAGGTTAAGGGTAAGGTTATAGTCAGGTTAAGGTTAAGGTTAAGGTTAGGATAAGGTTTAGATAAGGTTAAGGTTAAGGGTTTGGGAAAGGTTAGTATTAGGTTATAGTTAAGGTTAAGGTTACGGTTAGGTTAAGTTAAGGTTAAGGGTAAGGTTAAGGGTAAGGTTAAGCTTAGGTTAAGGTTAATATTAGGTTAAGAGTATAATTAAGGTTAAGATTAGGTTAAAGGTAAATTTATGGTTAAGGTTAGGGTTAGGGTTAGGGTTAAGGTTAGGTTTTTGTCAAGGTTAGGGTTAGGTTATAGTTAAGGTTAAGTTTAAGGTTTAGGTTAAGGTTAAGGTTACAAGGTTAGTAAGGTTAAGGTTAAGGTTAAGGTTAAGATTAAGGGTGACCTCAAGGATAAGGTTAAGCGTCTTAACCTTAACCTTCACTAAAATCTAACCTTAACCTTAACCTTAACCTGAACCTTAACCTAAACTTAACCATAACCTTAACCTTAACCTTGACCTTAACCTTAACCCTTAACCTTAACCTAACCTTACCCTTAACCTTGACCTTAACCTTAACCTAACCTTAACCATAACCATAACCTTAACATTAACCTTAACCTTAACCTAAACCTTAGTCTAACCTTAACCTTGACTTTAACTATAACCTAACCCTAACCTTGACCAAACCCTTAACCTTAACCTTAACCTGGCTAAAGCTGTAACCTTAAACTTAACCTTTACTCTTAAGCCTAACCTTACCCTTAAAATTAACTTTAACCTGAGGTTAAGATTATGGTTAAGGTTAAGGATAAGTTAAGGTTAAGGGTAAGGTTAAGGTTAAGGTTACGGGTTTAGTCAGGTTAAGGTTATAGTTAAGGGTTTGGTTAAGGTTACGATTAGGTTATAGTTAAGTTCAAGGTTAAGGTTAGGTTAAGGTGAAGGTTATGGTTAAGGTTAAGGTTAAGGTTAAGTAAAGTTTAAGGTTATGGTTAAGGTTAAGGTTATGGTCAAGGTTAAGGTTATGTTAAGGTTAATATTAGGTTAAGGGTGAAGTTAAGGTTATGGTTAGGTTAAGGTTAAGGTTAGTTTAAGGGTAAAGTTAACGTTAAGGTTATGGTTAAGGTTAGGTTAAGGTTAAGGTTTGACATTACCCTTAACCTAATCTTAAGCTTAAGCTTAACCTTAACCTTATATTCCCCTTAAGCTTAACTTAACCTTAACCTTAACCTTGACCTAACCGTAACCTTCACCTTCACCTAACCATAACCATAACCTTAACCTTAACATAACCCTAACCTTGACCAAACCCTTAACCTTAACCTTAACCTGACAAAACCAGTAACCTTAACCTTAACCTTACCCTTAACCTTCACCTTAACCTTAACTTTACCCTTAACCTAACCTTAACCTAACCTTAACTATAACCTTACCCTAACCTTGAAGAAACCCTTAACCTTAACCTTACCCTTAAGCTAAGCTTAACATTAACCTAACCTAACCTTAACTTTACCCTTAACCTAACCTTAACCTTAACCTTAACCTGATCTTCAACCTTATCTTAACCTTAACCTAACCTTAACCTTAACCTTAACTAAAACCTTCTCCTAACCTTAACCCTAAACTTAACCTTAACTTTACCCTTAACCTAATCTTAACCTTAACTATAACCTAACCCTAACCTTAACCTTAACCATAAAATTATCTTTACCCTTACCCTTAACCTTATCCTTAACTATAACCTAATTCTAACCTTTAGCAAACCCTTAACATTAACCTTAACCTAACCTTAACTATAACCTAACCTTAACCTTGACCAAACCCTTACCCTTAACCTAACCTTAACCTTGAATTTACCGTTAACGTAACCTTAACCCTGACTTTAACCCAACCTTAACCTTAAATTTACCCTTATCCTAATCTTAACCTTAACCTAACCGTAACCTTAACCTAACTTAACCTTAACCTTGACCTTGACCTTGACCTTAACCTTAACCTTGCCCTATCCTTACCCTTAACCTTCAGCTTAACCTTGAATTTAACCTTAACCTTCCCCTTAACCTCACCTTAACCTTCCCCTTAACCTCAACCTAACCCTAACCTTGACCAAACCGTTAACCTTATCCTTCACCTGACTAAACCCTTAAGGTTAGGGTAAAGTTAAGGTTAAGGTCAAGGTCAAGGTCAAGGTTAAGGTTAAGTTAGGTTAAGGTAAGGTTAAGGTTACAGTTAAGGTTAAGGGTAAGGTTAAGTTAAGGGTAAAGTTAAGGTTAAGGTTAAGGGTTTGGATAAGGTTCAGGTTAGGTTATAGTTAAGGTTAAGGGTTTGGTCAAGGCTAGGGTTAGGTGATAGTGAAGGTTAAGGTTAAGGGTTGAATTTACCCTTAACTTAACAATAACCTAACCTTAACCTTAATCTTAAAGTTTACCCTAACCTTAACCTTAACCTTATCCTTATCTTAACCTTAACCTAGCCCTAACCTTAACCTTAACCTTAACATTAACCTTAACCTAACCTTAACCTTAACCTTATTTTTATCTTAACCTTAACCTAACCCTAACCTTAACCTTAACATGAACTTTTACCCTAACCTTATCATTATCGTTAACCTTCACTATATACTAACCTTAACCTTAACCTTAACCTAACAAAAGCCTTAAAGTTAGGGTAAAGTTAAATTTAAGGTTAAGGTGAAGGTGAAGGTTACGGTTAAGTTAGGTTCAGGTAAGGTTATAGTTATTTTAAGGTTACGGTTAAGGTTAGGATAAGGTTAAGGTTAAGGTTAGGTTAAGGTTAAGGTTATATTAAGGGTAAAGTCAAGGTTAATTTTAGGTTAAAGTTAAGGTTAATGTTAAGGGTTTGGTTAAGGTTAGGGTTAGGTTTATTTAAGGTTAGGGTTAAGGGGGTGAGGTTAAGGTTAAGGTTAAGGGTAAAGGTTCAGGTTAGGGTTAAGGGTAAGGTTAAGGTTATGGGTTTAGTGAGGTTAAGGTTAAGGTGAAGGTTAAGGGTAAAGTCAAGGTCAAGGTCAAGGCTGAGTTTAAGTTAGGTTAACTATAAGGTTATAGCTAGGTTAAGGTTAACTTTAAGGTTAGGTTAAGTTTAAGGTTATGGTTACGGGTTTAATCAAGTTAAGGTTAAGGTTAATGGTTTGGTCAAGGTTAGGGTTATGGTTAAGGTTAAGGTTCAAGTTAGTTTAAGGTAAGGTTATGGGTTTAGCCAGGTTAAGGTTAAAGTTAGGGTAAGGTCAATGTTATGGTTAAGGTTAAGGTTAGGTTATAGTTAAGGTTAAGGTTAGGGTTAGGTTATAGTTAAGGTTAAGGTTAAGGTTACGGTTAGGTCAAGGTTAAGGATAAGTTAAGGTTAAGGGTAAAATAAGGTTAAGGTTAAGGTTAAGGTAAAGGTTAAGGTTAAGGTTAATGTTAAGGTCAAGGTCAAGGTTAAGGTTAAGGTAAAGGTAAAGGTTAAGGTTAAGGTTAATGTTAAGCTCAAGGTTAAGGTTAAGGTTAAGGTTAAGGTTAGGTAAATGTTAAGGTTAGGGTTAGGTTATAGTTAAGGTCAAGGTTAAGGTTAGGTTAAGGTGAAGGTTAATGATAAGGTTAAGGTCAAGGTCAAGTTCAAGGTTAAGGTTAATTTAGGTTAAGGTTACGGGTTTAGTCAGGTTAAGGTTAAGGGTTTGGTCAAGGTTATGTTTAGGTTATAGTTAAAGTTAAATTTAAGTAAAGATTAAGGTTAAAGTTAAGGTTACGCGTCTTAACCTTAACCTTCACTATAACCTAACCTTAACCTTGAACTTAACTATAGCCTAAACCTAACCTTGACGAAACCCTTATCATTAACCTTAACCTTAAACTAACCTTAGCCTTAACTAAACCCTTAACCTTAACCTAACCTTAACATAATCTTAACCTTAACCTAACCTTAATCTTAACTTGACCTTAACCTTAACTTTAACCTTACCAAACCATTAACCTTAACCTTAACCTTAACTTAAACTTCACCTTAACCTAACCTTAACCTTACCCTTAACCTAATATTAACCTTAGTCTTGACCTTAACCTTAACCTTAACCTTACCCTTAACCTTGACCTTAATTATAACCTAATCCTAACCTTAACCAAACCCTAAAACTTAATCTTAATCTTAACAATAACCTCATAAACTTAACCTTGACCTTACCCTTAACCTTAACCTTACCCCCACCCCCTTAACCTTAACCTAACTAAACCCGTAACCTTAACCTTAACCTTAACCTAACCTTAACCTTAACCATAACCTTAACCTTTACCTAGCCTTAACCTTATCCTAACCCTAACCTTACCTTAACCTTAACCCTAGCCATAACCTTAACTTTACCCTTAACCTAACCTTAACCTTAACCTAACCTTAACATTAACCATAACTTATCCTAACCTTAACCTTAGGTATAACCTTACCCTTAACCTAACCCTAACCTTAACCTTGACCTTGACCTTGACCTTGACCTTAAACTTAACCTTACCCTTAACCTTCACCTTAAGCTTGACCTTAAGCTTACGCTTAACCTGACTAAACCCGTAACCCTTAACCTTAACCTTAACCTAAACTAACCTTAACCTAACCCTAACGTTGACCAAACCCTTGAACTTAACTTTAACCTTAACCGTAACCTTAACCTTAACCTTAACCTAACCTTAACCTTGACCTTAACTATAACCTAACAATAACCTTTGCCAAACCCTTAACATTAACCCATAAACTTAACCTTAGCTTTAAGATTACGGTTAAGGTTAAGGTTAAGGTTAGGGTAAAGGTTAAGGTTAAGATTAAGGGTAAGGTTAAGGTTAAGATTATGTTAAGGGTAAAGGTTATGGTTATGTTAATGGTAAACGTTACGGTTACAGTTAAGGTTAAGGTTAGGGTAAGGTTAGGGTAAAGGTTCATGTCAAGTTTAAGGTTAAGATTAAGGGTAAGGTTAAGGTTAAGGTTATGTTAATGGTAAATTTAAGGTTAAGGTTAAGGTTAGGTTAAGGGTAAAGTCAAGGTTAAGGTTAGGTTAAGGTTCAAGTTATAGGTTTAGTCAGGTTAAGGTTAAGATAAGGTTTGGTTAACCTTAACCTTACCCTTAACCTTATTTTAACCTTAACCTAACCTTAACCCTAACCTTACCCTTAACCTTAACTATAACCTAACCCATAACAATAACCTTCGCAAATCCTTAACCTTAGAATTAACCTTAACCTAACATTAACCTTAACCTTAACCTTACCCTTATCCTTCACCTTAACCTTAACCTTAACATGAGCAAACCTTATACTTAACCTTAACTTTACCCTTAACGTAACCTTAACCTTAAACTTAACCTTAACCTTAAATATAAGCTAACCCTAACCTTAACCTTAACCATAACCTTATATTTACCCTTAACCTTTGTTGATGTATAAAAGGTATATTTTAGCACCTATTTATCCTACATTAATCATCAATCCGAGAACGAATTTTTGTTTCAAGAGTGTACTATGTTTGAGGCTGCAATTTGAGCTAAGAGAAATGTTGTGTGAGATGCACTACAATATTAGAAACACAAGAGTAAACAGATGCTGGGAAATAAATCTAATCACACAAACTCAAAGGCTCTGAAACTTAACTATTCACTCTGCAAAGCATCAATCAAGGATACAGTAGCAATAACTCATTCCTTTAGAAATTGATGCAACTGAAATCAAACTGGAACAAGGCAATCAATCTGGGAATGAGGAAGCAATAACCAATGTTCTCTATAGTTGAAAGTCTTGATTTAAAGAAATTAAAGAGAAATAGAAATTGAACTAAGAAAATTTTGTAAACTTAATGAACTCGAAATGAATAGAAAACTGTAATCAAATAAAAATGTAAATAAGCAAGCTCTCTGCAATCTGAAACTAATGAATTGGAAATGAACAGCACACTGGAATTGAATAGCAAATGCTAACTAATGAATCAAATCTTAACTTAATGAAATCAACTAACGAACTCTGTTGAACACCAAACCCTGTCGATAGCAAAAGTTATTAAGTAGCAACCTTAAATGAACAAAAATCCAATGGAACAACAAATAGAGTTAAATATTGAACATCAAAGCTTTATAAGCAATAACAAGATGAATAATACAGGAATTAAGATCCCCGTTGAAATGGAACAACAATGCAATTCATTAACACAACACATCAATAACAATAAGAAATTCAACAAAAACTAATTAACTTTGCAACCGTAATAAAACCGACGACGATTATCACACAACGGTAATTAAAAGATAGAAATACAAACAGCAGATCGATTCCACCAGGGGCGAGCCCATAACACCAGTGAAACACTGTTGGGTTACTGCAGAGCTTGAACGATGAAATTGAAACGTGTCTTTTTATTAATTAAACATAAAAAGTGTTTATAGCGACCGCTCTCTGATCACGAGAGTCAATAAAGTACAGAATTACAAGAGAAATGTTTTAATCAATGATTCAACTCCAATATCTAAAATCATTTCCTTATATAACAACTTCGATGGATAAGACAAGGAACAAGATAAGATTTGAATAGTGATCTCTCAGGATCGAAGGATCCTAAGGGATTCACTTCCTTCCTTTCTTTAGCTATCACTTGATCTTCTTCAGTTGAAGCCGTGTTGTTCCCTGCTTTCTCTTAGCAATGCATTCTGATTTTCTTCTCTTTGATAGGATATGGTCTATTACTGGAGGAACAACAGTTACTCCTGCTTTAGCCTCACCTCTGGTATAGTTTTTCACCTCGTTTGATTCCTGTTTTTGACAATAAAAGGCAGTTTTTAGTTAATTTTTACAATAAACATAAGTCTTTGCAATTCTATCATAATTCTATAATAAATCACCTTTCTAGAATAAAAAGAGTTATCTTTAAAGGAAAAGAATGAGAAAATACATGGTGAATTCATACCTTTTTCAACGCTCAACATACCCCCCTACTTACCCTTTTTCATGTCCTCATGAAAACCATAGTTTACACGCAAAGCAGTTAAAGAATAGGTTGGAGAAGGTTTTTCATCAAGAGGCCTAAAACCATGATTTGCAGCTAAAGCTTCGAAGATATGTCCTCTTTTTCCTTTGAGTATTTCATAAATGGCTTTATAATTCATTGCAGGGCACCATGCAATGGGGCTTCGAAACCTACACCCTAGCCAGAATGGGCCTTCCCTCAAGATGAGATTGCTATAGAGAACCAAGAGGCCAAAAGCCAATCCAAAATTTTTATAGTTAAATGGCTCTCTATTGTGAACATTCCGATTGGAAATCCCCCATCGGACTTTAGCTGCTATATAGGCTTGGTCTCTAATAGATAGAAAATATTCTACCCCATTCAAGAAAATTGCTTTATGGACAGGCCCCAATGCTTGGATAACACCCTCTCTTGTCATGAGGCTCTTCTGCCTACCCCATAATTGCAATGGGTGTTTTGGTTCACTCCTAACCCACAAGTTTAACTCATTTTCTTGCCTTTGGAAAACATTATAGGTTTTGAGCCATTTCAATTGATTAACAACAAATGAAATAAATGCTTGGTATTGGATGTCACCCACAAAAGGGCTGGGATTTATCTCAATTTCATTCTCCAATATAAGATTATGTAAATAAAAATCACAAAGGAGATGTTGTACCTTAACCCCATAGAGTTTACAACATTTTACAAAATCCTCTACCGTGTTTAACTCTATAGGCTTTCCTTCCCTAACTGATTTAATTTTTAACTGTAAATATCTCTCTAATAAAAATAAATCATAATTCTTGGTAGGGAATCTACAAGCTAAAACATCTGTGTATAATGAGCAGAGAGTATCCATTCGATTCCGAGCTATTTTTAATTTATTAATTACCTTTTCAGCCTTCTCCTCTGCCTTTCGATACTTCTCATAGGATTCAACCTCTGTTGCATGGATGCTCTTCATCTGCTACTGCAACTCCTGGTATTTTCTTCTAGGGATAGTGTCTTCTTCAAGTTTTTCCCTTTCCTGCTGAGGCTGTGCCAACTCCTCTTGGATTTTGGCTATAGTAGGATCACTAAAAGTGTTTTGACTATAGGCTTGTACACTTTCATTTGAGGTTGCTGCATCCAAAACATTTGTATCTGGAACATCTGCCTGCTGTTCCATATCTTCATTATTAGGCTCAGCTTAGGTTTCCATAGTCTCTAAAACTTGGGGCTTTGTTTTAGTGGCCACTTTCCTCTTTTTTGGGGCTCATTTGGTGACTATGCTTCTCTTCTTTTGGGTTCGTTTGGGCTTTTGCTTCATTTTAAGAACCCTAGTAGTCTGCCAAAGTTTTTCCACTAGCTTTTGAAGCTTTTGCCATTCCATACGAAGTTTTTCAATTTCAGTTACTTTCTTTCTCCTCCTTATTGGAGCGGCTGTTCCTTTTTCTGAACCCAATTTCTCAGTTGGGGTTTGCTTCTTAGAAGCCATGCCTTCGGTTGGGCTTGCTTCCATGTTTTCTATGTGGAGCACTTATTCAGTATTAATATGCTCTCGGCTGCATTCTTTAGAGGTAATAACCCCAATTGGCTCTGCTGTTCCCTGAGAATTTTCAGTTTGGAACACTGTTTCAGTGTTCACCTCTTCCTGTCCACACTTCTCAAGGGAAGTAACTATAGCTAATTCTATTGTTCTGTTAGGGTTTCCTCTTTCTATTTCATTTGGCATTGCCTCATCCATCTCTTTATTGGTACCAGCATGCTCCTGCAATTGGTTGATATCAACATTAATGTTGAGTGGGCTGTGGGGCTGCACATATTCCCTCATGTTGGCCAATATTTGGGTCAATTGGTCCTCTTGCAAAGGGCTTTGTGGTGAACTTGCAGTGGTGGTTTCGGGAGGCTCTAATCCCTCTCTTTCATTCTCACTGCTACGATTATATTCTTTCTCTTCACAAGTATGGTAACTAACTTCTTCCTGATCAGAGTAGTGAATTTCTTCCTCTACACTAGTATGAGGACTTCCTTATCAGTTCTTCCCAACTAGTCTGTTGTTGGGAAAGGTTGTAACTTATTATCAATCTAATTAAGAAATGGTGGCTTACTACCATGTCTGTGTGACGAGATTTTCATATACTACGAGCAACATCATGAAGTAAAGCATTTAAAAATGCAGGCAGGTTTATGGTACATTTATGTTTTAACACTGCTAATAGCTTAAGGTGGCGAGGTCCTACCACATCTTTCCTCCCGTTGCATGTTATGTAGGCCTGGATTAATTTTTCCAACTCTGTCCATGGTTCTCCCAATGGCACTGGCTGAACTCCTTTCCCTTTGACAACCAGGTTCTACCCTTCCTCTCAGAAAAGGTTCATGGCATCTTAGAGTTTCACCTTCTTATGGGTCCATATGGCTCCTTCCGCGGGTAGACCAGAAAACTCTGCAATTATTTCATCTGTTACTGCTATATGTCTACCTCTAACCATGGAGTAAACTTCCTGCAAATTCTGAAAAAACTCGATAGCTACTGTTTCATGAGGTTGTTGTAGCCTTGTGAGGTATTTAATCCATCCCATTTTTTCCATAATTTCTCGTGCAATGCTTGAAACAAACAGCACCTGCGGCTCACTACAAATTGGTTGTCCTCCCATTTTACCTGCACACTGTTAATTCCTCACAAATGCACAGAAATGCAATGGAACAAAACAATACAGTAATTAGTGAATATCAGAATAATACCATTAAGCCTTCACCATTACTAATAATATAGGAATTTAACCCGCATGCAAACATTAAAAGGCATTCGTGCCCCACTGAAGGGTGATAGGTTGTCCTCGACTGTCAAATAAGAGAGTAAAGGACTGCACAACAGTTGTACAGCATTTGAACAGCATACACATTTATGATACAATCACAAATGATTACATTAATGAAATCAATGCATAATATTAAATTGCAAATAGATATGGAAACATTCATACAATGATTCGAAGATAATGGAAGGGACAACTGATGTAAAAACAAGTACTTATGCGATCATTGTTCTCATAAACTATTATGATCGGGTTATGAATAATTTTCATGTATAATAGGTTAAAAGCTAAGGGTTTAAAGGTATCCTCTCATTTGATCTTATGTAAAGATATAAAAAAAAGGTTCATCCTTACTATTGATTTGGAAAATGTGACTCCAATACCATCAACAGAGCTATGTTGCCCACGAGTGTCTATAACCTTGAAAAAGTTGTTTTTTCACTCTTGGAACCATTATCCTTTATTTATGCCTAGGGAGGTGATTTGTAATGTCATGATGGAGGCCACTATGCTAGCTTGGGAACCAGATGAACCACAATGCCATTCACCAGGAAGAAGTGAAAGGTGGACAGGTCGGCTCGTGATGAGACCTCCTGTTCCATGGACTTATTATTATTTTTTCTGAGTTGCACATTGGACCATATCCCTAGTGTGGTGGCCATAATGGGAATGCCACTTCACTACTTCCTTATGACCATGGTAGGCTGGCTCTTGAATTTTTAATAATTACATAATTGTTTTTCTTTTATCCTTTGTTTCATCTATAGCACTTCCCCACTTATATATAGAGGATGGCTCAACACTCCTTAAGAGTAGGGATGGTGGAAGAAGTCTGGACATCTCAATGGAAAAATATATGCCTTTATTCTTATTTAATAAATACAGATCAAAGAGAGATAGTTTAGGAAAGAACTAGCATGATAAAAATAACTGATCATATTAATTTAAATGAGAATAAGAACAACAAAGCAATATAAATGGTTGTGTCCTTTCCTTTCCTTTATCATTGCAAAACTATTTCTTAAAAATAACAATTTCTCTTGATTTGCTAATTTCAGTAATTTCTAATTTGTGTATCCTTACATAAATCGTGTGTTTTCCATCAAGAGAGTCATGAAGAATTCATAAAAATCCTCAAAATTCTATTCAAAATCAAGAAAAAAAATATACTAAAAAAATGATGTTCCTTTAGAAAGGAACAACAAAAACAATTTTTGAAAATGTTGTTCCTTTGGAAAGGAACAACAAAAAGACAAGCGGAAAAATTGTTGTTCATTTGGAAAGGAATAGCAAAAAAATGTTGTTCCTTTGGAAAGGAACAACAAAAACACTCGCAATCAAATTGTTGTTCCTTTTGAAAGGAACAACAAAAACGCAGTAAGAAACTGTTGTTCCTTTCAAAAGGAACAACAAAAAAAAACACTCAAACACGTTGTTTCTTAAGAGAAACCGCTACTATTCCTTAGAAACGAATAGCTTAAGAAATAAATTTTTCACACAAAAAACAAGCAAAATAAAGAAAAAAAACATTATGTACAAATTTCAAAATAAAGAAATGATTTAGAAAATGGGTGCTGAGGAGGAGTTTCCTCCCTCAGCAAGAATCTGCATGCTGGAATCTTCCCGTAATTATTGGTAAAAGGATTCCTGATTAAGCGATTTATGGTAAAGTCACACTCGATGACCATTTACTTTGAAGGAATGCCCAGATCCATCAAAGGTGGTTAATGTGATGGTGCCATTATCATGCACCTCTTGTATTTCGTAAGGTCCAAGCCATCATGTCTGGAGTTTTCTTGGGAAATCCCAAAACTTGGAATCATATAGGAGTGCCCAATCTCCGTCGTGGAATATTTTCTCCTTGATGAGGGTGTCGTGCCATTTTGCTCTCTGTTGTTGAATTAATGCAATGTGCTGAAGAGCAGAGAGCCTAATTTCATCCAACTCATTGATTTGCTGTAATCTTCTGACCTGGGCTTCATTTAAGTCTAAACCCACCTCCTGGGCTATTCTTAATGCCTAAATTTCAAACTCTATCAGAAAGATGGGCTCTTTTCCAAATACCAATTGATACGGTGAATACCCCGTGGTACTTCTCCATGTTGTCCGGTACACCCACAAGGCTTCAGGTAATCTATAAGCCCAGTCTCGTCTGTGTGAGGAAACTGTTTTTGTCAGTATAGATTCGATCACTTTATTCGTGCTCTTTACCTGGTTGTTTGCCTGTGGGTGGTATGAGGTTGTAATTTTGTGCTGAGTGTGGTAATTCTGTAATGTTTCAGCGAGTTTATTACCTACAAAATGTGGTACTCCATCTATAATTATGTCCCTTGTGAGGCCGTATCGCACAAATATTTTGAAAAGGAATTGTATTACAGAGTCCTCTGTAGCTTTTGAAAGTGCCTCTGCTTCAACCCATTTAGTGGCATACTCGGTTTCGAGTAGGATGTATGTTCTTTGGTTCGATGGGGGGTTAATGGGACCAACAAAATTGAGTTCCCAGTGTTCAGATGGTTTAATTACTAATTGTGGGTTCAAAGGAATTTCATCAAACTGTCTAGGGCGACCCACCCTTTCACAGCTATCACAGGCCTGCACAAATTTTTTAGCGTCTTTAAAAATTATAGGCCAATAGTAGCCTGTCTATAAAACCTTGTGGGTATTTCTATGATCTGCAAAATTTCTGCCACACGGCCCGTCATGGCATGCTTTTAGAATATCAAATACTTCGTCCTCTCGGATGCATCTCCTGATTTTCATATCTGACCCTGTATGAAACAGGTAGCCCCCAATCTAAGAGAATCGGGTACTACATTGTATTATCTGCTTCCGTTCATTAGGCGTTAGATGTTTTGGTAATTTACCTATTACTAAGTAATTTTCTATATCAGCATACCATGGGGTTCTAATAGTAACAGTGAAAAAATGTTCATCTGGGAAGTGATCTTCGACTACTGTTGCATATGTTGGCTTTGGCATTCATGACAGGAAATCAGCTACAGGGTTCTCTTTTCCAGGTTGATCTTTAATTGTGATATCAAATTCCTGAAATAAAATCAACCATCTTGTAACTATTCCATTTGTAACAGATTTATTTGCTAAAAATTTAATGGCAGAGTGATCGGTATATAAACTACAGGATACCCAGTTATATAATGTCTAAACTTATTTACAGCATGAACTACAGCTAAAAATTTCTTCTCAGTCACAGTATAATTTAATTCAGCAGGAGATAGATTTTTGCTAATATAATAGATTGCATATGGTTTCTTATCCTTTTCCTACCCAAGCACTGCTCCAATTGTTGTGTTTGAGGCATCAGATGAAATTCAAATCCCAATTTGGGCCCCTCAGCACTGGGGCTGTTGATACAAGATTTTTCAGATCCTTGAAATCATGGTCACATTTATCTGTCCAAACAAAATCAACATTTCCTGTTAGTGCATATAAAGGTGTAGCTATTTGAGAATAATGTTCTATAAATCTTCTATAATAACCAGAAAATCCGAGAAAGCTACGTACCTCTGTTTGTGTGGTAGGAGTAGGTATTAACAAAATTATCTGAATTTTGGTTGGATCCACCTGAATTCCAGCTGTTGAAATATAATGTCCTAAGATAAGTCCTTCGGTCATCATCATATTACACTTTTCATGGCTTAAACAAAGCCTATTGTCAATACATCTTTGCAACACCTTTTCTAAGTTTTCTAATGCTGGCTTAAAATCATCTCCGTAAGGTGTGAAGTCATCCATATACACTTCGAGCCCTTCATTTATTAAGTCTGAAAAGATGTTGAGAATGGCCCTCTGAAATGTAGCAAGGGAATTGCATAGGCCAAAGGGTAAGACTCGATAGGAAAATTTCCCCCAAGTACACGTAAAAGTGGTTTTGTCTTAGTCCTTAGGGGAAATCTAGATTTGATTGTACCCACTGAAGCCATCTAGGAAAGAAAAGAATTTCTTTCCTGCCAATGTATCTAATACCTGGTCAATGAAAGGAAGGGGAAAGTGGTCTTTATGGGTTGCTTTGTTCAGTTCTCAGTAATCTACGCATATTCTCCACTTTCCGTTCTTCTTTGGTACCACTACTAATGGAGAGACCCACTTGCTATCAGATATTGGGTAAATGAAATTAACATCCAACAGTTTTTGTAATTCATCTTTCACAATATCTTTAAGGTGAAGGTTTAGTCTTCATTGGGGTTGGCGAATGGGTCTCACATCTTTTTCAGCTCCCAAATAAACTAAGGCATTTGGAAACAATTGCCCATTGATTTGCACCATCACTATAGGATTTCCTGGGTCTTCATATTTTACAGGTGTTTCCATTCCTAATAATAAGTCAGATAGAGTGCCGACTACTTGGAAAATTGGGTTGGTTTTTTTTCTCCTCTTTGGCTTCTTTATACAAAATTCATTAATGGTTTTTGCATAAATAGGAATGTCCTGGATAGCTTGGAGGAGAGGGATTTTATACACAAATTTTTTAATTCTCCTAGAAGATCAAATTCAGGATATTCTATTGGGCAAGGTATGATTAATCGTTTTGAGAATGGTGGAGAAGAGGTGGTTGCTTGTTGTGAAGTTTGATGTTGAGTTTGTTGTTGAACCACCTTCTCTTTTTTCCATGTTTTTTCTATGGGTAACGGATCTTCAGTGTGAACATTTTTGTCTCCCTATGTTTCTACTATGCGCCCAGATCTCAATTGAAGGTCATTACACTCCCTCAATTCGGTTTCTGATTCTGGTGGTTCCATTAATTGGACAGACTGAACTGGCCTATTTTTTGGGCTTGGGTTGGGTTGGGTTGGGAGATGTGGTCTTAAATTAGTCTGGGGGTTTTGTGGCAATGGATAGGGAGTTGGAAGTGTAGGTTGAGAGAGGGGAATTGTTCCAGTTGGCTGATTTGTAGGTCTTTGCCAATTTGACTACCAAGCTTGACTCTGCGAAGTGGAGGGGGTCCATTGTGTTGGATAGGCATTGTTTTTCCAAAATGGTGGGAAAAAACGAAAATTTGGCCAATTAGTTTTGTTGGGGTTCTCATATTTTGGCAGATTTGGAAATACCAAAATATGAGACAACATCAAACCACTTTGGGGCCCTAGGATCTAGCCCTCCTGGACCCGGAGAGGGATCTCTCCAAATAGAGAAAGAATGATATATCTTTGAAAGCTCAAATGAGATGTTAGGCTAGTTATGAAGCACAGAAAGGGGGTTTTAAGATAATTTGGTTGGTTTGTTGCTGGGTTGGTTAGAAGATCATAGGCTGAGAAAGTAATGGGAGAAAGAACATAGCAGCGGGATGCTTCAGCAAAAAGGATAGGTCAAAACTATGCCATCCATTGGGCTATGGAGTCATGAAAGGAAATTACATGCAACAACTAGCCAAGGCTTCCACAGGGCAAGTCATCTACACTAAAGGATCTTTTAGGCAGATGGTGGAATGGAACATTAAGGAGAGAAAGTGGAAGAAGGAAAGACAACCAATTTTCTATCTATAGATCAGGTCAGAGGTCATTTAACTCCAGACCTGCTTGGACATACTCAAAGGCAGCCCTCAAAGAGGGGCGACGGGGCTGCTTATAGATCGGACCAGAGGTCATTTAACTCTAGGTCTACTTTAGCAACTCCAAGGGAAAAATAGAAATAACAAAGAAACATCCAAGCAGCAAATCCTGAGTTCATACATCAGCCAGCAGGCAATAACATCCACTGCGCTGGTTAAACCACATGGATTCACTCTTAGATACACATAAGGTAGAAAACATTAAAGGTAGGGGGAGATGGAACATAGGGCACCTAACAAGGGTGAATCCTATGCTATACTTCTGTTGCCTACCAGAAGAACATGAAACAGTATGAAAATGTAATAAACAGAGTTAGGAAAAACATCACCAATAGTAATAGACCAGGATCCCGTGAAAAGTGCTTTGATTAATTGATGCAAAACCAGTCATGTACACTGAGCTCAATGGCTAATACAATCCAGACTTTCTCCTCCCAGCCTATTACATACAACTACTCTTCTACTCCCTCCCACGATTGTTCTAACAGTCAAGAATGAATCCCTCTAACAGCAACTGCCACAGCAAGGCAACAACAACAACCTTTACAATATGTTCCCGGGGGTTATTATAGGAGAAGACAAATAAATAGAAGTAGGTGAACAATTAAATGAGTCTCATTAATACAGAATGGTGGAGGAAGCCGAGCCCATTCTGCTTAATGGTTATATGCAGCGCTGTGTGTATTCTGTAGATCGGTTTGGAGATCTCTGTCAGGTCAGATTTGACCTCAGATATTTATGTGGAGTCCTTTTGGCGTCTGGAGCTCTGTGCTGCCATCCTGGAATAAATGAACTGGATGAAAGTCTGTAAGGCCGCTCCATACCTCATACCTGCCGCCAGACTATCTTAAATGAGCTTTAGTCAGTGTAATTAATCGTTTCAGGGCTCGAGGAGGCATGGAGATTTCTTGTAGGAAGGTGAATGCCTGGAGAAGAGTACTCTGCTGATATTAAACATGGGTAAGCTTTTGACGGCGTGCTTAAATCTTCAAACTGTGCCTCGATTCTTTGACCACGGGATCATAATTGTTAATATTCAATTAACCAGCCTGAATCCCTTCAAAAACTGTCTTTTCTGCTTCGCTGGTGGTTGTAATGGCCTCTCTGTACTACCTGCTCAATAAAATAAACTTGTCGTGAACCAGGGCAGTGGTAGTGGGGAAATGCATAGAGGCCCGGAGGGACGGTGGCGAGATAGTGAAAACAGTAGAAATAATGGAGAATGGCGGAGGAAAAGGCTATTAGTGTAAAACCCAAAGGTTAATGCTCGAGGGAAATACACAGGAAATGACTAGAAAAATAATGGAGAGGAGCCATGGATGTGGGACCTGGGGAGCGCATCGCAAATTGCAAAGGCGGAAAGTGCGATGGCAGAAAGTGGCGCCAAACAGAAACCTTGCGCTTGTGATATTGCGATGGAGAGGAAGAATGCGATGGAGCAATCTGCGATCGCATCGCAAATATTTGTGATGGATCTAACGATCATAACGCGTGAGAATGTGATCTACGATAAATGCGATCGGGGGAAAATGCGATGGGCAGAAAGTGCGATGGGTGATCGCATCGCAAATATTTGCGACGTGATCAGATCGCATCGCAAATATTTGCGATGGATCAATCAAATACATATGATAAAACTGTGATATGCCATAAGTGCGATCTGCGATGAGCGCCTTAAGGGGTAGTGCTCAGTCACAGTGCTCAGTTACGTGGGGACGGGGCTGGTGGAAAGGGGCTAAGCCTTAGTATAAGGTCGGAAGTGGGTTTGGCCAATTCCAATGTGATTTAAAGGTTAGAAAGGGGAACGATAGAGGGATAAGGGTAAATTAGCCCAAACAAGGGATATGGGTAGAATTTAAAGGGGATTTTGGGGGAATTTGAAGGGTAATGAAGGGAAATAGAAGGGGGGGACAAGGGGGATAAAAATAGGAGCTAAGAGGGGGTGAAATAAGAGGAGAAAGGGGCCTTTAGGCAATTCTTCACGAACAGAGAGGCTTTATAATAGGAATCAGCAGAGGGGAATTTATCAAAGGATAAAATACACATGGAGGCTTCAAGGAGACTGTGTTTTCAGAGGAAATGCATTCCTTGAGGGCTCAACAACAAACTTAGTCCCCTGTTTTGCTTGTCAAAAATCTCATAGGGGGGCTAACAAGTTTGGTTTGTTTTATTTGGCCATGATGATGTAGGAAATCATTGTTGTGACCAATTGGGGAAAGGTGGCTGATTTTGCCACATTCCATTATATTGCTGAGCATTATATTGAGAAGGCTGAAAAGAAGAGAATGGATCAGTTGGCGCACCTGATTGTCGTGGCTGCCATTGTCGGCACTAATTAAGTAAGCATACCACTTATGATTCTTCTTATACCTCTTTATAGACTGATTTTAACCCAGGAAGTGAGGGACATCCTTCTGTGGGGTGATCTTTTGTGCAGATGGCACAAACTTTGATTATATCCAGCGGGCACTCTTTGTGGTTGTGTTTCTTCCTGCACTTAGGACAGAATATTGCCAAGTTTTGTTTGGATTCTACTTGCTTTTGTTTGGCTTGCATAATGTAGAACTACATTGTTAGAGTCCCTAGAATATCTATTTTAAAATCTTCCTGCAGATTGCCAATATCTGCACGAGTTACACCTTCACTGGAGGTCTTATTATCCCTTGTGATCATGTCACGTTCTGCTGATTTTAGCTTTGTGCTACCTCTCGAACTCCTGATACACAAATAAATAATGTTAGCATATATTTCCTGATATATATCACCTTTTCCCATAATATTTAATGTTTCAACCCATTGATCCTTCATCCCCCTAATTAATGTAGTTTTCAGCACATTTTCAGGTAAGGGTAAAAATGCATAAGGAGATCTCTAGAGGTTGTATTGAAATCGTTCCACATATTCTTCCAGAGTTTCATTAGGTTTTTTTTTCATCTAAAATATTTCATATTTTAGTTCCCGAGACCTATAATAATCCTGATATTTCTTTAGAAACACAGCTTTCATCTGATCCCAATCATTTATAACCCCTCCACCTAATCCCATAAACCATCGTAAAGTTGATCCTTTTAATGTGGAAGGAAATAATTTTATTTTTTAGGGATCGGTGGTATAGTCATACCCCCTACATAATACATCAAATTCAAACAAAATTGCATCTGGATCTTCCGATGTCAAGCCATGGAATGTAGGAATATGTTGAAGAGGAATGGATTTCATAGGTGCATTAACTGCAGTGTCCACAATGGGATATTGCAGTGTGGAAGTTTGTTGAGGTGTTTGTTGGTTCTGGTTCTAGGCCATTTGATCAAATATGTGCCAATATCCTTCTAGGATCTCAAAGGAATTCCTAGGCTGACTAGAAGGAATAGGAATGACCTTGAAAACACTCGCTTGATCTGGAATAAGTGTTCCCTGCTGGCCTACTATCTGAGGAGATTCAGGTCCTTTGTTTTGAATGATGTTTACAGAACTTCCCTTATCTGGGATTCTCACTGTTTGGATTACTTCAAGAGGAGATTTTGGTTCTTTTGTTTCCCCTGTTTCTCCTTCTCCTTCATGGAGATTACTAGAGTTCCCTTCTTGTGGAGAAATTAGGCGAGAATTCTCAATTTCTTGGGAATTTTGCTCAATTCCTTCCGTTTGACTATGTATCTCAGCAAAGGCTATAGATGGTGACTTTATGGCCTGAAGGGAACTAGTAGGTTGTCTAGAAATAACTTTCATAATCCCTACTGATGGCTGAGATTCAGTTTTCTTAAGGATTTTGTCAATGAAAGTTGTTTGCCCAAGGGTCACTGGTCCCTTAGGTTTTTCGGGTTTAGGAGGAATTTTTTTTTGTTTAGCTTTTCTATTCATTCAAAAAAACAAGCCTTCATTCCTACCTAAAGAAATAAATTTACCCAACTCTGTTGTGAAGCGGGCTGTGAGAAAGTATGTTCCTTGCTTGGTGCACAGGTTCTTACCTTCCGTCTTTAATACATAATTCTTCGCAATCAGAAAAAAAAGGTCAAATGTCCATCACTCCTTCTAAATGGCATACATTCTCTCCGGCAACGGCGCTGAAATGTTGAGATATAAAATGTATCTTTTTAGCACCTATTTATCCTACATTAATCATCAATCCAAGAATGAATTTTTGTTTTAAGAGTGTACTCTGTTTGAGGCTGCAATTTGAGCTAAGAGCAATGCTGTGTGAGATGCAGTACAATATTTTAAAATAAAGAGTAAACAGATGTTGGGAAAGAAATCTAATCACACAAAATCAAATGCTCTGAAACTTAACTATTCACTCTGCAAAGCATCAATCAAGGATACAATAGCAATAACTCATTCCTTTAGAAATTGATGCAACTAAAATCAAACTGGAACAAGGCAATCAATCTGGGAACGAGGAAGAAATAACCAATGTTCTCCACAGTTGATAGTCTTGATTTAAAGAAATTAAAGAGAAATAGAATTTGAACTACGAAAACTCTATAAACTTAATGAATTGGAAATGAACAACAAACTGTAATCGAATAACAATGTAAATAAGCAAGCTATCTGTAATATGAAACTAATGAATTGGAAATGAACAACACACTGGAATTGAACAACAAATGATAACTAATGAATGAAATATTAACTTAATGAAATCAACTAACGAACTCTGTTGAACACCAAACCATGTCGACAGCAAACGTTATTAAGTAGCAACCTTAAATGAACAGCAACCCAATGGAACAACAAATAGAGTTAAATATTGAACAACAAAGCTTTATAAGCGATAACAAAATGAACAATACAGGAATTAAGATCCTTGTTGAAATGGAACAATAATGCAATTCATTAATGAAACACAACAATACCAATAAGCAATTCAACAACAACTAATTAAATTTGCAACCATAATAAAACCGACCACAATTATCACACAACGGTAATTAAAAGATAGAAATACAAACAACAGATCGATTCCACCAGGGGCAGGCCCGTAGCACCAGTGAAACACTACTGGGTAACTGTAGAGCTTGAACGATGGAACTGAAACGTGTCTTTGTATTAATTAAAGATAAAAAGTGTTTACATTGAACGCTCTCTGATCACAAGAGTCAATAAAGTATAGAATTACAAGAGAAATGTTTTAATCAATGATTTGACTCCTCAATCTCTAAAGGCATTGCCTTATATAACAACTTCGATGAATAAGACAAGGAACAAGATAAGATTTGAATTCGCTTCCTTTCTTTCTTTAGCTATGACTTGATCTTCTTCGGCTGAAGCTATGTTGTTCCCTGCTTTTTCTTAACAATGCATTTTGATTTTCTTCTCTTTGACAAGATATGGTCTATTAATGGAGGAACAACAGTTACTCCTGCTTTAGCCTCGCCTCTGGTATAGTTTTTCACCTCATTTGATTCCTGTTTTTGACAATAAAAGAAAGTTTTTAGTTACTTTTTACAATAAACATAAGTCTTTGCAATTCTATCATAATTCTATAATAAATCACCTTTCTATAATAAAAAGAGTTATGTTTAAAGGAAAAGAATGAGAAAATACATGGTGAATTCATACATTTTTCAACGCTAAACAACCTTAACCTTAATCTTAACCTTAACCTAACCTTAACCATAACCTACTCTTAACCTTAACCTTAACCTGACCTTAACTATAACCTAACCCTATCTTGACCAAACCCTTAACGTTAACCTGAACCTTTACCCTAACCTTACCCTAACATTAACCTTAACATTAACCTAAGGATAAGTTTAAGTTTAAGGTTAAGGTTAAGTTAGTTTAAGGTAAGGTTATAGTTAGGTTAAGGTTAAGGTTATGGTTAAGATAAGGTTAAGTTTAATGTTAGGTTAAGGTTAAGCTTTAAGGTTACGAGTCTTAACCTTAACCTTCACTGTAACCTACCATTAACATTAACCTTTACCTAACCTTAACCTTAACCTTAATCTTAACCTTGAACTTAACTATAAACTAAACCTTAAACTCAACCTTCCCATAACCATAACTTTAACCTTAACCTAACCTTAACCTTGACTTTACCTTAACCTAACCTTAACCTTAACCTTCCCATAACCATAACCTTAACCTTGACTTTACCCTTAACCTAAACTTAACTTTAACCTTAACCTTAACCTGACTAAACTCATAACCTTAACCTTAACTTAACCTTACCCTTGACCTTAACTCTAACCTAACCCTAACCTTGACCAAACCTTAACCTTAGCCTTAACTTAACCTTAACCTTAACCTTCCCATAACCTTCACTATAACCTAACCTTAACCTTAACTTTACCCTTAACCTAACCTTGATGTTAACCTAAGGTTAGGGTTAGGTTATAGTTAAGGTCAAGGTTAAGTTTAAGGTTAAGGGTAAGGTTAAGGTTAAGGATAAGTTTAAGGTCAAGGTTAAGGTTAATGTTAAGGGTTTGGTCAAGGTTAAGGTTAAGTTAAGGTTAAATTTAAGGTTAGGTTAAGGGTAAAGTTAAGGTTAAGGTTAGGTTATAGTTAGGTTAGGTTAAGGGTAAAGTTAAGGTTAAGGTTAAGGTTATGGTTAAGGTTATGGTAACGTTAAAGGATAAGGTTAAGGTTACGGGTTTAGTCAAGGTTAGGGTTAGGTTAAGGTTAAAGATAATATTAAGGTTAGGTTAAGGTTAAGATAAGGTTAGGTTAAGGGTAAAGTTAAGGTTAGGGTTAGGTTAAGGTTAAGGTAATGGTTAGGCAAAGGTTAAGGTTAAGTTTCAGGGTAAAGTTAAGGTTAAGGTTATGTTAAGGTTAAGGTTAACGGTTAGGTTAAGGTAAAGTTAAGTTTAAGGTTAGGTTAAGGTTCAGGTTAAGGTTAAGGTTGAGGGTTTGGTCAAGGTAAGGGTTAGGTTATAGTTAAGGTCAAGGTAATTTTAAGGTTAAGGTTAAGGTTGCGGCTTTAGTCAGGTTGAGGTTAAGGTTAAGGGTAAGGTTAGGTTAGGTTAAGGGTAAATTTATGGTTAAGGGTAAACTTAAGGTTAAGGTTAAGGTTACAGTTTTAGTATGGTTAGGGTAAGGTTGAGGTTAGGTTAAGGGTAAAGCTAAGGTTAAGGTTAAGGTTAAGGTTAGGTTCAAGTTCTTGTTAAGGTTTAGGTTAGGGTTAAGGTTAAGGGAAGGTTAAGGTTAAACTTAATGTTAAGGTTAAGGTTAAGGTTAGGGTTAAGGTTATGTGAAGGTTAATGTTAAGGTTAAGTTAAGGTTAAGGTTAAGGTTAGGGTTAAGGTTAGGTTTAGGTTATAGTTAATGTTAAGGTTAAGGTTAAGGGTAAAGTTAAGGTCAAGGTTAAGGTTAAGGGTTTGGTCAAGGGTAGGGTTAGGTTATATTTAAGGTCAAGGTTGCGGTTATGGTTAAGGTAAGGTTAAGATAAGGTAAAGCGTAAGGATAAGGTTAAGGTAAGGTTAAGCTGATGGTTAAGATAAGGTTAAGGGGAAATTTAAGGTTAAGGTTAGGTTAAGGTTAAGATAAGGTTAAGGGTAAGGTTAAGGTCAAGGTCAAGGTTAAGGTTAAGGGTAAGGTTTGGGTAAGGGTAAGGTTAACCTTAAAGGTTACGTTAAAGGTAAATTCAAGGTTAAGGTTATGGTTATGGAAAGGTTAAGGTTGAGGTTAGGGGAAGGTTAAGGTTAAATTAAAGGTTAAGGTGAAAGTTAGGTTAAATTAAAGGTTAAGGTGAAAGTTAGGTTAACCTTAACCTTCCCCTAACATTAACCTTAACCTTCCCCTAACATTAACCTTAACCTTAACCTTCCCCTAACCTTAACCTTAACCTTGAACTTGACTTTAACCTTAACCTAACCTTAACTTTAACCTTACCCTTAACCTTCACCTTAACCTTAACCTTAATCTTAACCTTAAGGTTAAGGTTATGGTAAGGGTAAGGTTAAGGTTATGGGTTTAGTCAGGTTAAGGTTAAGGTTATAGTTAAGGTCGAGTTTAAAGTTAAGGTTAGGTTAAGGTTAACCTTACCCTTACCTTAACCTTAACCTTAAGCTTGACCTTATCCTTAGGTTAAGGTTAGGTTAACCTAAGAGTAATGTTAAGGTTAAGGCTAAGGTTAGGTTAAGGTTAAGGTTAAGGTCAAGGTTAAGATTACGTTAAGGGTAAGGTTAAGGTTAGGTTAAGGTTAAGGTTATGGTTAGGTTAAGGGTTGAGGGTAAGGTTAAGGGTAAAGTTAAGGTTAAGGTTAAGGATAAGGTCAAGGTTAAGGTTATGTTAAGGGTAAATTCAAGGTTATGGTTAAGATTAGGTTAAGGGTAAAGTCAAGGTTAAGGTTAAGGTGAGGGTTAAGGGTAAGGTTAAGACTAAAGTTAAGGTTAAGGTTAAGGTTAGGTTATAGTTAAGGTCAAGGTTAAGGTTAGGTTATGGTGAAGGTTAAGGTTAAGGTTAAGGGTGAAGGTTAAGGGTAATGTTTACGTTAAGACCCGTATCCTTAACCTTCACCCTTAACCTCAACCTAACCTTAACCTTAACCTTAACCTTACTAAACCTTAACCTTAACCTTACCTTAACCTTAACCTTAACCTTAACCTAAGCATAACCTTACCCTTAACCTGAACCTTAACCTAACCCTAACCTTTACCTTAACCTTAACCTTAAACTAACCTTGACTTAACGTTAACTTTAAATTTACCCTAGCCTTAACCTTAACCTTACCCTTACCCTTAACCTTAACCTTATCTTAACCTTAACCTAACCCTAACCTTAACCTTTAATTTACCTTAACCTAACCCTAACATTGACCTTGAATTTACCTTAACCCCTTAACCTTAACCTTCACCTTAACCTTAACTTTACCCTTAACTTAACCTTAACCTAACCTTAACTATAACCTAACCCTAAACTTGACTAAACCCTGATCCTTAACCTTAACCGTAACCTTAACTATAACCTAACCCTAACCTTGACCTTAACCTTAACTATAACCTAACCTTAAATTTTCCCTTAACCTTACCTTAACCATAACCTTAACCTAACCTTAACCTTAACCTTACCCTTAACCTTATCTTAACCTTACCTTAACAATACCCTTAAAATTTTCCTTAACTATAACCTAACCGTAACCTTAACCTTATCCTTAACATAACCCTAACCTTAAGTTAAGCTTAACCTTAACCTTAGCCTGACTATAATCTTAACCCTAACCTTAACTTTAACCTTCCCCTAACCTTAACCCTAACCTTGACCGTAAGTATAACCTAACCCTAACCTTGACGAAACCTTAACCTTGAGGTTAAGGGTTAAGGTTAAAATTAAGGTTAGGGTTAAGGTTAAGGTCAAGGTTAAGGTTAAGGTTAGTGGAAGGTTAAGGTTAAAGTCAAGGTTAAGGGTTAAGGTTAAGCCTATGGTAAGGTTAAGGGTAAGGTCAAGTTTAAGGTTAAGGTTAGGATAAGGTTAAGGTTAAGGTTAGGGTAAGGGTAAAGTTAAGGTTAAGGTTAAGGTTTGGTCAAGGTTAGGGTTAGGTTATAGTTAAGTTTAAGATAAGGTAAAGGTTAGGTTAAGGTTAAGGTTAAGGTTTAGGTTATATTTAAGGTTAAGGTTAAGGTAAGGTCAAGGTCAAGGTCAAGGTCAAGGTCAAGGTTAAGAGTAAGGTTAAGGTTAGGTTAAGGTTATGGTTATGGGAAGGTTAAGGTTAAGATTACCCTTAACCTAAATTTACCCTTAACCTAACCTTAACCTTAACTTTAAGTTTACCCTAACCTTAAGGGTTTAGTTAGGTTAAGGTTAAGGTTAGGATAAAGTTAATGTTAAGGTTAAGGTTATGTTAAGGGTAAAGTCAAGGTTAAGGTAAAGTTAAAGTTAAGGTTAAGTTCAAGTTTAAGGTTAAGGTTAGGGTTAAGGTTAGGGTTAGGGTTAGGGTTAGGTTAACATTAAGGTCAATGTTAGGGTTAGGGTAAGGATAGGTTATAGTTGATGTCAAGGTTAAGGTTAAGGTTAAGGTTACGGTTTAGTCAGGTTAAGGGTGAAGGTTAAGGTTACAGGTCTTAACATTAACCTTACCCTTAACCTTCACTATAACCTACCCTTAACATTAACCTTTACCTAACCTTAACCGTAACGTTAACCTAGCATTAACCTTACCTTAACCTAACATCAACCTTAACCTTCACTATAAGGTTAGGTTGTAGTGAAGGTTAAGGTTAAGGTTGCGGTTAAGGTTAGGTTATAGTTAAGGTTAAAGGTTATGGTTATGGTTATGGGAAGGTTAAGGTTAAGGTTATGGTTATGGGAAGGTTAAGGTTAAGGATA
Organism: Pinus albicaulis; assembly: GCA_034641835.2. NCBI lineage: Eukaryota > Viridiplantae > Streptophyta > Pinopsida > Pinales > Pinaceae > Pinus > Pinus albicaulis. The sequence continues at coordinate 118,081 of JAXQQM020087700.1, read as the reverse complement.
GGGTCAAAGTTAAGGTTACGTTAAGGTTAAAGTCAAGGTTAAGGGTAAAGTCAAGGTTAAGGTTAAGGTGAAGGGTAAGGGTAAGGTTAAGACTAAAGTTAAGGTTAAGGTTAGGTTATAGTTAAGGTCAAGGTTAAGGTTAGGTTATGGTGAAGGTTAAGGTTACAGTTAAGGTTAAGGGTGAAGGTTAAGGGTAATTTTTAGGTTAAGAACTGTATCCTTAACCTTCACCCTTAACCTTAACCTAACCTTAACCTTACTAAACCCATAACCTTTACCTTAACCTTAACCTTGAATTTACCCTTAATACCTTAAATTTACCTATAACCTAACCCTAACCTTGACCTTAAATTTACCCTTAATCTTAACCTTAACTTTAAACTTAACCTTCACCTTAACTATAACCTAACCCTAACCTTAAATTTAACTTTACCCTTAACCTTCACCTTAACTTTAAATATAACCTTAAGCTTAACCTTAAACTTAACCTTAGCTTAACCTAACCTTACCTTAACCTTCCCCTTGACCATAACCTTAACCTTAACCTTAACCTTGACTTTACCCTAACCTAACCTTAACGTTACCCATAACCTAACCCTAACATGAAGGTTAGGTTAACCTTGACCAAAACCTTAACCTTAACCTTAACCTAACCTTAACCTTAACCCTAACCTAACCTTAACCTTAACCTTATCTTAACCTTAACCTAAGCATAACCTTACCCTTAAATTGAACCTTAACCTAACCCTAACCTTTACCTTAACCTTAACCTTAACCTTAACCTAACCTTGACTTAACCTTAACTTTAAATTTGTTGTGTAACCAGCTCCAAAAATAGAAGAAAAGAGATATCAACGCCTTATAAATAAGCCACTTCGAGGGGGAAACCTCCAATACATTACATAAATGAAAATTTTTTGGATGATACAATTTACAAAACCTTCATTCTATATATATGAGTCCATGTGGCCATAATGTAATCCTAGTGGGCCAAAATGTAATCCTAGCCGACCTGACAATAATAATTTAAGGGCACAATAATAACAAAATGGGGGTTACAAGGGTACAATAATAACAATAAGGGGGTTACACTAATAACAATAAGGGACTACACTAGTAATATAGGGACTTAACATGCCCCTCTCCTTCAAAAAAGTGTTGTCCTCAACGCTTGAGTAGCTCTAGGTGCTTCTGTAGAAACTTCTCATCCTCCCATGTAGAATCTTCAGTGGGTAAGTTCTTCCACTTGATGAGATAATCTGAAATTGATCGATTCCGTAGCTGTTGAGTTCCTGTTTGTCGCTTCAGTTTCCAATATGATTTTTCCTTCCTCATCAAGTTCTGGCAATATTGTTTGAACTGGAAGATTTTCACCTATAACTTTCTTTAAGCATGAAACATGGAAAACTGGATGTACTCGTGAAGAAGCAGGAAGCTCCAATTTGTATGCCATAGTACCAATCTTTTGCAACACCTTGTAAGGACCATAGTACTTTGGTGATAATTTATTATCCTTCTTAGCTTGCTTGAGGGACATTTGTTGGTATGGTTGTAGCCGTAAAAATACCCAATCTCCTACATCAAAACTTCTCTCGCTGCGATGTTGATCTGCCTGTTGTTTCATTCGATTTTGTGCCAAATTCAGGTTATCCTTTAAGAGTTGGAGAACTTCTTGCCGATGCTCGATGTGATCTTCCACTGCTTGAACCTTCGAATTTTCCCTTAAAGATGATGTGATGGATGGTGGATGATATCCATAAAGTGCCATAAATAGGGTCATTTTTGATGCAGTATGGAAGGAAGTGTTATACCACCATTCAGTGAGAGGTAACCACTTGACCCATTGTGTTTTTTTATCAGATACAAAACAACGAAGATATCCTTCCAAAAATTTATTTACTATCTCAATTTGACCATCATATTGAGGATGATAATATGAGCTATGAGCTAATTGAGTACCCAAACAAGAAAATAACTCCGTCTAAAAATTTCCAGTAAAAATGGTATCTTTGTCTCTCACAATAACCCTTGGGCTTCCATGTAGCTTTTGAATTCTATCCATAAATGTAGTAGCAACTGTACTTGATTTAAATGGATGAGATAATGCAAAAAAGTGTGCATACTTGGTAAGTATATGAACTACCACCATGATGACACTCTTTCCTTCAGACTTAGGTAATCCTGTGATAAAATCCATTGAAATCTCCTGCCAACATTGACTTGGAATGGATAAAGGTTGTAGATTTAAGGCCATCCCAAAAAAATTCTTTCTTCACCCTGTGGTAAGTTTTTAACAATCCCGAGTGTCCTCCTAAAGGAGAAGTGTGCAATTCCAGAAGAATGTTTTGTTTTAGTCGGGAATTATTACAGAGATATAAGCAATCTTTGTACCATAAGGAATCATTTTTCCAACTAAATGTATCAGATGTAGTAGGATCTTGCTGCAACTTTTGAGTGAGTGTCCATACATCTTTGTCCTTCTTCCATTCATCTCTTGCTTTGGTTATCCAATCTGGTTGGATAATAGAAATGGCACAAAGCAATGCTTCGACCTCTTCATTCTTTCTTGAGAGTGCATCTGCAACAACATTAAGCTTTCCTTTTTTGTAGATTATTTCAAAGTCATAACCCAACATCTTTGTGACCCATTTTTGCTGCTCTTCTGAAGATAGTCTTTGTTTCAAAAAGTGTTTAAGACTATCATGATCATTTTTTACCTTGAAATGTGTTCCCATTAAGTAAGTTCTCCATTTCTTTAGTGCATGTAGTATTTATAACATTTCCTTCTCATAAATAGGTTTCTGTAAATACTTTCCTTTGATTGGACGAATTTCAAAAGCAATGGGTCTTCCTTCCTGCATTAAAACAACACCAATTCCATTTCCTGAGGCATCACATTCCACAATAAAAATTTTTGTGAAGTCTGGCGTAGCTAAGACCGGTGCTAGGCACATTGCCTCTTTAAGATGTTCAAAGGCCTTAGTTGCTTCAGGAGTCCATGAAAATGCATCTTTCTTCAATAATGTTGTTAGAGGTGCTGCTATTCTCCCATAATTCTTAAAAAAATTGCGATAATACCCTGTTAACCCGAGAAATCCTCACAACTGCTTTATGGTTGTGGAGACTTTCCATTCCTTAATGGCTTTAATTTTGTTAGGGTCTACTTTAACACCCTTGTGAGATAAAATATGACCCAGATATTCCACCTCTTGTACTCCAAAGAAACATTTGAATTTTTTTGCATATAATTGTTTCTCTTGCAATAGTTTGAGTACCCTGTCAACATGTTCAAAATGATCCTTCCAAGACCTGCTATAGATTAGTATATCATCAAAAAATACCAGCAAAAATTTTCTAAGGAAGGGTTTGAAAATGGAATTCATCAACCCTTGAAATGTAGAAGGTGCATTGGTAAGGCCAAAAGGCATGACTAGAAATTCATAATGACCCTCATGAGTTTGAAATGCTATTTTTGGAATATCTTCAGTCTTCATTCTAATTTGATGATATCCTGAACGAAGATCCAACTTGGTAAAATAAATTGCTCCATGTAATTCATCCAATAATTCATCAATCACAGGAATCAGAAATTTATCTTTCATGGTGAGCTTATTGAGCTCCCTATAATCCGGACACATTTTCCATGATCCATCCTTCTTGTGTACCAATACTACAGGAGCAGAGAAAGAACTTTGACTAGGTTGAATTATACCCGCCTCTAACATTTCTGCAATCATACGTTCAATTTCGCTCTTTTGGAAGTAAGGATATCTATAAGGCCTGATGTTTGGAGGAACACTTCCCGGAATCAAATGAATAGCATGATCATGATCACGAATAGGTGGGAGTCCTTTGGGAGTTTCAAACACCTTGGAATGATTGTCCAAGACTTGTTGGAGATCTGCAGAAATAGATGATTTTGATTTTGGAACTTCTAGTGAGCATAATTGTGCAATTACGCCTCGCTGTTCTTTATTTATAAGCTTTTTCATGACATTAGAGCTTATTATCCTTCCTGGCTTCCCCGCAATACCCCTTAATTCGACTTCCTTTCCTTCTGAAAAAAATTTCAAGAAAAGTTCTTGAAAATTAAAAGCTACCGTCCCCAAAGATTGTAACCATTGTACTCCAAGTACAACATCAGCACCTCCCATAGGAATGGAAAGCATTGGACTAGTCAACACATATTCCCCCATGGTTAGCTTGATATTATGGCATTTTCCAGAGCAATTTATAGTTCCTCCATTTGCAACCATCACTTGACATACTGGTGCTGGGTATAGGAAACAATTTAATTCCTTGGCTACCTTATAATGAATAAAATTATGGGTGCTACCTGAATCAATCAACACTATTACCCTTTTCTTCTTGATATGTCCTTCTATCTTGAGAGTTTGAGGAGTGGTAATTCCTGCCAGTGCATTACACGATACGGTCGGATTCATTTCTTCCTCTTCTAGGGCTGGTTCCTGGTGTATATCCTCTTCTTGTTCATTTTCTTCTTCCTCTTCACAATCTATGTAAAATAATTTCTTCTCAGCACACTTATGACCTTTAGTGTATTTTCTATCACAACTTTAGCAAAGCCCTTTTGCTCTATTTTCTTCCAATTTTTGTGTTGTCAACCATGTAGGTTGTGGAAATCTAGGCGTAGAAACACTTCCTTCTCTATAGAAGTGAGTGGTAGGCTTCCTTGTCGCCATAATTTTACATTCATTTTTTCTTGCCAACCTGAATGCCTTCTCTAATGAATTAGGTTCCAAAAGGAAAAATTCAAGTTGGATGTTATCCTTTAAAGTGCCTATGAAGAGATCAATCCTGTGTTCCTCTGGAATATCAGTTACTCTTATATTCAATTTTTGGAAGTCCTCAATGTGCTCCCCCACTAAACCCTTTTGTTTGAGATTTATCAATTAGCTAAAGAAGGTGTTGATCTTTGTATCCTCATAATGTGCTATCATTTCCTCCATAAAAATTGATCAAGTGACAATTTTTTTACGGGATCAAAGCCATCGATACCATACAAATCTATTTTGTTCTAAATGTAAAGTTGCAATGCATACATTTTGTGTGTTTTGCACGTTATGGAGATCAAAATATTGCTCCATCTGTAGTATCCATGTTATAGGATCCTTTCCATTAAACTTACTCATCTCCATTTTTGGAATATGGTGGTTCTTCCCACCAACATTAGAGTTTATGAAATCATGATTAACATTTATTTTTTTCTCATCATCAGTTTCTTCTACTATCTTTTCACCATTATGAAACATTTCTTGTATCAACTTTGTCAAACCTTCCATGTCTGCTTTTAGATCCTTATTCATGTTTTCCATGTTGTATTTCATGTCATCCATCTTAGCTTCCATGCTAGCTTCCATGCCATCCATCTTAGCTTCCATGCCATCCATCTTTTCTTCCACGCCTTTCTTCAAAACTTCCATTTCATTTTTTGTTGCTCTTTGCGAGAGCGAAATTTGGTGCACTTGCTCTTGTAATTTTGATAGATCATGTTGCAATTATTCAGCTTCATGAGTCATAGTAGAGCCTTCTAAAGGCTTAATGGGTGTTGAATTATTTTTACGAGACATCTTTTAGAATCCAATACTGATATATATTCTATAATATGCCCTTGGAATCAATTCAAATTGATTCTTCAAACAAGAGTTATGCAATTTGGAAAAAAAAAAAAAAAATACACACCTTTTTCTTGCTTTTGAGGAGGTCTATATTGAAATTTGATTATCTATGATATTGTAGCACTTCAATATTTGAATTTTGGTACCAATGTAGCCCTCTGAGTTCTCTTTTGAATGCCATAGGTCTGACCTGATTTGGATTCTCCAAGACAAAGTTGTGTCCAATCTCCCACAATGACCTAATTATGGACTGGTTTAGTAGAGCGAACTTGTATGACTTGCCACATGTCACTGTTTCATCCTTCAGCTCTGCAATTGATAGCTAAGAAGCTACAATCCATTTAATTTTTACCACTTTTTACGTTGCTCCAATCCGATGCTCAGAGAGAGAGTTATGGATATTTTCCTACGATCACCTCTTTGAGATGAAATTCGGGAGCTAGAAAAATCACTATCTTCCACAGATAATATCTCCGAAAATGTTGCGAACCAAGATTTGAAATTTCTTGACGAGTTTCCTCAGGATTTCGGCTTCGTACCCTAAAAATTTTAGATTCTGAAACTTCGTATAAAAAAATTTATAGCGCAAATTCCACGATCACCTGTTTAGGAGCCTGAAAAAAGACCTAACTTCCACATATCATATCTCAAAAAATATTGCGAACCAAGCTCTGAAATTTTTAGAAAATATTTCTCAGGATTTTGGCTTCACACCCTAAAAATTTAAATAAAATCATAGAAAAAATTTGGTGACAGAAAATGATAACAATTGTTTATAGCAAACTTTGAATCCACTAGACCTACTACCTAGTAACCAAATTTTAAAAATAGAAGAAAAGAGATATTCATTGCCTTAAATGTTTCTCCATTTTATGTAAAACTTCAATACATTTATAATGAACAATTCTTGACATACAATTTGGCAAACTCTTTCTATATATATGAGTCCATGGGGCCATAATGTAATCCTAGTGGGCCACAATGTAATCCTAGCCGACCTAACAATAATAATTTAAGGGCACAATAATAATAAAATGGGGGTTACAAGGGTACAATAATAACAATAAGGGGGGTTACACTAACAACAATAAGGGACTATACTAGTAATATAGGGACTTCAGTTGTACTAACTTGAAGCCTAACCTTAACCTTACCCTTAACCTACCCTTAACCTCCTTAACTCCAACTCTAACCTGTAAATCTTATGTTACCTTAAAACGAAACCCTACCTACGTTAAATTTACCTTTTTTTTTAACCCTTAAACTTTAATATTCACCTCTGAATCCTTAACTTTATCCTTAATCCCTAACCTTCCCAATCTAACCCCAATCTATAACTCTTCAATCCCTAAACTTGACCAAACCCTGAACCTAAACCTTAACCGTAACCTTATGTATAACCTAACCCTAACCTTGACCAAACCCTTAACTTTAACCTTAAACTTAACCTTAACCTAACCTTGAATTTTCCCTTAACCTTACCTTAACCATAACCTTAACCTAACCCTAATCTTAGGTTAACCTTAACCTTAAACTTAGCCTAACCATAACCTTAACCCTAACCTTAACCTTAAACTTAACATTCCCCTAACCTTAACCCTAACCTTAACCTTAAGTATAACCTAACCCTAACCTTGACCAAACCTTAACCTTAAGGTTAAGGGTTAAAGTTAAAGTTAAGGTTAGGGTTAGGGTTAGGGGAAGGTTAAGGTTAAGGTTAAGTTTAGGGGAAGGTTAAGGTTAGGTTAAGATTAAAGTTAAGGTTAGGGTTAGGTTATAGTTAAGGTTAAGGTTAAGGTAAGGTTAAGGTTAAGGTCAAGTTCAAGGTCAAGGATAAGTTTAAGTTAAGGTTATGGATATGGGAAGGTTAAGGTTAAGTTTAAGGGTTAAGACAAGTTAAGGTTAATATTACCCTTAACCTGACCTTACCCTTAACCTTACTTTACCATTAACCTAACCTTAACCTTAACATTAACTTTACCCTAACCTTAAGGGTTTAGTTAGGTTAAGGTTAAGGTTAGGATAAATTTAAGGTTAAGGTTAAGGTTAGGTTAAGGGTAAAGTCAAGGTTAAGGTAAAGTTAAAGTTAAAGTTAAGGTCAAGTTTAATGTTAAGGTTAGGGTTAAGGTTAAGGTTAAAGGTTAGGTTTAGGTTAACGTTAATGTCAAGGTTAGGGTTAATATTAGGTTAGGTTATATTTAAGGTCAAGGTTAAGGTTAAGGTTACAGGTTTATTCAAGTTAAGGTTAAGGGTGAAGTTTAAGGTTACGGGTCTTAACATTAATCTTACCCTTAACCTTCACTATAACCTACCCTTAACATTAACCTTTACCTAACCTTAACCGTAATGTTAATCTAGCCTTAACCTTACCTTAACCTAACTTCAACCTTAACCTTCACTATAAGGTTAGGTTATAGTTAAGGTTAAGGGTTTGGTTAAGGTTAAAGGTTATGGTTATGGTTATGGTTATGGGAAAGCTAAGTTTAAGGTTATGGTTATGGTAAATTTAAGGTTAAGGTTAGGTCAGGTTAAGGGTTTAGGTTAAAGTTAAGGTCAAGGGTAAGACAAGGTTAAGTTAAGGTTAAGATTAAGGTTCTGGTTAGGTTAAGGTTAGGGTTAATGTTAAGGTCAAGGTTTAGGTTAATGTTATGGTTAAAGGTTAAGGTTAAGGTTATGGTTAAGGTCAAGGTCAAGGTCAAGGTTAAGGTTAGGTTAGGGTTAATGTTAGGTTAAGGTTAAGATTAAAGTCAAGGTTATAAGGTTTAACCTTAACCTTAACCTTAACCTAACCTTAACCTTAACCTTAACCTAACCTTAACCTTAACTTTAACCTTACTAAACACATAACCTTAACCTTAACCTTAACCTTGAAGTCAACCTTAACGTAACCTTAACCTTAACCTTAACCTTAAAGTCAAGGTTAAGGTTAAGATTAGGTTAAGGGTAACGTTAAGATTAAGGTTAAGGTTTGGATTAAGTCAAGTTAAGGTTAAGGTTAATGTTAAGGTTAAGATTATGGGGAGGTTAAGCTTAAGGTTAAGATCTTAACCTTAATCCTAACCTAACCTTAACCTTATGGAAAGGTTAAGGTTAAGATTAAGATTATGGTAACGTCAACCTTAACCCTAACCTTAACCTTAACCTAACCATAACCTTAACCTAACTTTAACCTTAACCTTAACCTTAGCCTAACCATAACTTTATCCCTAACCCTAACCTTAACCTTAACCTAATATTAACCTTACCGTTAACCTAAATTTAACCTTAACCTAACATTAACCTTAACCTTAACCTTACCCTTAACCTAATCTTAAACTTAACCTAACCTTAACTTAACCTAACCTTAACTATAACCTAACCCTAACCTTTACCAAAACCTTAACCTTAACCTTATCTTAAACTTAACCTAACCTTAACTTTAACCATAACCCAACTATAAGCCTACCCTTAACCTTAACCTTGACCTTAACTATAACCTAACCCTAACCTTGACCAAACCCTTAACATTAACATTAACCTAACCCTAACGTTGACCAAACCCTTAACATTAACTTTAACCTTAACCTTAACCTTAGCCTAACCATAACCTTATCCCTAACCTTGACCTTAGCCTAACCATAACCTTATCCCTAACCTTAACCTTAACCTTAACTTTAACCTAACCTTAAGCTTAACCTTAACCTTGAAAATCCCTTAACCTTAACTTTAACCTTAACCTAACCTCAACCTTAACATTAACCTTAACCTTCCCATATCCATAACCTTAACCTTAACCTTTAATCATGGATGAGATGTTGTAACATTGTAAGATGATTGTTTATTTAGGAGAACTTCATTCACACTTAACTTGTCCATTTCTCAAGCTCTTCCAACACACATTTAGTGAATGAATTAGATAAGTTCAAGCTCACGTTGTGATTTATTTCCTTGCAATGAAGTCATTATCAAGCTTTGTATTTGTTGTTTTCCAGCCATAGTTTAGGCTTTGTTTTGTTTTAGTATTTGCATTTGTTATTTTCCATCCATAGTTTAGTCATTGTTCTGCTTTAATATAACCAATAGCTTCTTTTCACCAGCATTTAGTTATTTCCATTTTCAAACATAAAACCATAAAACCAAAAACATCAGAAAACACTAAACACAACATAGTAAGAAACAAATACCTAGGCACATATAGTGCACCACACTTCAGCAGTTTACCAACTCTGGTTGACAATTAATGAGCTCAATTTAGGAACACTAGGTTGAGCACAAACATTTTGGTGCCGTTTTCGGGGAAGTGTAACTAGGTAGCCTTGTTTCTTAACTCCCAAAATCAATGATATGCGTAGAGAGAGAGACTAAAGGGGTAGATTCATAAGAAGCAGAAGCAGAAGTTTGATTCCTAGAACACCACTTGTTTCATCAAGACCTAGAGCCAACACACCTCCAACTCAGACCCACATTCAATCCTTTATTGATCCTAGACTTCCAGAAGACTTAATATTAGATATTCTATTAGAAAGACCTTCCACTTCATCCGTTGAACCTGTCTTAGAAGAAGATTCAAGGACCCCTGCTAGAGACACAAATGTTTCCACTTCCACAGAAGAATCAACTATGGCAGAAGAAGGGGGAAGAGGAGTCTTTAATGGATAACACACATTATTTGGAGGGGGTAGAGGTATAGGTAGAGGAGGAGGCAGAGGAAGAGGTAGAAGAGAAATGGGAAGCTCTTTTGGGTTTCCTATAGTATATTAGAAACCAATACATCTATGAAAAACATTTCACCCTCTGTCCTTCCAAACTTCTATGGAATTAAAACTAAAGACCCTGAAACCTTCCTATTTTAATTTGAAGTCCTATGTAGAACTTATGACTACTTACAAGATTGTCAAAAACTTAAACTATTTCCTTCAACATTGAAAGGAGCAGCATTGAAGTGGTTTATGAGTTTGATCAACATTTCTATTAGGACATGGGAAGACATGAAACAAGCATTTCTAGAAAGGTATTTGGATTATTGTATGCCAATCAATCATAAGGAGGACGTGTTCAAGATGATACAAAAAGAGGATGAAAACCTGGAAGATTTGTTGGAGAGATTTCATTACAACATCAAAAGAGCAAAAATGGAAAACTTATATCAAGACACCTTAAAAGCTCTCTTGTTGAAGACAATTAGGGATGAATGGTTGGATATAATTAACATGATGGGAAAAGGGGATATATCTTAGCTCACATTACCTGAAATATCTGAGTTATGTATCAACCTTTCAAGAGGAAAATCTAAAACTGTGAAAGGACCAAGAGACCCTGCTCTTGCAAGGGTAAGTAAGTCTGCTTCTGGGATAGTAAGTAGGGAAGAGATAGGGCATATGCTTGATGAATTCAAATTTGACATCTTAGGGAGTCTTAGTGAACAAATAGACACCCTTAAGTTACAAAACAAGCAAAAAGCTGAATCTGATGCTTTAGCAATCTTTTGTCCCAAAAGTAGAAAGAAGCATGCCTTGAGAGAATGTCCTTTGGATGCAAAAGTTGTAGAGACCTGTGTGATTTGTTCAGAAAAAAATGAGACCAAGAGTTGTCCTTCACTTCCTGGTGTTAAAGCTGTCTTTCAAGAAGATACTCCTACAAGTTGTTGGGAAAAATACTGAGAGGGGGGGGTGAATCATTATTTAGGGCATACTAAAAAAATTTCACTTTTTCTTACTTCTAAAACCCATACGCTACTTTCCTGATACATACTCGCGTATATACGCGGATACCCTTTATTAAACTCGCGTATACACAGAGATCTACTTATGCCATTAATTCTACACTTATATCATTCCATCATTCATTCATCATATGTTCAGTAAACTGTAAACATGTGCAGTAAGAACAGAATAGACCATCACACATAAGCATCACACATGAACACCAGGATTTTTAGGTGGAAACCCAATTCGGGAGAAAACCACCACTGCCGTTGCTTAGCCTTCAATATTTTATTATAAAGAAAACATCTTACAACATATGTGCTGGCGCAGCCTCCTACCAGCACGCAGGCACCCACCTGCGCTCGTTTACCAGCCTCTCTTGGAAGGGAGCTACGACCCCCTGCTCTCGTTTACCAACCTCTCCTGGAAGGGAGCTACGACCCCCTGATCTCGTTTACCAGCCTCTCCTGGAAGGGAGCTACAACCCCCTGACTGAAGGCTACAACCCTCAGCTCCACCATGAACCACATTTCATCAATTTTCATACTGGATCCAAACAAATTCAATAGAGCACAACTTGCAGGCCTCGTTTCATCATATTTTTAGACTGGACCCACTCCACACATTTAAGCTCAAACTTAACAATTCAGACAACCCAGATCAAAAGAATTTATCATCATCAGATAGCAGTAACACATCAGAACAGATCAGACATTTTATACTTCAGACTTCAGCAACCCTAGCTTTTCATACATGTTTTTCTTTCACTGATCCCATGTATATACACGTCTTCTACCATACCAACCCACGTATACTTTTGTACATATTACAGAGCTAATTTCACTGTGCATACGCGCTTTCTCTTCAGTTAAGCCACGTATATACGCGCTTCCTCTGCGGAAAACTAGCGTATGGTTCTTCAGACATTTAGGTCATTGCAATTCTTCAGAATAGATACATCACACAGATTTAACCCTTTACTTCAGACAGATGTTTGCCTCATTTCAGATCTAATCATTCCACAAACAGATCTAGAAGATACAAATACATTTCAGATCTAGATTCCCTTCTTCATCATTTTCTTCATTGGTGCATCATACATTCAGATCTATCATTCAACTGTAACCCTTTCCATTCAGATATACTTCAGAGAGAAGTATTCATTCAAGCTCAGACATCTTGCCCCCACACACATGATTTTCACAATGAATTTCTTCTCTTTATATAGGTTTACCCTTTTTCAATACCATGAGCTAAAACCACATTACTTCCGATGGTATTCCTGGACGGGGTCATTTAGACGAATCATTACCTAATACAATGGGTCAATACCATGGTGGTTACCCCTGTTTTTTCACTTTATGAGTGCTTTTTTCCCATACGCGACTTTGCACGTTATTTCCCACGTGCATACGCGACTTCTCCTAGACAAATCTGCGTATGCATTGAGACATACTCTTTTCATCATAGATCTAGCACATACTGAAATCCTTTCTTCATTACCTTCTATAGATACATCAGATTTACATCATTTAACAAGATCATCAAGACATATTCCATCAAGCACAACTTCATCAAGTAGGTTGCCATCATCTTCATCAAGTGGGTTGTCATTCAAGGTCAACACTCTATCAAGTGGGTTGTCATCAAGGACAACACTCAGCATCATATTGCCAACAAACATCATATCACATCAGATTTACATCATTTAACAAGTCCATCAAGTCAAGAATAACTTCATCAGGTGGATTTCCATCAAGGACATCACATGTCAACAATCTCATGTCTTCATCTTCATTCAGTGGGTTGCCATCAAGAACAACATTCTACATCATATTGCCAACACAAGTTCCACATAATCTCTCAATTTTGTCTCTAGAAGGCCTTGGCAAGGACCTCAAACACAAGGATTTCATGATCAAATGTATAATCAACCCCCACCAAATTGGAATTCATGGCAGCAACCTTGGCCCCAATTTCAAAATCAATCTCAAGCTTGGGCACAAGAAGCACAAAATCCCTATGGAAGATACTCCCAATACTATCAATATCCACCATCCTATCCACCATACCCACATTTTTTCCCTCAAAATTCTCAATAAAATCCTCAACAGAATCCTCAAAATCCACAACATCAAAATCAACCACTCCCCTTACCATTTCCTCAGAAATCAAATTAGTTACCTGCTCAACCCATACCAAACCCCAACAAGAAAAATCCTCAGAACACATACATGATAGAAGGCCAACAGTTTCCAACTTATTTAATTACTCCTCTAGACCTTAGTGATGTTCAACTTAGGTCTGGAAGAATACTTGAAAAAAGGAAACCTTCTGTGATCATACAAGAACAAGATAACTTTGAGGAAGATTCTCTATGGGAAAATAAAAGTCTTGAAGAAGACACATCTTTTCAAGACCCAAACATTGAAAAATAAAACAAAAAGAACCAATAATTTCAACTCCTGTATTAGAGCAGCCATCAGCATCCACTCCTACACCTCCCTTTCCAGAAAGATTACAAATTGATAGAGGTGTAGAAAAACAAATTATGATGCCTAATTATGATTTCCTAGATGAGCTAAGAAATGTCTGTATTAAGATTCCATTATTACAAGCTATCCAGGAAATTCCAATTTTAGCGAAGACAATAAAGGAGTTGAGCATGAAGAAAACAAGAAAAAAAATGAGAGACAAAGAAAATTCAACTGGCAGGAAAAATAGCAGATATCATGATTGGTAAGATTGCTATTCCAAAGTATCTAGACCCAGTAAATCCAGTTGTTAAAATTCACATCAATGGAATTGAGATCCAAAACACACTCATTGATTTAGGAGCAGCAATCAATATCATGAGTAGACAAATCATGGATAAACTGAAACTTCCTAATCTTCTCTTTACACCCACATTATTACAATTAGAAAACAGATCTGCGATTAAACCTGATGGGGTAATAGAATACATTCCAGTGTCCCTAGATTCTTGGGAGTACCCTGTGGATTTCATGATCCTAACTCCTAAGAATAATCTAGGAGGACATCCAATTATATTAGGAAGACCTTGGTTAGCTACAGCCGATGCTTTCATTAGTTGTAGATCCGGTGATATGTACATCTCTGATGGTAGTTCAACTAAGAAATTCACTTTGTATCCTCCAGCAAGGACAATTACAGATTTAAATGATACTCAATGGATAGAGGATGAAGAAGACTTAAAACCTCTCTTCACAATTTTAGAAATTAGTGAAGATAGTCAAATTCTAAATACTTTAGAAAACTTTGAATCCTCTTCGAAACATAAACATGAACAATTTCAAGAAGAATCCAACATTGAGTTTTTGTCATCAAGACAAATGTATCTCTATTCCATGGATAAATTTGGCATCTCTACAATTGAGATATTTCCAGGCAAAACTTTAAACATAAACAAGAACCTAGAAAAATCTCAACAAGAAGAGCTAGTCAAAATTTTACAGAGACATTCTTCTGCATATGCATAGGAGTATGCTGATTGAAAGGGATAAGCCCCAAGACTTGCACTCATCACATCTACATAGAGGAAAATTGTAAACCAATCAAACAACCTCAAAGACGGATGAATCCAAATCTTAGGGAGATTGTTAAAGAAGAATTGCAGAAATTGTTGAATGTCAACTTTATCTATCCTATTTCAGATAGTCAGTGGGTTTCTCCTTTGATAATTGTGCCAAAGAAAAATGGTAAATGGAAGGTATGTATTGACTACCGAGTATTAAACAAAGCTACTCTTAAATATCATTTTCCCCTACCTTTCATAGATCAGGTGTTAGATACCTTAGCTGGAAAAAAGTACTTCTCATTTCTAGATGGGTCTAGTGGTTATAATCAAATTCAAGTAGCACTTGAGGACCAAGAAAAAACCACATTTACCTGTCCTTGGGGTACCTATGCTTACCGAGTATTGCCATTTGGATTATGCAATGCACCTGCAACATTTCAAAGGGCAGTATTAGGAATTTTTTCAGATCTAATACATGATTTTCTAGAGGTATATATGGATGATTTCACAGTTTATGGAAACACATTTGAAGAAGCCTTAGTAAACTTGGAAAAAGTCTTAAAGAGATGTAAAGAAGCAAATATTTCACTTAATCATGAGAAGTGTTTTATGATGTTTACTAAAGGAATTGTTTTAGAACATCACATTTCAGGGGATGGGATTAGAGTTGATGAGTCAAAAGTTGAAGTCATCTCTAACTTATCTATTCCAAGTTGTAAAAATATGTTAGGAGTTTTCTTGGATTTACAGGGTATTATTGAAGATTTATAGAAAACTTCACCAAGATAGAATCTCCACTTTTCAAATTACTTACCAAAGACTGTGATTTCAAATGGAATTCTGATTGCCAGTTAGCCTTTGAGACCCTGAAAAAAAAAAATTCTGAAGCACCTATTTTAAGGGGACCTAACTGGAAGTTACCTTTTCATATTTCAACAGATGCTTCAGATACAGCTCTAGGAGAAGTATTGGGATAAAAAGACCTGATTCCTTATGCCATCTACCATACCAGTAAAAATTTGACTCCTGCAGAGTTAAACTATATTGTAACTGAAAAAGAGTTTTTAGCTATTGTTCATGCCATAAAAAAATTCAGACACTATATAACAGGCTATGAAACTTTTGTTCACACAGATCATTCTGCAATTAGATACTTAATGAAAAAATCAATTACTAATGGCAGAGTCATAAGATGGTTATTTCTTTTACAAGAATTCAACATTACCATTCTAGATAGGCCTCGAAAACAAAACACAGTAGCTGATTTCCTATATAGACTCCAAAACATCAAAGATGACACTCCAGTTGAAGATCAATTTTCTGATGAATATCTTTTTGCAATTTCTACCCAAACTCCTTGGTTTGCTGACATTGCTAATTATTTAGTTTCAGGAAATTTTCCTTCAATAATGAATGCAAGGGATAAAAGAAAAATCATTTATGACAGTGAAAAATATTCATGGGTTGCTAATGAGTTGTACAAGACAGGTCCAGATTTTATCATTAGGAGATGTGTTCGGAAAGATGAGATGCCTGATATTCTCAAAGCATGTCATGATGAACCTTGTGGCGGACACTTTGCTGAGAAGAGGATAGCCTATAAGATCTTTCATTTAGGATATTATTGGCCATCCTTGTTTAAAGATGTTAAATAGTATGTCAAAAGGTGTGACAGTTGCCAAAGAGTAGGAAAACCTTCTCCTTCAGGTGAGATGCCATTACAACCTCGGGTACATATTGAACCTTTTGAAAAATGGGCTTTGGATTTTGTAGGACCTATTAGTCCTCCATCAAGATAGAAGAGGTATATATTAGTTTGTAATGATTATGTTACCAAATGGGTAGAGGCAAAGCCATTAATTTTTGCTACTGAAGCATCTGTAGTTAATTTTCTTTTTGAGGATATTTTTACTCGTTTTGGTGTCCCAAGGGAAATTGTTACAGATCAAGGAACTCAATTCACATCAAGGCTAGTGGAACAAATGATGGAGAGGTACAAAATCAGACACAGAAAATCTACTCCCTATCATCCCCAAGCAAATGGTCAAGTGGAATCTACTAATAAGGTCATTGAAGGGATCCTAACAAAGACTGTCCATTTACATAGAAGAGATTGGGTAGATAGGCTTCCTGAAGCCTTGTGGACCAATAGAACTACATGGAGAAGTACAACAGGCCATACTCCTTATGAACTTGTTTATGGAAAGCAAGTTTTATTTCCCATAGAGTTCCAGATTCAAACTTTTAAAATGGCAGTTCAGCTAGGACTTGATTTATCAGAGGCACAAAAGCACAAATTGGAGTAGATTAATGAATTGAATGAGATCAGACAAGATGCAATTCAGAAAACAAGTCTAGTCCAACAGCAAAGGACTAGATGGCATGACAAGTACATCAAGGAAAATAAGTTCAAGGAAGGTGACTGGGCTCTCTTGCTTGATTCAAAGTTCAAGGATTTTCAAGGTAAATTTCAAACACATTGGCTTGGGCCATATGAAATTATAATAATTTTTGACAATGGAGCAATAAAAATCAGGACAATAGATGAAGAGAAGGTCACTTTTCTTGTGAATGGTCATATATTGAAGCTGTATCATAAGCCACTCTCAAGAGAAGAATTTGTCAAGAAATTCCATGAAAGAAGTGATATGAAGTCAATGAAGAAGAATTTTTCTTCTTCATCAACTTAAGTGAATTTTCTGAAGTCAGATATTGAAAAAAAATAAATTAATAAATTAATAAAATAAAATAAAATAAAGTATAAACATGAAAAGCAATCACTGATTGGCATGTTTATATAGAAAATGTGGAGTGAAAATCAGAATCTTTTTGACACTCTAGCTTTTCAAATCTGTTCTTTCTGCAAGTAGTTATTACAAAATCATAAGTGCAGATCGATTTCACTTATGGTCCATCTCATTTTCCATTTCATTCATTCATCCATACTCTATTTCATTCACTCATACACACTTCATTCACTTCACTCCATGGTCCACCTCATTTTCATTCCATATTTTTAAAGTTTGATGTTTTTATGCAATTGAATAATCCATATCATGAATTGCAGCCACTTCTCATACTTCACTCCATTTCATAAGATGTGATTCATTCCACTCCATTACTGACTTCATTCATATTCCATTACACCATATTTTACTATCCATCTTCACTCATTCCATACAACATTCCATTCATGCTCCAAACCATTCCATTTCATTTTTCAAGTCTTCTACAGGTACATTCTGCAGCCAGTTAGACATTCTGCAGCCAGTCAGACATTCTGGAGTCAGATATCCTGAAGGCACTGTCTAGTAATCACCTGATCTGAAATAAAATGATCTTGCATATCCATGACAACAAGCAAAATCAAGAAGGTTATGAAGACTCAAAAATTAATGATTTTCAGGAGAGAACAAAGCATATGAAGAACACAAAAAAAAAAAAAACAGAGGAAAGACAAAGGTAAAAGTTATGATTATAATGAAATATCATGAAAGATTTTAGTATAGTTAAGTTATGAATAATTCAAAAAGTTGTTTTAATTAATTTTTTTGATCATGCCTAACCAACCTCCCGCAAAAACTTTGGATAAAACTCCTTCTATTCCACCATTTCAAATCCCATATTCGATCATCATTTAAAAATCTAAATGGTTAAAGTGCTGAAGTGATTAGATTAGTCACGTCACTAGGCCAAAGAATTTAATGATGATTTCGAATTCGTTACAAAATATCTCCGCGGTATTTTCTTCCGTGATAACCTTCAACTCATATACATCATCCTCACCTCATTATATTCATTCCACAATCACTCAATATCATTCTTTCCCGTAGCCAATTTTTAACCATTCCGGTTTGTGAAACAGAGGCATCTCTGTAACAACCATTGTCACCGTGAATAGAGGAGCAACAATTTTAAGGTTGGAAAGAGGAGTTATGGGTCTTATAGTGAGGACTGAACCGGTTGGCACTAAGTACTTTTAAGGTTATCCTCAAGCCAGAGAAATGTTACAACAAGCAGGGTGGTTGCAATTCGTTGAAAAATTCAGTGGGTTTCATAAAGAGGTGACCAAAACGTTTGCAAGATCCTTCAAAGGAGCTGAGGTCGAGATAGGAGATATTAAATTCACCATTACAGAAGCTTCCATTGCAAAAGCAACCGAATTTCCCAGACAAGGAGAAAGGTGGTTCAATAATAGAGAATTTCATAACGAAGCATGGAAGCAGATACTCAAGTCACCAGGTATGGATGTTACCATTTTCAAAAAGGGTATCCCTAGCTCTGCACTAAAGAAAAAATGGAGGAACATGTTTCTTATCGTGCAAAAATTCATCACTTGTGAAGGAAGATATGTTACTTTCTATGTCTATCATATTCCGTTGATAATGCATTTCCTAGAAGAAGAACTCAATTTTCCCTTTTTCTTGCTTCATAGTTTAAAGAAAATGGCCTCAAGTGTTCAAAAGAGAATTCAATTTCTGGAAACAACCTTATACCACCATGCTTTAGTCAAAATTTTGATTGAACATCATTTGAGTAAAATGTGAGATAATTGGGAAGAGTTCTTAGTGAGAAATCACTTTGAGGAACCCAAGGAACCTCCACCTGAAGACAAACTTACAAAAAGAAGCCGAAAATGGAAAACCTCCAAAACTGAAACTGGTAAAACAATACAAGAAAGCAGTGAAGAAATGATTTCTGAGAAATTGACTCAGATTAAGAAGCATCTTAAGAAAGAGAGGATAATAAGAAAATTTTCCAGAGAGAAAGGAGAAGGGCCATCTCAACCGAGAAGGAGCCATAGACTTAGAGGGATACTAAATAAAAAAAAGGTTAAAAAAACTGGATTCATAAACATAGAGGATGAAGAAACACCTACTAAGGAGGATTTTGATGAAGAAGTTCCAAAAATTGATCCAGCACAGCAAGAAATTTACAACTATGTTGAAACATTAGAGAGGAGAGCTTCAAAATTTAGAGACAGAACCCCTAGCCCACCAAAGTCTGAAATTGATATGCTAAGAAGAGATAGGTATGAGTTATAAGTACTCAACAGGCATATCAAGAATGAGAATGAAATTCTGAGAGAGCAGGTTAAACTGAAAACTGATATGATTTCAACTCTGTCTCTACAAATGCAAAAGTTGTATAAGGCCAATGAAAAATTGAAGAAGAGAAATAAAAAGTTAACCAGAGCACTCACAAATTTGAGATTCAAGTTAGTCATAAGAAACCCTAGAAGGCCTTTGACTGCCAGGCAAAGTAGAAGAATAGGGTTGGATGTCCTTGCAGAGGTCTAAGAGTTTATGGAATAGTTGCATGAGGACATGCCAGAATCTAGCAACAGGGGTATGTTGAGCTCCAAAGATGTTCTTTCTTCCACCACATTCCACTCCATTTCCTTTGTCCATTATTAATCATAGGCTCAAATGATCAGTAGAATTAGTTAAAATTTCTTTAAGAATGAATATCATGACTAACTTGCAATGTTTTTATGATTTTGTCATTGTAGTACTTTTTCAACTAGATCTAGCTACAGAATGCAGACATTCTGTAGCTAGTTGTCGATTCTGCAGCTGTCTTCATGTCTACACAGGTTTCAGGTGTCATCTTGGAGAAAAACACATATGGGAATATTCCACATCATTCCATCATCATTTTTTGCTCTCCACGAAGCTTGAACAGAATTCTGTAGGCGGTTATGTACGTCGGAACTCAAACTAGGAGAGAGACTCCTAATAGGACAAGGACAGTCCAGATGTCCTTAATTCTATTACGTGACCACCATCAGAGTCCTAGTTTGGTTTTTATTTGGAAAGACAATTATCCATATTTTATCTAAAAACAGTTATGTAAATTTGTTACAAATATAGCTTGGGAAACTGAGGGACAAGGTTAGATTTTGTATTTTGACTGCTAGATTTCAGAAGTACGAAAACACTCTGTTTTGAAGTAATTTCTCTCTAATGCAAGAAGTATCACTTTATTGAAAGCACTGAGTCAATATTGATGTATATTTTGCGTGCTAATCTGGTGGTAGAGGGCCCCTGCCTCCTGAGCAGCCTTGTTTATACGGTTTAGATAAGTATTTTAGTCTTGTTTTTCATTTCTAGTTTAAGCACGTTTCTGAAGTTTATGTTTCATGCTTGTTTACATTGATCATCACAGCTAGACTTACTCTTATAAACTCTTCCAAAATATCATCACGATGAATAAGGCATAGTTGTGGTGTTGTAGGTTTTAGTTGTATTTCCTTTCGAATTTTATGATTTATGCTTGTTTACACTAAGTGTCACAGCCGGTCTTACTCCTACAAGCTCTTCCAAAACATCATTAATAATGAATAGGATACAACTGTGATATCTTAGATTTTAATTGTATTTGCTTTCAAATCTTATGTTTATGTTCAATTGCATTGAATAATACAGCCAGGATTGTTTTTACAAACTCTTCCAAAATATCATTCACATTGAACAAGATGGGCTGTAGAATTCCAATAGACTAGCTGCATCTTAGTTTAGTCATAACACTCCGGAGGATGATTTCATTTAGGTCAGCTCTGTCACTACATTTCAAGTTTGATAATGGAATTTTAATTTAACTCTGTTCACTGTACTTCAAGTAGATTAGTAGCATTCTAGTTTAGTCTTAGCTCACTGTATTAGCATTCCAGTTTAGTTGTTATCCATTGCATTTTAAATTGTATTAGTTGTTATATTTAGATACCACGGTCTTCATTATTTACAAAAAATTCTTTTGTTCCAACCTCATATTAATACATAATCATCTGGACAGAAGCTAGTATCAGTCTAAGGTCTGGAGTATTTTGCAACCTTTTTACCATTTCACAAATAAGCCTTTTCTCAAGGACTATTTTAAAAAGAAACCTATAACTTTTGAGTGAGGCCTAGTGGTGCTAAATTGAGTTGCAGAGTAGAATTAGAAGTTAGTTTAGAGTAAAATATTATTGTGCTACAAATTTTCTTTTCCAAATATGTTCCAATGAACCTTTAATCATGGATGAGATATTGTAACATTGTAAGATGATTCTTTATTTAGGAGAACTTCATTCACACTTAACTTGTCCATTTCTCAAGCTCTTCCAACACATCTTTAATGAATGAATTGGATAAGTTCAAGCTCATGTTGTGATTTATTTCCTTGCAATGAAGTCATTAAGGTTAAGGTTAAGGGTAAGGGTAAAATTAAGGTTAAGGTTAATGGTTTGGTTAAGGTTAAGGCTAGGTTAAGGTTAACCTTACCCTTACCTTAACCTTGACCTTGACCTTAACCTTACCCTTAACCTTATCTTAACCTTAAACTAATCTTAACCTTAACTTTACCCTTAACCATAACCTTAACCTAAACTTAACCTTAACCTTACCTTAACCATAACCTTAACCTTAAGGTTAGGTTATAGTTAAGGTCAAGGTTAAGGTTATGGTTAAGGTAAGGTTAAGGTTAAGGTTAGGTTAAGGTTATGGTTAAGGGTAAAGTTAACGTTAAGGTTAGTTTAAGGTTAAGATAAGGTTAAGGGTAAGGTTAAGGTCAAGGTCAAGGTTAAGGTAAGGGTAAGGTTAAGCTTAACCTAACCTTAACCTTAACCTTGACCTTGACCTTAACTATAAACTTAACCTCACTAAACTAGTAACCTTAACCTTAACTATAACCTTGACCGAACCCTTAAGGTTAGGTTAACGGTAAAGTCAAGGTTAAGGATATGGTTATGGGAAAGTTAAGGTTAAGGTTAAGGTTAAGGTTAGGGTTAAGGTTAGGGGAAGGTCAAGGTTAAATTCAAGGTTAAGTTGAAGGTTAGGTTAAGGTTAAGGTTAGGTTAAAGGTAAAGTTAAGGTTAAGTTCATGTTAAGGTTAACCTTAACCCTTAACCGTATCATACCCTTAACCTTAACCTTAACTTCACCCTTAACTTAGCCTTACCTTAATCTTAACCTAACTTTAACCTTAACCTTGACCTTGAATTTAACCTTAACCTTTAACCTTAACCTAACCTTAACCTTAACATTAACTTAACCCTAACATTGACATAACCCTTAACCTTAACATTAACATAACCTTAACCTTAACTTTACCCTTAACCTTGACTTTAACCTTAACCTTCCCCTAACCTTAACCTTAACCTTAACTTTCCCCTAACCTTAACCTTAACCTTGACCTTGAGTTTAACTGATCTAGGTGGATATTGGTGGTCACCTACCTATTCCACTTGGGGCCCCACCATTGTCTCTTTCAATTTTTCAGTTTCGGCACAACTTACTATTTTTAGCATTTTTTTGGGTCTTTAACTTCCGGAGCCGTTTTGAGGCCCTAAACTACGTTTTCTTGGAAAAATGGGAGACTAATGTCACTAACTCAAAATTTTTAGTCGAATAGATATTTATAACGAGGTATGGTTCGCGTCAAACGGAGATCGTATGCCAAGGTTACGTCCCCGGGAAGTTGAAACACCACTTTACCCAAACAGGGCCCATAGTTTTGGCGCTTTATCTCCTAGTTTTAGGGTTTTGGATGTTTAGGGTTTTCCATTGTTTCTAAATAATAAATAGGCCCTCGAGCCTCATTGTAACTCATTTCAGAGGCTTGTAGCACCACATCTATTCTCAGAGATAGCTACCAGCGCCCTAGCTAGTTTATTTCCATTATATCTGTAAGCAAATCTCAGTTCTTTGATATTTATGAAATGAAGTGTTATTTCTGCTGCATCTTTGTATCTATGGTTATATGTTTATTTTATTGCATTCCTGCATAAATCTGGATCATTAACCTTAACCTAAGGTTAACCTTAACCTAACCTTAACCTTCACATTAACCTTAACCTTAATCTTAACCTTAAGGTTAAGGTTATGGTAAGGGTAAGGTTAAGGTTATGGGTTTAGTCAGGTTAAGGTTAAGGTTATAGTTAAGTACAATTTTAAGGTTAAGGTTAGGTTAAGGTTAACCTTAACCTAAGGGTAAGGTCAAGGTTATGGTTAAGGCTAAGGTTAAGGTTAAGGTAAGGGTAAGGTTAACCTTACCCTTACCTTAACCTTACCCTTAACCTTAGCCTTAACCGTAACCTTGACCTTACCCTTAGGTTAAGGTTAGGATAACCTAAGGTTAAGCTTAAGCTTAAGGTCAAGGTTAAGGTTAAGATTAAGTTAAGGGTAAGGTTAAGGTTAGGTTAAGGTTAAGGTTATGGTTAGGTTAAGGATTCAGGGTAACATTAAGTGTAAAGTTAAGGTTAAGGTTAAGGATAAGGTCAAGACTAAGGTTACGTTAAGGGTAAAGTCAAGGTTAAGTATAAGATTAGGTTAAGGGTAAAGTCAAGGTTAATTTTAAGGTGAAGGTTAAGGGTAAGTTTAAGACTAAAGTTAAGGTTAGGGTAAAGTTAAGGTTAGGTTATAGTTAATTTCAATGTTAAGGTTAGGTCATGGTGAAGGTTAAGGTTAAGGTTAAGGTTAAGACCTGTATCCTTAACCTTACTAAACCCATAACATTAACCTTAACCTTAACATTTAATTTACCCTTAACCTTACCTTAACCTTAACTATAACTAACCATAACATTGACCTTAACTTCTTAACCTTAACCTTAAACTTAACCTTGACCTTAACTATACCCTAACCCTAACCTTAAATTTAGCTTTACCCTTAACCTTCACCTTAACCTTAACTTTTCCCTTAACCTTAACCTTAACTATAACCTTAAGCTTAACCTTAACCTTAAACTTAACTTAACCTAAACTTAACCTTAACCTTCCCCTTGACCTTAACCTTAACATTAACCTTGACTTTACCCTAACCTAACCTTAATTTTACCCATAACCAAACCCTAACCTTCAGGTTACGTTAACCTTAACCAAATCCTTAAACTTAATCTTAAACTAACCTTAACCTTAACCCTAACCTTAACCTAGACCTTAACCTAACCGTAAAGTTAACCTTAACCTTATCTTAACCTTAACCTAACCTTAACGTTAACCTTAACATAACCATAATCTTAACCTTAACCTTAACTTAACCTAAACCTAACCTTGACCTTAACCTTAACCTTAACCTTAACCTAACCTTGACTTAACCTTAACTTTAAATTTCCCCTAACCTTAACCTTAACCTTATTCTTAACTATAACCTAAGCCTAACCTTAACCTTATCTTAACCTTAAATTAACCCTAACCTTAACCTTGACTTTACCTTAACCTAACCCTAACCTTGACCTTGACTTTACCTTAACCCTTTAACCTTAACCTTCACCTTAACCTTAACTTTACCTTTAACTTAACCTTAACCTAACCTTAACTATAACCTAACCCTAATCTTGACCAAAACTTGAACCTTAACATTAACCTTAACCTTAACTATAACCTAACCCTAACCTTGACCAAACCCTTAACATTAACCTTAACCTTAACCTTAACTATAACCTAACCTTAAATTTTCCCTTAACCTTACCTTAACCATAACCTTAACCTAACATTAACTTTAACCTTACCCTTAACCTTATCTTAACCTTACCTTAACCATACCCTTAAACTTGTGCTATAACTATAAGCTAACCCTAACCTTAACCTTAACCTTAACCTAACCGTAACTTTAGGTTAAGCTTAACCTTAACTTTAGCTTAACCATAACCTTAACCTTAATATTCCCCTAACCTTAACCTTAAATATAACCTAACCCTAACCTTGACCAAACCTTAACCTTAAGGTTAAGGGTTAAGGTTAAAGTTAAGGTTAAGGTTAGGTGAAGGTTAAGGTTAAAGTCAAGGTTAAGGGTCAACTTAAGGTTAAGGGTTAAGGTTAAGGCTATGGTAAGGTTAAGGGTAAGGTCAAGGTTAAGGTAAAGGTTATGGTTAAGGTTAGGGTAAGGGTAAAGTTAAGGTCAAGGTTAAGGTTTGGTCAAAGTTAGGGTTAGGTTATAGTTAAGTTTAAGATAAGGCTAAGGTTAGGTTAAGGTTAAGGTTAAGGTTAGGGTTAGATTATTGTTAAGGTTAAGGTTAGGGCAACGTTAAGGTTAAGGCTAAGGTCAAGGTTAAGGGTAAGGTTAAAGTTAGGTTAATGTTATGGTTATGGGAAGGTTAAGGTTAAGATTACCCTTAACATAACCTTACCCTTAACCTTACCATTAACCTGACTTTACCCTTAACCTAACATTAACCTTAACTTTAAGTTTACCCTAACCTTAAGGGTTTAGTTAGGTTAAGGTTAGTCAGGTTAAGGTTAAGGTTAAGATAAGGTTAAGGTTAAGGTTATGTTAAGGGTAAAGTCAATGTTAAGGTTAAGGTTAAGGGTAAATTCAAGTTTAAGGTGAAGGTTAGGGTTGAGGTTAAGGCTAAGGTTAGGGTTAGGTTAACGTTAAGGTCAAGGCCGGGGTTAAGGTTAGGTTAGGTTATAGTTAAGGTCAAGGTTAAGGTTAATGTTAAGGTTACGAGTTTAGTCAAGTTAAGATTAAGGTTAAAGTTGAAGTTAAGTGTGAAGGTTAAGGTTATGGGTCTTAACATTAACCTTACCCTTAACCTTCACTATAACCTACCCTTAACATTAACCTTTACCTAACATTAACTGTAACCTTAACCTAACCCTAACCTTACCTTAACCTAACTTTAACCTTCACCTTCACTATTAGGTTAAGGTTAAGGGTTTAGTTAAGGTTACGGTTAAGGTGAGGTTATAGCCTAACCCTAACCTTGACCAAACCCTTAACTTTAACCTTAACCTGACTAAACCCGTAACACCTAAATCTAACCTTGACCAAACCCTTAACCTTAACATTAACCTGACTAAACCTGTAACCTTAACTTTACCCTAACTTTAACCTTAAACTTCCCCTAAGTTTAACCTTAAATTTACCCTTAACCTAATCTTAACCTTAACCTTTAACCTTAACCTTAACCTTACCCTTAAACTTATCTTAACCTTAACCTAACCTTATCCTTAACTCTACCCTTAACCTAACCTTAAACTTAACTATAACCTAAGCCTACCTTAACCTCATTAAACCTATAACCTAACCTTAACCTTAACTATAACCTAAGCCTACCTTAACCTCATTAAACCTATAATCTTAACCTTAACCTTACCATTAACCTTCACCTTAACCTTAACTTTACCCTTAGCCTAACCTTAACATTGACCTTAACCTTAACATGAATAAACTCGTAACCTTAACCTTAACCTTACCCTTAACCTTAACTTATCCCTAACCTTAACCTTAATGATAATCTTAACCTTAGATTAAGGTTAACGTTAAGGTTAGGTTAAGGTTAAGGTTACGGGTTTATTCAGGTTAAAGTTAAGGTTACGATTAAGGTTAAATTCAAGGTTAAGGGTTTGGTTAAGGTTAAGGTTAAGGTTTAACTGTTTGGTGAAGGTTAGGTTAAGGTTAAAGTTAAGGTTAAGGGTTAGGTCAGGGTTAGGGTTAGGGGTAAGGTTATGGAAAGGTTAGGGTTAAGGTTAAGGTAAGGCTAAGGTTAAGTTTATGTGTTTAGTGAGGTTAAGGTTAAGGTTAAGGGTCAAGGTTAGGGTTAGGTTATAGTTAAGGTTAAGGTTAGGTTAAGGGTTTCGTCAAGGTTAGGGTTAGGTTATAGTTAAGGTTAATTTTAGGTTAAGGGTAAAGTTAAGGTTAATGGTTTGGTCAAGGTTAGGGTTAGGTTAGGTTAAGGTTATGTTAACGTTAAGGTCAAGGTTAATGTTAAGGTTCAGGTTCAGGTTAAGGTTAAGGTTAAGAATTTTGTCAAGGTTAGGGTTATGGTTAAGGTTAAGGTTAAGGTTAATGTTGAGGTTAAGGTTAGAAGTTAAGGTTAAGGTTAAGTTTAAGGTTAGGGGAAGGTTAAGGTTAAGGTTAAGGTTAAGGGTTTGGTAAGGGTTAGGGTTAGGTCGTAGTTAAGGTTAAGGTTAAGGTTAAGTTTATGGGTTCAGTCAGGTTAAGGTTAAGGTTAAGGTTTTGTTCAAGGTTATGGTTAAGGGTTTGGTCAAGGTTAGAGTTAGGTTATAGTTAAGGTTAAGGTTAAGGTTAAGGTTACGACTTTAGTAAGGTTAAGGTTAAGGTTAAGGGTAAGGTTAAGGTTACGGCTTTAGTAAGGTTAAGGTTAAGGGTGAGGGTAAGGGTAAGGTTAAGGTTAAGGTTAAGGGTTTGGTCAAGTTCAGGGTTAGGTTATAGTGAATGTTAAGGTTAAGTTAAGGGTAAAGTCAAGGTTAGGGTTAAATTTAAGGTTAAGGATAAGGGTAAGGTCAAGGTCAAGGTTACGGGTCTTAACCTTAACCTTCACTATAACATAACCTTAACCCTAACCTGAACATGAACTTTAACTTTAACTATAACCTTACCTAACGTTAACCTTAACTATAACCTAACCCTAACCTTGACCAAACCCTTAACCTTAACCTTAACGTTAACTTTAACCTTAACCTTAAACTTAACTTAACCTTAACCTTAACCTTAACCTTCGCATAGCCATTACCATAACCATAACCTTAACCTTAACATTAACCTTAACCTTAACCTAAACTTAACCTTAAATATAACTTAACCCTAACCTTACCTTAACCATAACCTTAACTATAACCTAACCCTAACCTTAACCTTACTCTTAACCTAACATTAACCTTAACCTTGACCTTGACTTTGACCTTAACCTTAACTTAACCTTAATCTTGACCTTAACCTTAACTTTAACTATAACCTAACCAAACCTTGACATTGACTATAACTTAACCCTAACCTTGACCAAACCCTTAACCTTAACCTTAACCTTCACCTTAACCTTTGCCTTGACTTTACCCTTAACCTAACCTTAACCCTTTAACCTTAACCTTAACCTTCCCATAACCATAACCATAACCTTGAATTTAACCTTAAACCTGAACACTAACCATAACCTAACCCTAACCTTGACCAAACCTTAACCTTAACCTTAACCATAAACTTAACCCTAACCTTAACCTTAACCTTAACCTTAACCATAAACTTAACCCTAACCTTAACCTTAACCTTAACCTTCCACTAACCTTAACCTTAACCTTGCCATAACCATAACCTTAACCCTAAACTTGACCTTACCCTTGACCTTACCCTTAACCTTAACCTTAACTTTGACCTTGACCTTAACCTTACCATTAAACTTATTTTAACCTTAAACTAACCTTAACCTTAAATTTACCCTTAACCTAACCTTACCCTTACCCTTAACCTTAACCTGAATAAACCCGCAACCTTAACTATAACCTAACCCTAACCTTGACCAAACCCATAACCTTAACCTTAATCTTATCTTAAAGTTAACCTTCACTATAACCTAACCTTAACCTTAACCTTATCTTACCCTTAACCTAACCTTAACCTTAAATATAACCTAATCCTAACCTTAACCTTA
This sequence comes from Pinus albicaulis, assembly GCA_034641835.2. Lineage (NCBI taxonomy): Eukaryota > Viridiplantae > Streptophyta > Pinopsida > Pinales > Pinaceae > Pinus > Pinus albicaulis. The sequence continues at coordinate 88,853 of JAXQQM020087700.1, read as the reverse complement.
ATAATAACCTTATCTTTACCCTTCACCTTAACCTTAATCTTAACCTTAACCATAACCATAACCATATCCTTAACCTTAAACTTACCCTTAACCTAACCTAACCTTAAACTTAACCTAACCCTCACCTTATCCTAATCTTACCCCTATCCTTACCCTTAACCTTAATCTTAACCTCAAGTTAAGGTCAAGGTTAAGGTTACGTTAAGGGTAAAGTCAAGGTTAAGGTTAGGTTAAGGTTAAGATTAGGTTAATGGTAAAGTTAAGGTTAAGGTTAAGGTTAAATGTTTGGTTAAGGTTAACGGTTAGGTTAAGGTTAAGGTTAAGGGTTAAGTTAAGGTTAAGGTTAGTTTAAGGTTAAAGTCAAGGTTAAGGTAAAGTTAAGGTTAAGGTTAGGTTAAGGTTAAGGTTAAGGTTAAGGTTAGAAATAGGTTATAGTTAATGTCAAGGTTAAGATTAAGGGTAACGTTATAGTTAGGTTAAGGTTAGGGTTAAGGTTAGGTTAAGGTTAAAGTTAGGTTAACGTTAAGGTTAGGTTAAGGTTAGGGTTATGGTTAAGGTTAAGGTTCAGGTTAAGGGTTTGGTTAAGGTTAGGGTTAGGTTTTAGTTAAGGTTAAGATTAGGTTAAGATTAAGGTTAAGGGGGCAAGGTTAATGTTAAGGTTAAGGTTAGGGTTAGAGGTTTAGTTAGGTTAAGGTTAAGGTTCAGGGTTTGGTCAAGGTTAGGGTTAGGTTATAGTTAAGGTCAAGGTTAAGGTTAAGCGTAAGGTTATAGTTAGGTTAAGGTTAAGGTTAAGCTTAGGATAAGGTTAAGATAAGGTTAAGGTTAAGGGTTTGGTCAAGGTTAATGTTTGGTTATAGTTAAGATTAAGGTTAAGGTTAGGTTAAGTTAAGTTTAAGGTCAAGGTTAAGGGTAAAGTTAAGGTTAGTTTAAGTTTAAGATTAGGTTAAGGGTATAGTTAAGGTTAAGTTCAGTTTAAGGGTAAATTTAAGGTTAGGGTTAGGATTTTTTCAAGGTTAGGGTTAGGTTATAGTTAAGGTTAAGGTTACGGGGTTAGTAAGGTTAAGGTTAACTTAAGGGTAAGGTCAAGGATAAGGTTATGGTTCTTAACCTTAACCTTCACTATAACTTAACCTTAACCTTAACCTAACCATAACCTTAACTTTAACCTTAACCATAACCTTAACCTTAACCTAACCATAACCTAACCATGACCTTAACGTTAACCTTAACCTAACCATAACCTTAACCTTAACCTTGACCTTAACCTTCACCCTTAACCTTAACCTAACATTAACCTTAACCTTGACCTTAATCTTAACCTAACCTTAACCATAACCATATCATTAACCTTAACCTTAACCTTAACGTAACTTTAATCTTGAATTTAACTATAACCTAACCCTAACCTTGACCAAACCCTTAACCTTAACCTTAACCTCACTAAACCTGTAACCTTAAACTTAAACTTTTCCCTTAACCCTAACCTTACCCTTAACCTTAACCTTAACCTGAGGTTAAGATTATGGTTAAGGTTAAGGTTAAGGATAAGTTAAGGGTAAGGGTAAGGTTAAGGTTAAGGTTACGGGTTTAGTCAGGTTAATGTTAAGGTTAAGGGTTTGGTCAAGGTTATGGTTAGGTTATAGTTAAGGTCAAGGTTAAGCTTACGTTAAGGTTAAGGTTAAGGTTATGGTTAAGGTTAATGTTAGGTAAAGGTTAAGGTAAAGTTAAGGTTAGGTTAAGGGTAAACTCAAGGCTAAGGTTATGTTAAGGTTAATATTAGGTTAAGGGTAAAGTTAAGGTTATGGTTAGGGTAAGGATAAGGTTATCTTAAGGGTAAATTTAAGGTTAAGTTTATGGTTAAGGTTAGGTTAAGGTTAAGTTTCAAGTTAGGGTTAAGGTTAGGGGAAGGTTAAGGTTAAACATAAGGTTAAGGTTAAGGTTCGAATTTACCCTTAACCTAATCTTAAGCTTAAGCTTAAGCTTAACTTTATATTACCCTTAACCTTAGCTTAACCTTACCCTTAACCCTGACCTAACTGTAAACTTCACCTTCACCTAACCGTAACCTTAACATTAACCTTAACCTTACCCCCTTGACCTTAACCTTAATGTTATCTTACCCTTAACCTTAACCATAAACTTAAACTTGACTTTACCCTTAACCTAACCTTAAAGTTAACCTATACCTAACCCTAACCTTGACCAAACCCTTAACCTTAACCTTAACTTTACCTTTAACATAATCTTAACCTTAACTATAACCTAACCCTAACCTTAACCTTAACCATAACATTATCTTTACCCTTAACCTTAACCTTAACTATAACTTAATCCTTACCTTGACCAAACCCTTAACCTTAAACTTAAACTGACCTTAACTATAACCTAACTTTAACCTTGACCAAAACCTTACCCTTAACCTAACCATAACCTTGACTTTACCCTTAACCTAACCTTAACCCTGACCTTAACCTAACCTTAACCTTAACTTTACCCTTAACCTAATCTTAACCTTAACCTTAACCTAACCATAACCTTAACCTTACGTTAACCTAACTTAACTTTAACTTTGACCTCGAACTTAACCTTAACCTTACCCTATCCTTACCGTTAACATTTAGCTTAACCTTGAATTTAACCTTTACCATCCCCTAACCTTAACTCTAACCTTAACCTTAACTTTACCCTTAACCTTAACCTTACCCTTCACCCTTAACCTCAACCTAACCCTAACCTTGACCAAACCCTTAACCTTAACCTTAACATCAATAAACCCTTAAGGTTAGGGTAAAGTTAAGGTCAAGGTCAAGGTCAAGGTCAAGGTTAAATTTAAGGTTAAGGCAAGGTTAAGGTTACAGTTAAGGTTAAGGTTAAGGTTAAGGTTAAGTTAAGGGTAAATTCAAGGTTAAGGTTAAGGGTTTGGTTAGGGTTGAAGTTAAGTTATAGTTAAGGCTAAGGGTTTCATCAAGGTTAGGGCTAGGTTATAGTGAAGGTTAAGATTAAGGTTATGGATTGACTTTACCCTTAACTCACCCTTAACCTAACCTTAACCTTAACCTTTACCATAACCTTAACCTTATCATTATCTTAACCTTAACCTAACCCTAACATTAACCTTAACCTTAAAATTAACCTTAAACTTATTTTTAGCTTAACCTTAACCTTAACCTAACCCTAACCTTAACCCTAACCTTAAAATTAACATGAACTTTTACCCTAACCTTACCGTTAACCTTCACTATAACCTAACCTTAGCCTTGACCTTAACCTTAACCTAACTAAACCCTTAAGGTTAGGGTAAAGTTAAAGTTAAGTTTAAGGTGAAGGTGAAGGTTAAGGTTAAGGTAAGGTTATAGTTATGTTAAGGTTAAGGTTAGGCTAAGGTTAAGATAAGGTTAAGGTTAAGGTTAGGTTAAGACTAAGTCAAGGTTAAGGTAAAGTTAAGGTTAAGGTTAGGTTAAGGGTAAAGTCAAGGTTAAGGTTAGGTTAAAGTTAAGGTTAAGGTTAAGGGTTTGGTTAAGGATAGGGTTAGGTTTTAGTTAAAGTTAAGGTTAGCATAAGGTTAAGGTTAATGGGGTAAGGTTAAGGTTAAGGGTAAAGGTTAAGATTAAGGTTAAGGGTAAGGTTAAGGTTACGGGTTTAGTGAGGTTAAGGTTAAGGTTAAGATCAAGGTCAAGGTCAAGGTCAAGGTTAAGGTTAAGTTTAAGTTAAGGTTAAGGTTATAGTTAGGTTAAGGTTAAGGTTAAGGTTAGGTTAAGGTTGAGGTTATGGTTACGGGTTTAGTCAGGTTAAGGTTACGGGTTTAATCAGGTTAAGGTTAAGGTTAATGGTTTGGTCAAGGTTAGGGTTATGGTTAAGGTTAAGGTTAAGGTTAAATTTAGGTTAAGATAAATTTAAGGTTACGGGTTTATTCAGGTTAAGGTATAGTTTAAGGTTAATGTTAGGGTAAGGTTAAGGTTAAGGTTAGGTTATAGTGAAGGTTAAGGTTAGGGTTAGGTTAACCTTAACCTTGACCTTAACTATAACCTAACCTTATCCTTGACCAAACCTTAACCTTAACCTTAACTTAACCTTAACTTTAACTTTAATCTTCCCATAACCTTCGCTATAACCTAACGTTAACCTTAACCTTAACTTTAGCTTTAACCTTAACCTTAACTTTACCCTTAAACTAACCTTAACCTTAACCTAAGGTTAGGATAAGGTTATAGTTAAGTTCAAGGATAAGTTTAAGGTTAAGGTTAAGTTTAAGGTCAAGGTTAAGGTTAATGTTAAGGGTTTGGTCAAGGTTAAGGTTAAGGTTAAAGTTAAGGTTAAGGTTAAGGGTAAAGTTAAGTTTAAGGTTAGGTTATGGGTAAATTAAAGGTTAAGGTAATGGTTGAGATAGGTTAATGTTAAAGGTTAAGGTTAAGGTGACAGGTTTATTCAAGGTTAGGGTTAGGTTAAGGTTAAAGATAAGGTTAAGGTTATGTTAAGGTTAAAATAAGGTTAAGGTTAAGGTTATGGTTAAGGTTAGATTAACGATAAAGTTAAGGTTAGGGTTAGGTTAAGGTTAAGGTTAAGGTTAGGTTAAGGGTAAAGTTAAGGTTAGAGTTAGGTTAAGGTTAAGGTTATGGTTAGGCTAAGGTTAAGGTTATGTTTAATGGTAAAGTAAAGGTTAAGGTTAGGTTAGGGTTAGGTTTAAGATAAGGTTAAGGTTAAGGTTAGGTTAAGGTAAAGTTAAGGTTAAGGTTAGGTTAAGGTTAGGGTAAAGGTTAAGGTTAAGGTTAAGGTTAAGGGTTTGGTAAAGGTTAGGGTTAGGTTATAGTTAAGGTCAAGGTAAGGTTAAGGTTAAGGTTAAGGTTGTGGGTTTAGTCAGGTTAAGGTTAAGGTTAAGGGTAAGGTTAGGTTACGGGTAAAGTTAAGGTTAAGGTTAAGGTTACGGGTTTAGTATGGTTAGGGTAAGGTTAAGGTTAGGTTAAGAGTAAAGTTAAGGTTAAGGTTATGGTTAAGTTTATGGTTAAGGTTTAGGTTACGGTTAAGGTTAGGGGAAGGTTAAGGTTTAGGTTAAGCGTTTACTCAGGTTAAGGCTAAGGTTAAGGTTAAGGTCAGGTAAAGGTGAAGGTCATTGGAAGGTTAAGGTTAAGGTTAAGGTTAGGGTTAGGTTATATTTAAGGTTAAGGTGACGGGTTTATTCAAGGTTAGGGTTAGGTTAAGGTTAAAGATAAGGTTAAGGTTAGGTTAAGGTTAAGATAAGGTTAAGGTTAAGGTTATGGTTAAGGTTAGATTAACGATAAAGTGAAGGTTAGGGTTAGGTTAAGGTTAAGGTTAAGATTAGGTTAAGGGTAAAGTTAAGGTTAGAGTTAGGTTAAGGTTAAGGTTATGGTTAGGCTAAGGTTAAGGTTAAGTTTAAGGGTAAAGTAAAGGTTAAGGTTAGGTTTAAGATAAGGTTAAGGTTAAGGTTAGATTAAGGTAAAGTTAAGGTTAAGGTTAGGTTAAGGTTAGGGTAAAGGTTAAGGTTAAGGTTAAGGTTAAGGTTAAGGGTTTGGTCAAGGTTAGGGTTAGGTTATAGTTAAGGTCAAGGTAAGGTTAAGGTTAAGGTTGTGGGTTTAGTCAGGTTAAGGTTAAGGTTAAGGGTAAGGTTAGGTTAAGGGTAAAGTTAAGGTTAAGGTTATAGGTTTAGTATGGTTATGGTAAGGTTAAGGTTAGGTTAAGAGTAAAGTTAAGGTTAAGGTTATGGTTAAGGTTTAGGTTACGGTTAAGGTTAGGGGAAGGTTAAGGTTAAGGTTAAGGTTAAGGTTAGGGTTAGGTTATATTTAAGGTTAAGGTTAAGGTTAAGGGTAAAGTTAAGGTCAAGTTTAAGGTTAAGGGTTTGGTTAAGGATAAGGTTAGGTTATAGTTAAGGTCAAGGTTAAGGTTATGGTTAAGGTAAGGTTAAGGTTAAGGTTAGGTTAAGGTTATGGTTAAGGTTAAAGTTAAGGTTAAGGTTAGTTTAAGGTTAAGATAAGGTTAAGGGTAAGGTTAAGGTCAAGGTCAAGGTTAAGGTGAGGGTAAAGTTAACCTTAACCTAACCTTAACCTTGACCTTGACCTTAACTATAACCTTAACCTCACTAAACTCGTAACCTTAACCTTAACCATAACCTTGACCAAACACTTAAGGTTAGGTTAAGGGCAAAGTCAAGGTTAAGGTTATGGTTATGGGAAGGTTAAGGTTAAGGTTAAGGTTAGGGGAAGGTCAAGGTTAAAGTCAAGGTTAAGGTGAAGGTTAGGTTAAGGTTAAGGTTAGGTTTAAGGTAAAGTTAAGGTTATGTTCAGGTTAAGGTTAACCTTAACCCTTAACCTTATCATACCCTTAACCTTAACTTCACCCATAACTCAGCCTTACCTTAACGTTAACCTAACCTAACCTTAACCTTAACCTTAACCTTGAACTTAGCCTTAACCTTTAACTTTAAACTGACCTTAACCTTAACATTAACTTAACCCTAACTTTGACATAATCGTTAACCTTAACATTAACATAACTTTAACCTTAAATTTACCTTTAACCTTGACTTTAACCTTAACCTTCCGCTAACCTTAATATTAACCTTAACCTTAACTTTCCCCTAACTTTAACCTTAACCTTGACCTTGACTTTAACTGATCCAGGTGGATATTGGTGGTCACCTACCTATTCCACTTGGGGCTCCACCATTGTCACTTTCAATTTTTTAGTTTCGGCACAACTTACTATTTTTAGCATTTTTTTGAGTCCTAAACTTTCGGAACTGTTTTGAGGCCCTAAACTGCGTTTTTTCGGAAAACTGGGAGACCAATGTTGCTCACTCAAAATTTGTAGTCCTCGGATAGATATTTATAACGAGGTATGGTTTGTGTCAAACAAAGATCGTATGCCAAAGTTACGTCCTCGGGAAGTTGAAACACTAATTAACCCAAACGGGGCCCATAGTTTTGGCGCTTCATCTCCTAGGTTTAGGGTTTTGGATGTTTAGGGTTTTCCATTGTTTCTAAATAATAAATAGGCCCTCGAGCTCATTGTAACTCAGTTCAGAGGCCTGGAGCCACCACATATATTCTCAGAGATAGCTACCAGTGCCCTAGCTAGTTTATTTCCATTCTGTCTATAAGCAAATCTCAGTTCTTTGATATTGATGAAATGAAGTGTTATTTACACTGCATCTTTGTATTTACGGTTATATTTTTATTTTATTGCATTCCTACATAAATCTGGATCAATAACCTTAACCTAACGTTGACCTTAACCTAACTTTAACCTTGACATTAACCTTAACCTTAATCTTAACCTTAAGGTTAAGGTTATGGTAAGGGTAAGGTTAAGGTTATGGGTTTAGTTAGGTTAAGGTTATAGTTAAGTACAGGTTTAAGGTTAAGGTTAGGTTAAGGTTAGCTTTACCCTTACCTTAACCATACCCTTAACCTTAGCCTTAACCTTAACCTTGACCTTACCCTTAGGTTAAGGTTAGGTTAAGGTTAAGGTTATGGTTAGGATAAGGGTTCAGGGTAACATTAGGGTAAAGTTAAGGTTAAGGTTAAGGTAAAGTTAAGGTTAGGTTATAGTCAAGTTCAAGGTTAAGGTTAGGTCATGGTGAAGATTAAGGTTAAGGTTAAGGGTGAAGGTTAAGGTTAGGACCCATATCCTTAACCTTCACCCTTAATCTTAACCTAACCTTATCCTTAGCCTTACTAAACCCATAACCTTAACCTTAACCTTAACCTTTACTTTACCCTTAACCTTACCTTAACCTTAACTATAACCTAACCATAACATTGAACTTAACCTTAAACTTAACCTTGACCTTAACTATAACCTAACCCTAACCTTAAATTTAACTTTACCCTTAACCTTAACCTTAACCTTAACTTTTCCCTTAACCTTAACCTTAACTTTAACCTTAAACATAACCTTAACCTAACCTTAACCTTAACCTTCCCCTTGACCTTAACCTTAACCTTAACCTTGACTTTACCCTAACCTAACCTTAATGTTACCCATAACCTAACCCTAACCTTCAGGTTACGTTAACCTTGACCAAACCCTTAAACTTAATCTTAAACTAACCTTAACCTTAACCCTAACCTTAACCTAGACCTTAACCTAACCTTAAAGTTAATCTTAACCTTATCTTAACCTTAACCTAACCTTAACGTTAACCTTAACATAACCATAACTTAACCTTAACCTTAACCTTAACCTTAACTTAACCTAAACCTAAGCTTGACCTTAACCATAACCTTAACCTTATCCTTAACTATAACCTAACCCTAACCTTAACTTTATCTTAACCTTAAATTAACCCTAACCTTAACCTTGACTTTACCTTAACCTAACCCTAACCTTGACCTTGACTTTACCTTAACCCTTTAACCTTACCCTTCAACTTAACCTTAACTTTACCCTTAACTTAACCTTAACTATAACCTAACCCTAATCTTGACCAAACCCTGAACCTTAACATTAACCTTAACCTTAACTATAACCTAACCCTAACCTTGACCAAACCCTTGACCTTAACCTTAACTATAACCTAACCTTGAATTTTCCCTTAACCTTATCTTAACCATAACCATAACCTAACCTTAACCTTAACCTTAACCTTACCCTTAACCTTACCTTAACCATACCCTTAAACTTGTGTTGTGACTATAACCTAACCCTAACCTTAACCTTAACCTTAACCTAACCCTAACTTTAGGTTAAGCTTAACCTTAACTTTAGCTTAACCATAACCTTAACCCTAACCTTAACCTTAATCTTCCCCTAATCTTAACCTTAAATATAACCTAACCCTAACCTTGACCAAACCTTAACCTTAAGGTTAAGGGTTAAGGTTAAAGTTGAGGTTAAGGTTAGGATTAAGGTTAGGGGAAGGTTAAGGTTAAGGTTAGGTGAAGGTTAAGTTTAAAGTCAAGGTTAAGGGTCAACTTAAGGTTAAGGGTTAAGGTTAAGGCTATGGTAAGGTTAATGGTAAGGTCAAGGTTAAGGTTAAGGTTACAGTTAAGGTTAGGGTAAGGGTAAATTTAAGGTCAAGGTTAAGGTTTGGTCAAGGTTATGGTTAGTTATAGTTAAGGTTAGGTTAAGGTTAAGGTTAGCGTTAGGTTATTGTTAAGGTTAAGGTTAGGGTAAGGGTAAGGTTAAGGTTAAGGTCAAGGTCAAGGTTAAGGGTAAGGTTAAGGTTAGGTTAATATTATGGTTATGGGAAGGTTAAGGTTAAGATTACCCTTAACCTAACCTTACCCTTAACTTTACCCTTAACCTGACTAAGGGTAAAGTCAAGTTTAAGGTGAAGGTTAGGGTTAAGGTTAAGGCTAGGGTTAGGGTCAGGTTAACGTTAAGGTCAAGGTTGGGGTTAAGGTTAGGTTAGGTTATAGTTAAGGTCAAGGTTAATGTTAAGGTTACGGGTGTAGTCAGGTTAAGATTAAGGTTAAAGTTAAGGTTAAGGGTGAAGGTTAAGGTTACGGGTCTTAACATTAACCTTACCCTTAACCTTCACTATAACCTACCCTTAACATTAACCTTTACCTAACATTAACCATAACCTTAACCTAACCCTAACCCTATCTTAACCTATCTTTAACCTTCACCCTCACTATTAGGTTAGGTTATAGTGAAGGTTAAGGTTAAGGTTACGGTTAAGGTTAGGTTATAGTTAAGGTTAAGGGTTTAGTTAAGGTTACGGTTAAGGTGAGGTTATAGCCTAACCCTAACCTTGAAAAAACCCTTAACTTTAACCTTAACCTGACTAAACCCATAACACCTAACCCTAACCTTCACCAAACCCTTAACCTTAACATTAACCTGACAAAACATGTAACCTTAACTTTAACCTAACTTTAACCTTAAACTTCCCCTAACCTTAACCTTAACTTTACCCTTAACCTAATCTTAACCTTAACCTTTAACCTTAACCTTAACCTTACCCTTAAACTTATCTTAACCTTAACCTAACCTTATCCTTAAATTTACCCTTAACCTAACCTTAACCTTAACTATAACCTAAGCCTACCTTAACCTCATTAAACCCATAACCTTAACCTTAACCTTACCATTAACCTTCACCTTAACCTTAACTTTACCCTTAACCTAACCTTAACATTGACCTTAACCTTAACATGAATAAACTCGTAACCTTAACCTTAACCTTAGCCTTAACCTTGACTTATTCCTAACCTTAACCTTAACGATAATCTTAACCTTAGATTAAGGTTAACGTTAAGGTTAAGGTTACGGGTTTATTCAGGTTAAGGTTAAGGTTACGGTTAAGGTTAAAGTCAAGGTTAAGAGTTTGGTTAAGGTTTAAGGGTTTGGTTAAGGTTAGGTTAAGGTTAAAGTTAAGGTTAAGGGTTTGGTCAGGGTTAGGGTTAGGGGTAAGGTTATGGTAAGGTTAGGGTTAAGTTTAGGGGAATGTTAAGGTTAAATTTAGGTTAAGGTTAAAGTAATACTAAAGTTAAGCTTACATGTTTGGTGACGTTAAGGTTAAGGTTAAGGGTTTGTTCAAGGTTAGGGTTAGGTTATAGTTAAGGTTAACGTTAGGTTAAGGGTTTGGTCAACGTTAGGGTTAGGTTATAGTTAAGGTTAATTTTAGGTTAAGGGTAAAGTTAAGGTTAAGGGTTTCATCAAGGTTAGGGTTAGGTTAGGTTAAGGTTATGTTAACGTGAAGGTCAAGGTTAATGTTAAGGTTAAGGTTCAGGCTAAGGTTAAGGTTAATAATTTTGTCAAGGTTAGGGTTATGGTTAAGGTTAAGGTTGAGATTCAGGGGGGTAAGGTTAAGGTTAAGAGTTAAGGTTAAGATTATGTTTAAGGTTAGGGGAAGGTTAAGGTTAAGGGTTTGGTCAAGGTTAGGGTTAGGTTATAGTTAAGGTTAAGGTTATGGGTTTAGTCAGGTTAAGGTTAAGGTTAAGGGTTTGGTCAAGTTTATGGTTAAGGGTTTGGTCAAGGTTAGGGTTAGGTTATAGTTAAGGTTAAGTTTAAGGTTAAGGTTACAGCTTTAGTAAGGTTAAGGTTAAGGTTAAGTTTAAGGGTAAGGTTAAGGTTATGGCTTTAGTAAGGTTAAGGTTAAGGTTAAGGTTAAGGGTTTGTTCAAGGTCAGGGTTAGGTTATAGTGAATTTTAAGGTTAAGTTAAAGGTAAAGTCAATGTTAGGGTTAAATTTAAGGTTAATGATAAGGGTAAGGTCAAGGTCAAGGTTACAGGTCTTAACCTTAACCTTCACTATAACCTAACCTTAACCTTAACTTGAACCTGAACCTTAACTTTAACTATAACCCTACCTAACATTAGCCTTAACTATAACTTAACCCTAACCTTAACCAAACCCTTAACCTCAACCTTAATGTTAACTTTAACCTTAACCTTAAACTTAACTTAACCTTAACCTCAACCTTAACCTTCGCATAGCCATTACATTAACCTTAACCTAACCTTAACCTTAACCTTAAACTAAAATTAACCTTAAATATAACATAACCCTAACCTTACCCTAACCATAACCTTAACTATAATCTAACCCTAACCTTAACCTTACCCTTAACCTAACATTAGCCTTAACCTTGGCCTTGACTTTGACTGTAACCTTAACTTAACCTTAACCTTGACCTTAACCTTAACTTTAACTATAACCTAACCTAACCTAATCTTCACATTAACTATAACTTAACCCTAACCTTGACCAAACCCTTAACCTTAACCTTAACCTTCACCTTAACCTTTGCCTTGACTTTAACCTTAACCTAACCTTAACCCCTTAACCTTAACCTTAACCTTTCCATAACCATAACCTTAACCTTGAATTTAACCTTAACCTAACCTGAACACTAACCATAACCTAACTCTAACCTTGACCAAACCTTAACCTTAAACTTAACCTTAACTTAACCTTAACCTTAACCATAAAATTAACCCTAACCTTAACCTTAACCTTAACCTTAATCTTAACATTCCACTAACCATAACCTTAACCTTAACCTTCCCATAACCATAACCTTAACCCTAACCTTGACCTTACCCTTGACCTTAACCTTAACCTTAACTTTGACCTTGGCCTTAACCTTACCCTTAAACTTATCTTAACCTTAACTTTACACTTAACCTTACCTTAACCATAACCTTAACCTAACCTTAACCTTAACCTTATCTTAACCATAACCTTAAGCTTAAGCTTATCTAACCTTAACCTTGACTTTACCCTTAATATAACCTTAACCATAACCTTATCAACCTTAACCTTAACCTTAACCTTAACTTAACTATAACCTTAACCTTCACCTTACCCTTAACTTTAACCTTGAGTTTACCTTTAACTTTGCCTTAACCTAAACTTAACCTTAACATAACCTTAACCTTAACTTTAACCTTCACCTTAACCTTAACCTTCACTTTATCTTAACCTTACCTTAACCCTTTAACCTTAACCTTAACTTTACCCGTAACCTTAACCGAACCCTTAACATTAACGTTAAGGTTAGGTTAAGGGTTTGGTCAAGGTTAGGGTTAGGTTATAGTTAAAGTTAAGGTTAAGTTAAGGGTAAAGTCAAGGTGTAACCCTTAACCTTAACCTTACTCTTAACCTTCACCTAACCCTTAACCTTAACGATAACCGAACCCTAACCTTGACCTTAATTATAACCTAACCTTCACCCTTAACCTTAACCTAACATTAACCTTAACCTTAATAAACCTATAACCTTAACCCTAACCTTAATCTTTACTTTTCCCTTAACCTTACCTTAACCTTAACTATAACATAACCCTAACATTGACCTTAACCTTAACCTTAACCTTAAACTTAACCTTGACCTTAACTATAACCTTACCCTAACCTTAACCTTAAATTTAAGTTTACCCTTAACCTTCACCTTAACCTTAACTTTTCCCTTAACCTTAACCTTAACCTTAACCTTAACTTAACCTTAACCTTAACCTTAAGCTTGACATTAAAATTAACCTTCCACTAACCATAACCTTAACCTTAACTTTCCCATAACCATAACCTTATCCTTACCCTTGACCTTAACCTTGACCTTGACCTTCACCTTCACCTTACACTTAAACTTATCTTAACCTTAACCTAACCTTAACCTTAACTTTACACTTAACCTTACCTTAACCATAACCTTAACCAACCTTGACATTAACCTTAACCTTATATTCACCATATCTTAACCATAACCTTAAGCTTAAGCTTATCTAACCGTAACCTTGACTTTACCCTTAATGTAAACTTAACCATAGCCTTATCTTTACCCTTAACTTGAACCTTAACCTTAACCATAACCTTAACTTAAATAAAACTTTAACCTTCACCTTAACCTTCACCTTAACCTTAACCTTGACTTTACCCTTAACTTAGCCTTAACCTAACCTTAACCTTAACCTTCACCTTCACCTTAACCTTACCCCCTTAACCTTAAACTTGACTTTACCTTAACCTTACCTTAACCCCTTAACTTTAACCTTAACTTTACCCTTAACCTTAACCGAACCCTTAACATTAACCTTAAATTAACCTTAACATTAACCTTAACCTTAACTACAACCTAACCCTAACCTTGACCAAATCTTACTCATAAGGTTAGGTTAAGGTTATGGTTATTGGAAGGTTAAGGTTAAGTTTAAGGTTAGGTTAAGGGTTTGGTCAAGGTTAGGGATAGGTTATAGTGAAGGTTAAGGTTAAGTTAAGGGTAAGGTCAAGGCGTAACCCTTAGCCTTAACCTTACTCTTAACCTTCACCTTAACCTTAACCTTGACTTTACCCTTAACCTAACTTTAATATTAACTATAACCTAACCCTAACCTTGACCTTATCTATAACCTAACCTTCAATCTTAACCTTAACCTAACCTTAAACTTAACCTTACTAAACCCGTAACCTTAACCTTAACCTTAACCTTTACTTTACCCTTAGCCTTACCTTAACCTTAACTATAACCTAACCCTAACATTGACCTTAACTTTAACCTTAACCTGAACCTTAAACTTAACCTTGACCTTAACTATAACCTAACCCTAACCTTAACCTTAAATTTAAATTTACCCTTAACCTTCACCTTAACCTTAACTTTTCTCTTAACCTTAACTTTAACCTCAACATTACCTTAACCTTAACCTTAACCATAAACTTAACCCTAAACTTAACCTTAACCTTAACCTTATACTATCCATTACCTTAACCTTAACCTTCCCATAACCATAACCTTAACCTTAACCTTGACCTTACCCTTATCCTTAACCTTAACCTTGAACTTGATGTTAACCTTACCCTTAAACTTATCTTAACCTTAACCTAACCTTAATCTTCACTTTACACTTAACTTACCTTAACCATAACCTCAACCTAACCTTAACCTTAACCTTACCCTTAACCTTATCTTAACTCTATCTTAACCATAACCTTAAACTTATCTAACCTTAACCTTGACTTTACCCTTAATGTAACCTTAACCATAACCTTATCTTTACCCTTAATCTTAACCTTAACCATAACCTTACCCTTAATGTTAACCTTAACCTTAACCTTAACTCAACTATAACCTTAACCTTCACCTTAACCTTAACCTTAACCTTGACTTAGCCTTAACCTAACCTTAACCTTAACTTTAACCTTAACCTTCACCTTAACCTTACCCCATTAACCTTAACCTTAACCTTACCTTAACCCATTAACCTTAACCTTAACTTTACCCTTAACCTTAACCTTAACCGAACCCTTAACATTAACCTTAACCTTAACCTTAACCTAACCTTAACCTAAACCGTAACTATAACCTAACCCTAACCTTGACTAAACCTTACCCTTAAGGTTAGGTTAAGGTTAAGGTTAAGGTTATGGTTATGGAAAATTTAAGGTTAAGGTTAAGGTTAAGATTAGGTTAAGGGTTTGGTTATGGTTAGTGTTAGGGTATAGTGAAGGTTAAGGTTAAGTTAAGGGTAAAGTCAAGGCGTAACGCTTAACCTTAACCTTACTCTTAACCTTCACCTTAACCTTAACCTTGACTTTACCCTTAACCTAACCTTAAGCTTAACTATAACCTAACCCTAACCTTGACCTTAAATTTACCCTTAACCTTGACCTTGAACTGAACCTAATCTTAAGCTTAAGCTTAACCTTAACCTTATCTTACCCTGAACCTTAACCTTCCCAAATCCTTAACCTTAACCTTAACCTTAAACTTAACCTTAACCTGACTAAACTCGTAACCTTAACCTTAACCTTAATGTAACCTTAACCTTATCTTAATCTTTACCTTAACCGTAACCTTAACCTTAACTTTGGTTAGGTAAAGTCAAGGTTAAGGTTACGTTAAGGGTAAATTCAAGGTTAAGGGTAGGGTCAGGTTATAGTTAAGGTCAAGGTTAAGGTTAAGGTTATGGCCATAGTCAGGTTAAGGTTAAGGTTAAGGGTAAAGTCAAGGTTACGTTAGGTTAAGGTTTATGTTAGGGTTAAGGTTAAGGGTAAGGTTAAGGTTAAGGTTAGGTTAAGGGTAAAGTTAAGATTAAGGTTAAGGTTAAGGGTTTGGTCAAGCTTAGGGTTAGGTTATAGTTAAGGTCAAGGTTAAGGTTATGTTTAAAGTAAGGTTAAGATAAGGTTAACGGTAAGCTTAGGTTAAGGTTATGGTTGAGGTTAGGTTAAGGTTAGGCTAAGGGTAAAGTTAAGGTTATGGTTACGGTTAGGGTTAGGGTAAGGTTAGGGTTAGGTTATAGTTAAGGTTAAAGTTAGGTTAAGGGTAAATTAAAGGTTAAGGTTAGGTTAAGGTTAGGATAAGGTTAAGGTTAAGGGTTTGGTTAAGGTTAGCTTAAGATTAAGGTTAGGTTAAGGTTAAAGTTAAGGTTATGGTTAGGGTAATGTTAGGGTAAGGTTAAGATTATGGTTAGGGTAAGGTTATGGTTAAAGTTAATTTTAGTTTTAAGTTTAAGGTTAAGGTTAAGGGTTTAGTTAAGGTTAAGGTTATGTTAAGGTTAAGTTAAATGTTAAGGGTTTGGTCAAGGTTAGGGTTAGGTTATAGTTAAGGTCAAGGTTAAGGTTATGGTTGAGGTAAGGTTAAGATAAGGTTAAGGATAAGGTTAAGATTAAGGTTAGGTTAAGGTTATGGTTATGGTAAGGTTAAGGGTAAAGTTAAGGTTAAGGCTAGGTTAGGTTAAGCTTAAGGTTAAGATAAGGTTAAGTTTAAGGTTAGGTTAAGGTTAAGGTTTAATGTTACGGGTCTTAACATTAACCTTCATTATAACCTACCCTTGACATTAACCTTAACCTTAGACATAACCTTAACCTTAACCTTGACCTTAACTATAACCTTAAACTTAACCAAACCCTTAACGTTAACCTTAACTTAAACTTAACCTTAACCTAACCTTAACCTTGACCTTAACTATAACCTAACCCTGACCTTGACCATAGCCTTAACCTTGTTTTTACCCTTAACCCTAACCCTAACCATAACCTTTACCTTAGCATAACCTTAACCTTAACCTTTACCTTAACATAACCTTAACTTGACTAAACCCGTAACTTGAACCTTAAACTAACCTTAACTTTTATTTTACCCTTAACCCTAACCTTAACCATAACCTTTACCTTAATGTAACCTTAACCTTACCATTACCTTAATCTTACCCTTAACCTTAACCTTAACCTTTACCTTAACCTTGACTTTACCCTTAAACTAACCTTAACTTTAACTTTAACCTAACGATAACCTTACCTTAACCTAACTTAACCTTATCCTTGACCTTGACCTTAAACTTAACTTTAACTTTACCCTAACCTTAAGGGTTTAGTCAGGTTAAGGTTATTCATGTTAAGTTTAAGGTTAAGGTTATTTTAAGGGTAAAGTCAAGGCTAAGGTTAGGTTATGGTTAAACTTAAGGTTAAGTTAAGGTTAATGTTAAATTAGATTAAGGGTAGGTTAAGGTTAAGGTTAGGTTAGGTTAAGGTCAAGGTAAAGGTTAATGTTAAGGTTAAGGTAAAGGTTAAGGGTAAAGTTAAGGTCATGGTTAGGGTTAGGTTATAGTTAAGGTTAAGGTTAGGTTAAGGGTAAAGTCAAGGTTAAGGTTAAGGTGAAGGCTAAGGGTAAGGTTAAGGTTTATGATTACAAGTTTAGTTAGGTTAATGATAATGTCAAGGTTAAGGTTAAGGTCAAGGTCAAGGTTAAGGTTAAGTTAGGTTAAGGGTAAGGTTATTGTTAGGTTAAGGTTAAGGTTAAGGTTACAGGTTTAGTTAGGTAAAGGTTAAGGTTATGGGTTTAGTCAGGTTAAGGTTAAGGTTAAGGTTAAGGTTAGGTTATAATGAAGGTTAAGGTTAAGATAACGATAAGGGTAGGGTTGAGGTTAAGGTTAGGGTAAGGTTAGGGTTAGGTTATAGTTAAGGTTAAGGTTAAGGTCAAGGTCAATGTTAACGTTAAGGTTATGTTAGGTTAAGGCTAAGGTTAAGGTTAACGTTTAGGATTTTGTCAAGTTTAGGGTTACGTTAAGGGTAAAGTCAAGGTTAAGGTTAGGTTAAGGTTAAGATTAGGGTAAGGTTAAGGTTACCGGTTTAGTCAGGTTAAGGGTAAGGTTAAGGTTAAGGTTATGTTAAGGGTACAATAAATTTTAACCTTAACCTTCTCATAACCTTAACCTTAACCTAACCCTTAAGGTTAAGTAAAGATTATGGTCAAGATAAGGTTAAAGGTATGAGTTTAGTAAGGTTAATGTTAAGGTTAAGTTTACGTTAAGGGTAAAGTCAAGGTTAAGGTTAGGTTAAGGATAAGGTTAAGGTTAGGTTAAGTTTATGGTAAATGTAAGGTTAGGTTAGGGGTTAATGTTAAGATTAAGTTAGGTTAAGGTTAAGATAAGCTTAAGGGTAAGGTTAACTTAACTTTATCGTTAAGGTTAAGGTTTTGTAAGGGTAAAGTCAAGGTTAAGGTTAAGGTTAAGGTAAGGTTAAGGTTAGGTTAAGGGTGAGGTTAAGGTTAAGGTTAAGGTTAAGGTTAAGGTTAAAGTTATGGTTATGGGAAGGTTAAGGTTAAGTTTAAGGTTAAGTTTGAGGTTAAGGTTACGTTAAGGGTAAAGTCAAGGTTAAATTTAGGTTATGGTTAAGGTTAAGGTGAAGATTAAGGGATGGTTAAGGTTAATATAAGGTTAAAGTTAAGGTTAATTTTAGGTTAGGCTAAGGTTAAGGTTAGGTTAAGGGTTTTTTCAAGGTCAAGGTTAATGTTAGGTTAAGGGTAAGGTTAAGGTTATGGGTAAAGTTAAGGTTAAGGTTAGGGTAAGGTTAAGGTTAAGGTTTGGTTATGGTTAAGGTTAAGGTTAAGGTTAAGGTTAGGGGAAGGTTAAAGTTAAAGCTAGGTTAAGGTAAAGTTTATGGGAAGGTTAGGTTAAGGTTAAGGTAAAGGTAAGGTTAAGGTTAAGGTCAAGGTTAGGTTATAGATAAGTTCAAGGTTAAGGTTAGGTTATAGTGAAGGTTAAGGGTGAAGGTTAAGGGTAAGGTTAAGATCCGTAACCTTATCCTTCACCCTTAACCTTAACCTAACCTTAACCTCAACCTTCACCCTGCTAAACCCATAACCTTAACATTAACCTTAACCTTGACTTTACCCTTAACCTTCACCTTTCTAAACCCGTAACCTTAACCTTAACCTTAACCTTGAATTTACCCTTCACCTAACCTTAACGTTAACTATAACCTAGACCTAACCTTAACCTTAACTTTACCCTTAACCTTAACCTTAACTATAACCTAACCTTAACCTTACTCTTACCATAACCGTAACCTTAACCTTACCTTAACCTAACTTAACCTTAACCTTTACCTTGAAATTAACCTTAACCTTACTCGTAACCTTAACATTAACTTTACATTTAACCTTAACTTTACCCTTAACCTTAACTTAACCTTAAACTTACCCTTAACCTTATCTTAACCTTAACCTTAACCTTACCCTTAACTTTCACCTTAACCTTAACTTTACCCTTAACCTTGACTTTACCCTTAACCTTAACCTTAACTTCAACTTTACCCTTAACCTAACCTTAACCTTAACCTTCACCTTAACCTGACTAAACCCATAACCTTAACCTTAACCTAACCTTAACCTTAACCATAAAAATAACCTTCCCATAACCTTAGCCTTAACCTTAACATTAACCATAACCTTAACCTTAACCTAACCCTCACGTTGACCAAACCCTTAACATTTAACCTTAACATTGACGTTAACCTTAACCTTAACCTTAAACTTACCCTTACCCTTAAAGTTAACCTTGACCTTAACTATAACGTAACCCTAACCTTAACCTTGACCAAATGCTTAACATAACCTTAACCTTAACCTTAACCTGACTAAACCCTTAATCTTAACCTCACCCTTAACCTTAAACTTAACGTTGATCTTAGCTATAACCTAACCCTAACCTTAATCAAACTTTAGCCTTAACCTTAACCTTGAATTTACGCTTAAACTTAACCTTACCCTTAACCTTACCATTAACTTAATCTTGACCTTACCCTAAACTTAACCGTAACCTTACCCTTACCTTTAACCTTAACCTAAACCTAACCTTAACCTTAACGTTATCCCTATCTTAACCTTAACCTAACCTTAACCTTAACCCTAACCTTAGCCCTAAACTTAAGGTTAAAGTTGTTGATCATTATTTAACATGAGTCACCTTTTAATTAAATAGTGACAAGCCGTGTATCGAACATTATATCGGATTGTGAAACATACGGGGGTTGGTCGAAGTGAAACAAGGCAAGAAAAGTCACGTGCCTAAAAAAAAAATCATTTATATGAAGTGGGGCCAAACATAAAATGAAAGGGGCGGATGTAATACAAAAAGGAAAAGGTATAAAAAATGAAAGGGCAAAGAACGCAAAATGAAAATATTAAAAGGATTGCCGCCTTATTAACATACACGTAAGGGAATTCTTCATGTGGAAATTTCTGCGGGGCTCAAGAAGCGAGAGAGGGTGGAGACCCGTACCCCCACGGAGTTATGGGGATATAGCATGGTGGGGACCTAAGGCAAGAGTGAGGTGGCAGAGAAAAGTGCGGAATTACAGTGACGTGGCAGAATGGAATGCGGGCCCTAGAGACTGGTATTCTGTGTATTTAACTTGTCTTGTGAATAATGTGTTTCAAGAATCGTATGGTGTATACGGCAGAGAGGTAAGGTAAGTTTTCTAGGAAAATTGGTACTGAGGCCTGTTAGCCCCCCTTATGAAATTCTTGACAAGCATGCTGGGGGGCTATGTCATTTTGGAGACCTTCAAGGAATGCATCTCCCTTGAAGACACATCATCCTTGAGTTCTCTATGTGCTTTGCCTTATACGAATCCCCTCTGCTGTTTCCCTAGCTCAAAGCCTTCATTTTCCCCTTGTACCCCTGCAAAATGTCCCTTTTCCATTTTTTCTCCTTCTGTCAAAGTGTCTCTGCCCCCCTCTATTTCCCCCTACTAATCCTCTAAACCCTTCCAAAATCCCCTTTAAATCCCACCTTTATCCTTGGTTTCCTCTTTTTTCCCCTTTATTATTCTATCGTTAACCCCCTTAGGCCTTGGAATGCACTAAAAAGGTTAGAAAACCCACTTTGGACCTTATAATAGGCCTAACCCCCTTCTCCGCTAGCCCCGCGCCTTTCCGCTCCATATAGCCTAGCGCTGTGACCAAAGCTTTTCCCCTGCGGAGGCTCTTCTCTGTCCGTAGAGTCAAACCATGGAGCCCCTGTAGTTGACTCCTCGGGATATGGGACAACTCAAATCAACGGTTGTTATTCACTACCGGGGGTCGCTCCAAAATTCCCATGCCCGTACACCTTGGCCCCCCGCAGTCCATCCCCACCGTCTGTTTTTATCCCGCAGATCAACGACTCATGGTCCATTCATTTCGGGGGTGTTCTTGATCATCAATCTTGATTGATTGGACGATCCTCGTTGACCTCGCTGCCTTCGTCGTTTTCCATGTTCAAATCCTAGATCGCATCTCCGTCGTCCGTTAAACACAGGATCCAACGGCATGGAGCACGCCCGAAATGGTGGTCCCCGCTGCACTATTCATAACCCGCCGATATTTTCCGCACCACCGTTGGGCACCGGGCGGTTTTCCCTAGAGAGCCAGCAATTCCACTCATCTCCTACCGCGTGTCCGAGTTTACTATTCTGAAAACCATCCATTTTGCACATTATCTCCCGAACAAAAGCCAGGCAGCGGAATTCACCTTGGCCGTCAGATCTTGGAGCCCTCATCCAACGGCGCTCATCCATCGAACTTGCACACTGCTTAACCCCGCCCATCATACCCACGGGCCCTCCATCCGTCATCCTCCATCGTTGATCTATCAGCGATCAACGGTCCCGATTTTTTCCCTGCCGTTGACCATTCCACCGTACGCCACGTCTCCTCACATGTACCCTTCGTACAATCTCCCCATCCATTCATTTTGATTCATCCAAGAGGGCCATTTTCAATGTTTTTTGTTGAAATTTCACCTGTGACTTCATTCCGCCACATTTCTCCATGCCATGCATATTTCACCATAACCCCGCATCATTCTGCCATGTCACCAACCTGCGTTTCCACCCTCATCGTCCCGCCGCATCCATCGCCCCATCCATTGTCTTCTTCATAGATATTGTGTTGTTGCAGGGTTTTCAATAGTAAATGACCGCCATGATGCGCGATCTCTTCCATAATGACAGAAGGATCAATGAAGACCAGGTGCAGAGGTTATATTCAGAGCTTGATGTTCTCTATCCCATGCGGAGGGTGCCACCATTATTTGTTTAATTCATCGAAAGGATAGGCTAAAACATAGCCTCATTTGTGAAGCTC
Source organism: Pinus albicaulis (assembly GCA_034641835.2). Classification (NCBI taxonomy): domain Eukaryota; kingdom Viridiplantae; phylum Streptophyta; class Pinopsida; order Pinales; family Pinaceae; genus Pinus; species Pinus albicaulis. The sequence goes on along the minus strand of JAXQQM020087700.1, from coordinate 67,045 downwards.
GAAATTCTAGGCAAGGTCGGTGGAAAACTCAGAAATGGAAGCTCATGAAAGCATGAATAGTATAAAGGCAAGGTACGATTGGAGACGAGGATCGAAACGGAGATCAATACACGGAGAGATTTAATATTATCGGGGTTCACGTATCGACGAGAGAATTCTTCCTTGAACGGACACGGTACACATCATTTTTAGTCTTACATTGTGCCTCGAATGGAGATCTATGTGATCTATATTGGCTTTCTACACAGTATGGATACCCTAGCATCATTATTTGACCAATTTGTCCAGTCAACAGAGAATGGCAGTAGTTCTGCAGCCAGAGTACCAGAAGTAATTGCACAGATTTAAAGCAGAATGGGTTGCAGCCTTCCTCCTCTTCTGAGCATTAATTCTTCATTTAATTCTTCACCTACCATCTTCTGCTATGTTTTTTCCTATAAGAATCTAGAAGAACACATTGTAAAGGTTGTTGTTGCCTTGCTGTGGCAGTTGCTGTTAGAGGGATTCATTCTTGACTGTTAGAACAGTCGTGGGAGGGAGTAGCAGAGTAGTTGTATGTAATAGGCTGGGAGGAGAAAGTATGGACTGTATTAGCCATTGAGCTCAGTGTACATGACTGGTTTTGCATCAATTAATCAAAGCACTTTTCACAGGATCCTGGTCTATTACTATTGGTGATGTTTTCCTAACTCTGTTTATTACATTTTCATACTGTTTCATGTTCTTCTGGTAGGCAACAGAAGTATAACATAGGATTCACCCTTGCTAGGTGCCCTATGTTTCCTGCTCTCCCTACCTGTAATGTTTTCTGCTTTATGTGTTATCTAAGAGCGAATTCATGTGGTTTAACCAGTGCAGTGGATGTTATTGCCTGCTGGCTGATGTATGAACTTGTGGGTTTGCTGCTTGGATGTTTCTTCGTCAATATTATCTCTGTTTTCCCTTGGAGTTGCTAAAGCAGACCTGGAGTTAAATGACCTCTGGTCTGATCTATAAGCTGCCCCTTTGTCCACCTTTGAGAGCTGCCTTTGAGTATGTCCAAGTAGGTCTGGAGTTAAATGACCTCTGACCTGATCTATAGACAGAAATTTGGTTGTCTCTCCTTCTTCCACCTTCTTTCCTTGATGTTCCATTCCACCATCTGCCTAAAATATCCTTTAGTGTAGATGACTTTCCCTTTGAAAGCCTTGGCTAGTTGTTGCATGTAATTTCCTTTCATGACTCCATAGCCCAATGGATGGCACTTTCTCGGCCTATCCTCTTAGCTGAAACTTCCTACTGCTTTGTTCCTTTCCTCCCATTACTTTCTCAGTCTATGATCTCATAACCAACCCAGCAACCAAATCATTTTAAACCCCCTTTTGTGCTTCATAACTAGCCTAATACCTTATTTGAGCTTCAAAGATATATCATTCTTAGCTCTATTTGGAGAGATCCCTCTCTGGGTCCAGGAGGGCTATATCCTAGGGCCCAAAAGTGGTTCTGATGTTGTCTCATCTTTTGGTCTTGCCAATCTGGCCAAAACATGGGAATCCCAACATAATGGCGACTCCACTGGGGAATTGAGTGCATTACACTTTGAACATCCCTAGGCATTCAAACCCACAAATCTCTGGTTAGATTGGCAGAAATTCATCCCGTTCTTGAATCATCCTCCGTTCGTTGTGTGTCACATACTCTTAGACAGAGCCTGGGAAGGGCCAGGTAGCCTTCGGATCTCACCCTCTACGGAGGTGACATATCTGGTAAACGCCCTCCCAGTCAATCTCTGGTTGGATTTTGTTGTGTTTTTAGGTTATTCCTGAAAGGTGACATTACCTAATTGCTGATGGTGTACATCATCCTAATTCAAACATTCATAATCATCCACCTGGCGACTCCACACTCCCTATGATCCAAAGACCAAATGACTCCACTGGTGAAGGACACTGGACTAGTTGAGAAGAAGCAGTAACCTTCTTTTCATAAGCATGAATCCAAACATGGACAGAGATACAAAGTATGACGCTTTGTGCGATCAATTAATTGAATTAACAGAAACATTTGGTGAAATTATAAAGATGCACATGGCTAATATGAATACAGATGATGACTATTTCGAGCAGCCTATGCATCTTTCAGAGCAAGAAAAAACTCAAGACCGAGAAGATGAGCAAGACATGTATGATGTTCAAGAATATATAGAAGATGAGGAGGTTAGTGATCAGGAACTGCCTGATTGCTTACCTATGCCTTGTGCTATGCTGACCAAAGAACATCAGGACCTATTAGCAAAGGCTGATAAGGAAAGCTGCCTTGAGGAAGCAGAAGACTACATGGAAGAGGAAAACTCTGGTGTGGAAGAGGAGGCTCAAGAAAACATCCCGCCTCCAAATCAGCTAATACAAGAGAAAGAGGATCGTTGTGCTTCTATCCATGATGAAAGGGAAACCCCTCTTTTGACAGAAGAAGAGATAGAGAGGATATTAAAAAAACAGTCCACCTCCGAGGCCTTCTATAGAACACGCACTCTTCCCCATTCATCTTATGAGTTTGATGATTTAGGTTCAGAAGACTCCTCTGTGGATCAGAATGAAAAAAGACCTGTTGAGAATCCGAGAGGTTTGGAGGGTGACTTTACTTACAATTATGATTTTCCTTTTTATGATCCGTTTGATGATGATTGCTTTCAAAGAGAAGCTGAGCTTGCAGAACCATCATCCTTAGATCCATGGGAGGAAGATCAGGACCAACGGCTCCAGAGAAGTAATGAAACCAGTCAGCCTATCTATGATACTGATGGGGAGAGCTATGACAGTATAATAGCAGATGAGTATTCTTTGAATCTTCATTCTGCTCTACCACACATCATCAGTGAGATGGGAAACTAGCAGTTTTTCTTTTCAGAAGATGAGGAGGAAAGTAAAGAACATATTCTGGAGCAGAATGTAAGCAAAGAGCTTTCTCTTGAAAAGGAGGAAGAAATGGACCAAAACCCTGCTCAAGAATACATAGATCTTCTCACAGAGCTCAGCACCTCAGAGAAAAATATATCAGAGCTCCAGGAGGACAACACTGCCATATATGATGAGTCCTCTAGTTCAGAAGATGAAGAAGATTATCTTCTTCAAGAGAGTCTTATCCTTGATCCAGTGGAAGAAGAGGAAATTCTGGTTGAAGCCTGCCTGCCAAATATTCATAGCCAGGTATCATTTCATGATCCTTATGCACATTTCCTGCATATACTTGAAGAAGGATCAAGGGTCTTTTTGAGCAGCATGTTGCCAATAGAGAGAACACTTTTCAAGGCTGCTGTTATGGAACAAGAAGAGTGGGAGCTGCCCTGCCTATCCAGCATGCTCAAGGAATTGAGCAAGAAGGACCAACCATGGGATCATTTGATGGAATTGTTACATTGGAAGATAATGTTTGTAAGCTAGACTTGTAAATATTTCAGTAGAGTAGGGTAGGTAGGAAAAGCTCAATAAAGCTCAGCCTATGAGTACCTAGTTAGTTGTTTCAATTTATGTCTTAGAATGTAGAGAAGAAACCTACTAGACAGTCTAATCCTAGCAGGTAGTAGTGTAGGTAGAGAAACATGTGAGACCAACAGTCTAATCTCATCTCATGGAGCAATAAGGGTAGAAGTAGAATAGGGTTGTTTTCTTGTTTGCAAATAAAATGACGTAAAGGGTTTGCTAGCTCAAATGCACCCTAAGGAATGAAAAAATGCTAGGATTGTAGTGTGGGTAGGTAGACTGAGTGGGAAGAATGTTTCTTCTGATGTAACATGTTCATATTGTGGCAGCTGATCAAAGAAAGGGATGTGCCAAGCAGCAGGCAACTGGCCTACTCCAAAGATTATTTCTGGTGTCTTGCCTCCTTCAAGAAGAAGTCATCCCCATGTGGAGCCACTGTTAGCCCCCCCCTATGAAATTCTTGACAAGCAAGCTGGGGGGCTATGTCATTTTGGAGTCCTTCAAGGAATGCATCTCCCTTGAAGACACATCATCCTTGAGGTCTCTATGTGCTTTTCCTTATACAAATCCCCTCTGCTATTTCCCTAGCTCAAAGCCTTTATTTTCCCCTTGTACCCCTGCAAAATGTCCCTTTTCCCTTATTTCTCCTTCTGTCAAAGTGTCTCTGCCCCCCTTTATTTCCCCCTATTAATCCTCTAAACCCCTCTAAAATCCCCTTTAAATCCCACCTTTATCCTTGGTTTCCTCTTTTTTCCCATTTATTCTTCTATCGTTAACCCCCTTAGGCCTTGGAATGCACTAAAAAGGTTAGAAAACCCACTTTGGACCTTATAATAGGCCTAAGCCCCCTTCTCCTCTAGCCTCGTGCCTTTCTGCTCCATATAGCCTAGCGTCGTGACCAAATCTTTTCCCCTGCAGAGGCTCTTCTTTGTCCGTAGAGTCAAACCATGGAGCCCCCGTAGTTGACTCCTCGGGATATGGGACAACTCAAATCAACGTTTGTTATTCACTACGGGGGGTCGCTCCAAAATTCCCGTGCCCGTACACCTTGGCCCCCCGCAGTCCATCCCCACCGTCCATTTTTATCCCGAAGATCAACGGCTCATGGTCCATTCATTTCGGGGGCGTTCCTGACCGTCAATCTTGATTGATCGGACGATCCTCGTTGACCCCGCTGCCTCCGTCATTTTCCACATTCAAATCCTAGATCCCATCTCCGCCGTCCGTTAAACCCATGATCCAACGGCGCGGAGCGCGCCTGAAATGGTGGTCCCCGCTGCACTGTTAATAACCCGCCGGTATTTTCTACACCACCATTGGGCATCGGGTGGTTTTCGCCCGAGAGCCAGCAATTCCACTCATCTCCTGCCGCGTGTCCGAGTGTACTATTCCAAAAACCGCCCATTTCACGCATTATCTCTCGGACAAAAGTCAGGCAGCGGAATTCACCTCGGCCGTCAGATCTTGGAGCCCTCATTCAATGGCGCTCATCCATCGAACCCGCACACTGCTTAACCCTGCCCATCGTACCCGCGGGCCCTTCATCCATCATCCTCTGCCATTGATCTATCAGCGATCAACGGTCCTGATTCTTTCCCCGCCATTGAACATTCCACCGTACGCCACGTCTCCCCACGTGTACCCTCCGTACAATCTCCCCATCCATTCATTTTGAGTCATCCAATAGGGCCATTTTCAATGTTTTTCGTTGAAATTTTTCCTGCGACTGCATTCCACCACCTTTCTCCACGCCATGCATATTTCACCATAACCCTGCATCATTCTTCCATGTCACCAACCTGCGCGTCCACCCTCATCATCCCACCGCATCCATCGCCCCATCCATTGTCTTCTTCATAGATATTGTGTTATTGCAGGGTTTTCAATAGTAAATGACCACCATGATGCGCAATCTCTGCCATAATGACAGAAGGATCAATGAAGACCAGGTGCAGAGGTTATATTCAGAGCTTGATGTTACAGGAAGCATCTGGAGGGTTGCTTGCGCCATTAATTCATCAAAGGATAGATTTTAAAGCTTTACCAACCCTCCGGTGCCATTGAAGCTCGAAATTCACAGACAAGGTCAGCAGAGAGCTCGAGGCAAGAAATGGAAGACTCATAAGCTTCTGCATATATTTTTAGAAGGAAAAGGTACAATTAGAAGACCCCGAGGATCGAACAGGAGATCCAATACACAGAGAGATTTAATATTATCAGGGTTCCCGTATCAGAAGAGCATTCTTCCATGAACAGACACGGTACACATCATTTTTAGTCTACATTGTGTCTCAAATGGAGATCTATGCCCTTTCAGCAGTCCTACATCATCAAGAAGCATTTGCTACATAGTATGGATACCCTAGCATCATTAATTTGACCGATTTTTCCGATCAACGAAGAATGGCGGTAGTTGCTGCAAATAGTACTGAAGTAATTGCACCCAGATTTAAAGCATGGGATTGCGGCCTTCCTCCATCTCTCCTGGTGTTAATTCTTCATTTAATTGTTCACCTACCATCTTCTCGTTATGTGTTTTTCCTATAAGAATGCGTAAGAACACACATTATAAAGGTTGTTGTTGCTTTGTTGTGGCGATTGCTTGTTAGAGGATTCATTCTTGATCGCTAGAACAATTGTGTGGAGGAAGTAGTGAGTAGTTGTACGTAATAGGATTTGGGAGGAGAAAGGGACTAGACTCTATTAGCCATTGAGCTCAGGTGTCATGACTAGTTTTGCATCAATTAATCAAAGCATATTACAGGATCCTGTCTATTACTATTGGTGATGTTTTTTCCCTAACTCTGTTTATTACATTTTCATACTTCGTTTTATGTTCTATACAGTAGCGTCAGCGAAGTATAACATAGGATTCACCCTTGCTAGGTGCCCTATGTTTCCTGCTCTCCCTACCTATAATGTTTTTGCTTTATGTGTTATGTAAGAGCGAATTCATGTGGTTTAACCAGATGCAATGGATGTTATTACTCGTTAGGCTGTATGTATGAACTTGTGGGTTTGCTGCTTGGATGTTTCTTCATCAATCTTATCTCTGTTTTCCCTTGGAGTTGCTAAAGCAGTACCTAGAGTTAAATGACCTCTGGTCCGATCTATAAAGCGCCCCTTTGTCCACCTTTGAGAGCCGCCTTTGAGTATGTCCAAGCGAGTCCGGAGTTAAATGACCTCTCGACCTCGATCTATGAGATAGAAGTGGGTGCCTCTCCTTCTTCCACTTTCTCTCCTTAATGTTCCATTCCATCATCCGCCTAAAATATCCTTTAGCGTGATGACTTGCCCTTTGAAAGCCTTGGCTAGTTTTTGCACATGTAATTTCCTTTCATGACTCAGAGCCCAATGGATGGCACTTTCTCGACCTATCCTCTTAGCTGAAAACTTCCTGCTTTTTGTTCCTTTCCTCCCATTACTTTCTCAGTCTATGATCTCATAAGCTACTGAACCAAATCATTTTAAACCCCCTTTTGTGATTCATATACTAGTCTAATACCTTATTTGAGCTTCAAAGATATATCATTCTTAGCTCCATTTGGATGAATCCTCTCACGGGTCTAGGATGGCTAGATCCTAGGGCCCAAAAGTGGTTCTCGATGTTGTCTCATCTTTTGGTCTTGCCAATCGGCAGGGCTACATGGGAACCCCAACGAGGCCCATACAGTAGTTAAACCCGACACATGGTGTTCACACGTTCCGGCTAACACCCAATCCCCATACGTCTGTGTGCTCCATCGTCAAGTGTCCTTACGACACTTACCCCCGCCTATTTCACCTCTCCTCGTCTTTTACCTCATAATTACCGTTGAGATAACGGTCCTCCCGTATTTTTCTTACCGCATTAAAAGTCATCAGGGTTCTCCGACTATGGTATATACTAAGTGGGAGCTAGTGCGAGGTCTACCCGAGTCACTCATCGGCACCCTCGTCGTCATTTTCCCAAGCAAATTTTCTCGTCGCATAGGTACTCTGCCCTCATATTCCCTCTGCTTTCCTTTCGTTTTTAAAATTTCGTATGTCAATCATGGGGGAGAGGCACACCCAAGAAAAATGAACCGGAGACTCCTCGGTCCGAGAAACCGAAACCCTCCGGGTTCGGGCCTTTCCTTGACCCACTAGCCGAATCTGTGATCCCCAATACCCTTTCCCCATTACAGCAGGTATAAGACTCGAGATTTTTAGGCGACATGTCGAGAATAGGGATAGATATCGGGTGGTTTTATCGAGGTTTTTACCATCAGATTACCCCCGTCTACCCAGGCGGTCGATTTTATTTGTTGGCTTAGAGATGCCTACTAATGAGGGCCGAGGCACGTTTACTTCTCCTTAGGGAACAAGATTTTCTCCCTTTTTCTCGACATTATTCGTGCAAGACCCTCACGCATTCCACCAGCGCCACCTATGCCGGTTTCGGTTGAAGTGGCTTTAACTTCCCCGTTCACCAAATTTCCATGGGAGCATCAAAACAACTTCTATTTCTCTATAACAGCGCAACTGGGATGCCTGCCCTTCCTAGTGCAACCTTCTCACCTACGTCAGCACAAAGAAGAAAGTGCAACCCATCCTTGCTCTCATCGTGGGTCTCTGTGGGTGTAGGCGGTTTGGGGGGGAAATTTCCAGAGTATGTGTTTATTTCCGTGGTTAATTTCTCAAAAGGGGGGTAGTTCTGGATATCCCCAGCTTTTTGTTGGCCAACATTCACACCCGATTCAAAGAGCTTTTGGAAACTAGTCACTTCCATTTTTGTTCGATGGTCTTCTACCTTTTCTTGTATCGGCATGTCGATAAGTTTCGAGGGGTTTGGGCTTAGATAGGGTTTACGATGTCAATTCTCAACCTCGACTTCGTTTTTGATTTGGAACTTTGCGTTGCGCCAATTGTCCAAAAAGGGGTGGGTTATTCCAGTGTTCCTAAATGAATTCATGCCCATTGTACTATACTATCATCCATGATTCGCCCTCACCCTGAGGTTTTCACGAAATGAAGAAGTCTGGGCCGCAAGCTAGTAAAACCCGCAGCACCAGGGGATTGGTATCTTTACGATAATTTCACCGAAATTCGGGTCTATGGAGCCGAGGTTGCCCCTTTTTCGCTACCCGTGTTTCCCCGCTCGACGATTTTATGCTCTGTAGTATATTCGACAAGCCCTCAAGGCTGACCGTGCTCCACTTTGTCCCGCAAAGAAGGGTTTCATCCCGAGACTCCCTATCACTATCGGCTCGTTTGTCGTGAATTCAAGACATGCCCTTCCCATTGTTGAGAAGTTGTTGCAAGGCATGGACTTAAGACAAGGGGAAGACTCGCCCTATGATCCTTGGGAGATTATCTCAAATAGAAGAAAGAGGAACAAGTCCACTCCTTATGCACATGAATCCAAGACCAGTTTATAGAGTGGAAGGCTAACATGGAAGTTTGGCTTTGATTTCGCAGAATGGAGACAGATTCATACTTGCACGAGGGGAAGGATAAGATGTCAATAAAGAGCTAAGAAGAGGAAGAAGTGATCCTTCGAGAGACGGCTCCCGCCCTATCGCAAAAAGCAGAAAAACAGCCTCAAGCGAGGCGAGTCATGGGAGAGAACAACTACTTGAGCCATTTACGCCATATGGACAACCTAACGAGCGCGCAAAGCCGGGATCAAAGTGTTGAGAGACGGTGTCACCTCTTCCAAATCTCTCCGAAGTCTCACAGAGACCATCAGGAGAGTTATGCTTCGCCGGTGTGCGGTTGAAAGGATCAGGAAACGGAAAAATCGGGGATAAATACAAAGCGCGAGGCCGGAAAGGTTATTTAGAGAAATGCCACACCGAGGTTTCAGCTTCCATGAACGTGTGATACGGAACACCTAGTATTGTCTCTGCCAGGCGAGGCTATATTGGATCCTACGGTGAGGTACCACTAGTTATAGGGTGCTCGAACATGCAATTGACAAGGCCAAGGTACCGGCACTTTCAACAAATGTAACTTGTTTCGTGGTGGTGGGTGATATGTTGAAGGACGAGGTAATGCGAGTCACCATCGCATTTAGAAAATTGGAGAAAAAAGCATGAACGGGTGAGGGCTACCTAAAGAATGAGCAGGATCAATTCTCGCACCTTGGAAAATCAAGTACGCAGCCCTCGAGAGTCAATCAAAGGAAAAGAGATCTGGAGAATCGAACCCGTAGCGTTATTTGATAGAACGATTGCGAGAAGGAAGTTGCGTCATTGAAAGGAGAAAAGTCACGCATGCTTTGGCATCCCACCATGTTCAAACGGGCCGAGTGGCGCAAGCAGAGAAAGAAAAAGTGAGTTGGCTGATACATCGGCAAAGGAAAAGGAGGAAAAAGAAAAAATGGCGGAAACAATGCGCCACTCTTCGGAAGTAGGTTGACGGAGGCACAGAACACTGGGACACGCACAGCATGTGCTCCACTACAACCCCACCGAGAAACGAGTTCTTGTCGAGTCAGAAGCTCAATGCGATGAAAGCTGCAAATGATATATTAGAAAAGCGAGGCTTCCACCGCGAGGTAGAGTATCATTGATTTGGAAAACTCTGGGTCGAGAATACCAAGAAAATAGAGACACACGCGAAAGAGATTGAACAAGAGAAGAAGATAAGAGCCGAGCTAGTAGAAGACCATCAATGATCTCAACGCTCACCTAAAAGGTAACATCACCCTCGGGGGATGGAATAAATATTATTTGGTCAGAGATCATTTTAGCGGTAATCGAGTAGTGGGAGTTCACGAAAGTCATCGAGGAAATGAAATCTTTCTGTACTCTATCTCGGGAGGAAGTTTTAGGAAGGTGATCTCGACTTGTCCGAGCGGAGTCTGAGTGCGCCGGGGAATATGTTTCTTTCTTGAAAGGGGTTGAGAGATAGTGATGTGGAGTGCGCATAGCATAGCAATTCGGTTTAAGGAAGCCTTCGAGTGCCAAAATATTATTGATAAGGATTCGGCCCGCGTTGTAGCTTCGAGGGCGCTACAATAGTTGGCGACCGGTCTGGGGCAGAGTTCGATGCGGTTTGGGCCGAGATTATGACGACGAAAATACTTCCATCTTGTTGGGACTCTACCACCCCTTCCATGCGCGTGATCATCGGAATATGAAAGTGTGTCTCCGGGGAAAGAAAGGGACCGGATGGACATCCGCCGGATAAGACCGCTCGACTAAAGGCAGAAACAGTTGTTTCCATCACTCCGCCCCGAGTTCGTTCTCCTTCACTTTGTTAAAACATAAGATCCCCACTCAGGCAAGCCTAAAGGATCTCACTGAGGCCTTCATCGGGGATGGAAGGATTCACAACAATTCACCGAACCCGCGGCGGACGGTGGCGGTACGACGGTGCGCCCGGTTTGCCACGTTGCTAGCTCATCGACAAATGTGCCGCCACCGGTGTCGGCAATAGCCTCGACCCTTCTCATAAATGATACCCACGATTTATTTCATGATTCGGCCCGTAGTGGCCTTTTTACTTTTACTTTAGTTAGTCATTTTTCAAGTTTCAAGTGAAATTTATATTTCACCCCTGACAATTCACTTTATGCCAAGACCATTACGTAAAATTTTGTTTTAAAAATGGCCGAGCGCCTAACGACAAATGATGAGAGGTTTTTATTCCTCATCATAATTTTTGTTATTTTGACGAGGACTTCTAACAAATTCCTAGCATGCGAGGAAGATATTTTTCCCCAAAATATCTTCTCGCTCATGTAGAGAGGTCTCTATATAAACAAGAACGAGAAGAGAACACAAGGGTTCTAGATTTATAAGAAAATTATCATATAGAGAGATTTTGTATACATTTTTTTGTTGAACTCTTGTATGAGTTTGCCCGGAACAGTTGGGTTTCAATGAGGAAGAGTTCCATCCGTAAGGAGGATTCTAGTCTTTGATATTTTATAGAATGTAACTTCTCCCTTTATGTGTCAATCTACTTGTTCATCTTGTTTTCATCCATTATTCTTGTATCATGTTTTTGGAGATGCGAGTGTCTCATAGTTTTGATGTGAATTTATCCTAGATGATACTCATGCTAGAATCGAGTCAGTTCTTTAAATATCGCTCATGCATGATATGTCGTTCCATTTTCACAGCGATCCATATTTCCGCTATATTAGTTTTCGATTAGTGATGTTTATTTGGAAACGCTATTATTACTGAATGGATTCTTAAATTGGTAAGCCCATTACATGATGATATGTGTATCTAGATATTATCTATATGATGGCTAATATTCTCTCACGTTGCTTTCTTACTCTCGGTGAACATCTTCAGATTACTTATCTCTGCTGAAATATTGTTGCACTCGGCCCTCTTTATCGTATGCTACCTTTGAATTGTCTGATGCTTACGTGTCGAGTTTTACATCTGTCCTGTAATACTCTCTATTCACGTATCAAGTTTCGAAAGTTTTGGTCCCATTCAAATCAATTCCCTTGTTTACAAGAGATAGCATGTGAGCCTTCGTTGATAACTCCGTTATATTACATGCTCCTAGCTATGTTAAGATGTCCTGAGCAATCGGTCTATCGCAACTCTAGGTTGTCTCTAGGAACCACACATCTTTTTGGCGCCATTGCTTGAACTGAAAGTTGAGAGAAATTAAAATCCCCTAGGGCCTCGATAAAACCTATTCACTCTTTAATTAGGTGAGCATGAAGAGTTGAGAGTTGTATACCCCTCACCTTGGCGACTCCACATTCATCGGTTAAATTTCTTAGTAGTCTCGGCTCCACGTAAGCCACACCGAGGTCGGATGCGTCCTAGCCAAAGGACACCTTCACATGTCCGACCACAAGAAAAGATCCTACACAAAACGAGTGGAGGGAGAGACAACCGGTCCATATCGATATTCCTCAATTCTCCCTAGAAGACTTTCCATCCTCCTCTTCTCAAGTTGCCCAAAGTATGGGGCCCCAACTCCACGTAGGAGAGACGCGGTTACTATTCGGATAGTCCACCGGGAAGGTGTCGGAATCAAAGACGGGCCGAGTGCGGGGGATACTACATATTGCACCCTTTTCACCCCTACCCCACGAAGTTGAAGAAGTTAAGGAGGTCCTTTGAAGTGTCTGTTGTTCACGGCCAGTCATTTCCATCAACTCCTCAAGGCCGTTGTTCGATACATTCCCATCATTATTCATACTTCACTTCCACCCTCCTCCCCTACACACCTCGGATCCTTGCTCTACCTCCACCCCCTCCAATGGCCGACATCCTTGACTTTTCTCGTTGAATAAATATGCTCCTCCGGCGTTACCTCCAGTGCTAAATGACATGCCATAGGACTATTTAAAGGTCTTGCCACGATTCAATGGGGAGAATGAGATCGAAGCTCGAAAAAACATCTTGAGGTTTTCTTGCTCCTTCGCGGAGAATTTTAATGTGGAGCACCTCGATGTAGTCCTATGACTTGTTGTGCAATATTTGGATGGTGAAGCTAGAAAATGGTTCAAGACACTAGGAGATCATTCCATCACCACATGGGATGTAGTGGAGAATACTTTCCTCGGAAAATGGGGGAGAAATACCATAGAAATTGTCTTACGGAGTTTAATACACTCGAGAAAAGACATGTCGAAGGAGTGTCGGAATTTATCGAGGAGGTTTAACAAGTTGTATATGAGTCTCCCTGTCGATATGAAAACCTCACTAGAATGTTGCCAAGGTTGTTTTTGTGGCCGCGTTTTGACTCTCGAATTTGGTTTCTCTTTGAGAGAAAGAAAATTCGTGCCACTCTAGATGATGCACGAACGGATGCTTTGGAGCTAGAAGCAAATTTTCCCTTCTTCGGAAAATCCAGAGGAAACATGAACGATGATACTAGAAAGAAGGGGGAAAAGAAGAGGTGTCCACCTCGAGCCAAGATAGAGATTCAGCTTATGACAAAGATTGAGGAGATGAACAAGATGATCGAGAACCTTTCAAGTAAGTACAGGTTAAGCTTGAAATGGAGGCTAAGAATTCACCCTGACAATTTCGCAAAATGCTCCAAAGCAGAGGGTACGATCACTCAATACAGAAGCCACCCTTGCGGATACTACAAAGGGAATGGAAGGAACGGTTAGACGAAGTACCACACCTATATTTGGAAGGACAAGTAGAGGGACCTAGCGAGTACTACCTGTGAACAGGAGGAGGCATGCCTTGCTTTCACAATGGCTGATGAAGTTGAATGCCCCCTACGACAGAAAGTGACGAGGGTGAGGTGCCGGCACAAGAAAAAAGCTAATGAGAGGCACCGAAGATCCGGATAGATTGATGACTACTTGTCAGCCGGGTTCGTCGATTTCATGGAAGCTCGGTTCAACAGAGATACGACCTCGGATCTTCCAGGAGAGAACCCACACTCGGGAGAAGGAAGAATACATACCTCAAGTAGAAGGACACCCTCGATGAAAGGATGAGACGGCTCGAAGAGCTCCAAACAAAGGTAAGAGACCTCTTGACCAATCTTTACGGTTTGGTGACCAAATTCCTTCATCTTCACAAGTAGCTACACCCCCTAGTGTCAAGCCCATCATAAAGAAGTCAAACCTCCCCTCCGGAAGCAAAGACTCAAAAATATAAGGAAGAAAAAGAGGTGTCGGTAGATAGGTCCTCCCTTCGCCTTCGGTCTAAAAAAAGAGCTTGAAAAGGTGAAAATCCCATTCCCCTTGATTGAATTGTTAAAGTAGCACCTGCATATCGGTCCCAAGTCACATCCTTCATGCTTCCTCCGGAAGTAATACATATTCCGAACGAGTCTAAACCTCCGAGGGAAGAAAGGCCATATGGTTTGTATTTGGCCCACATGTCGAAGAGTTAGATGCTGCCACCCCCCATTTTGTAGTGTCTTTAGTAATCCATGATGCCTTTCTTGCATAGCGTATGTTGGATTCGGGAGCCTCCTAGCACCCTTCGCCCCTCTCGGTCATGGAACAAACTAGGAATACAAATCACCCGTCCGTACAAGGATCATTTATTCATTCGGCTTCAAAAGAGTTAGATTCACGGGTATGATAAAGGACTTAGTGGTTAATCTAGCTCGGATCCCAACAAAAAGTGTAGTGATGGATATAGTGGTGGCGGACATTCACACTGCGTTTTTGGCATGCTACTTTTGTCGAGATCTTTGGGGGACTAAAATTGGTGGATCCATCAAAATTGGACACGACCTATGCCACTATCCCTATATTTGGTGGTCGGAGAGAAAGACGTACTAGGAAACCAGATTTGTCGAGCAGGTTACCAAGTCAAACGACTGAGTTAATTCTCCAGTTTATAGCGAGGAGGGATGATTTCTCATGTTTAATGTTGGAGGAAGATCAAGAAGCTGCTGCGTGAACCATCATTTTTGCATAGATCAAGACGAGAGAAGTCCATAGAAATCTTGAATCATAAATTTGGACACTTCATTTTGATGGGGAAAACTCAAAATAAGGTAATGGGGCGAGGGGTATTGTTAGATTTCACCTACGAGCCAATGGGTTCCTTTGTCTTTCAAGCTAGAATATGAAGCCACAAATAATGTGGCCGAGTACGAAGCACTTTTTTATGAGACGCAGACAGCGAGATCCTTGAACATACAAAGTCTAAAGGTGTTTGGGATATTCGGAAGTGGTGGTCGGACGGTGAGAATTGGGTGCCAAGCAACACATCCTAGGCTAAGGGCTTATAGGAACGAAGTTTGGGATCGGTGGAGAATTTATTCTTGGCATTCAACATCCAATTCATGCCCCCAAGAGCAGAACGAGTATAGCGGAACTCCCTTGCGATGGTCGGTAGTACTTTTCATCCACCTCGAGAATCACTCTCTTGAGATATGAAATGGGAGGTACGTTATCAGCCATCAATCCTCGGACAACATCAAACATTGGCAAGTGTTTGAAGATGAAGAATAGGTGAAGAGATTCTTGGAAACAGGTTGGAGAATTTTCCAACATAGACATTGATACTTGCGAAGAAGAAGAGGTGAAAATACTTCGGAGATAAATGGGAAGAAAGGGTGGCTAGCCAAAAGTTTCTACGATTGAAATGGAATGTCATTCCCCGAGGAATCGTGCCCTTAGAAAAGGTTGTTTAATAAGAATGATGTTCCATTACGGCCAGGCAAAGTTATAGAGGAAAATCGGTAGAGATCCGAATCTTGGCACTAAGGTGACCCTAAAATCGTTAAGTTGTCCAAGAAGGTCTTGGAGGAATATAAACAATTGTGGAAGTTATTTCGAGTCCTATAAAGATGTGTTTGCATGGTGCTTATCAGACCTTAAAACTTGATATCGACATCATGCGGCATAAGATTCCTACGAAGACGAATGCAAAACCACATAAACGAAGCTTAGACGAGATAAATCCCCTGTTACACTCCCTCTATCGAAAAAGAAATGAAGAAAGCTGTACTAGAAGGCCAAAATCAACTGTACCATTGAGATCATACGAGTGGGTGGAAAACTTAGTCCTGTAAGGAAGAAGAATGGAGAGATAAGGCTTTGTGTTGATTTCGAGAATACGAACGAGGCATCCTTGAAGGATAATTATCCACTACCCAAAATGGACCACATCTTGCGAGAGTGGTAGGAGCTTCCGGATGTTGATGATGGATGGATTCTCTCAGGTACAATCAAGTGGCTATTACTGCTGGAAGATCAAAAGAATAATGCCTTCACCACTCGATGGGGGACGTTCATGTATGCAAGAATGCCTTTTGGGTTGATTAATGCGAGGGGCCACTTTCCAGGGGGCCATGGACATTGCTTTCATTGGAGAAACAAGACAAGTTTGTAGTGGTATACATCGGATGACATTCTCTGTGTGTTTAAAAAGATGATCTTGAGCACATTGAGCACTTGCGGGTAACCTTTGAGAAATGCAGAAATTATGGCCTCTCCCTCAACCCACAAAGTCTTTGTTTGAGTTTCGGAAGAGGGCAAGCTCTTGGGACACTATTGTAACCAAAGACGGAGTAAATATAGACCCTAAGAGAGTAGAAGTCATAAATGGCATCTACCCCCAAAAATAAAAAAGGAAGTTCGAGATGTTCCTAGGTAAAGTATAAAATTTACGAGGAGGTTCATTCCTAACTATGCTTGAGATAGTTAGGTACATAGTGTTTACATGATGAAGAATAACAATGAGGTTAAGTGGTCACGAGAGTCACGAGAGGCGCTTTGCCGGGATTAAAATTGCATTCTCTTAAGCCCTTGTATTAATTTGGGCCGAGACTATGCCAGTAAAGTTTATGATCTTTTTCCTTTGCATCGCCTCATACGATGGCTGGAGTCCGTTGCGGAAAAATGAAGAAGGATATGAGCGGCCTATTGCCTTTTTTCAGTCGGAGTGCTTCATGATGCCGGAGCTGAAATATAACGATATTGGAAAAGCAGGGCATATGCTGCGGTGAAGTCTCAAAGATTTTCAAATGTATGTCTTGCAGTCCCATATCACTTTGCGTTTGTGCCTACAGTGAGCTGTTGAAAGATATTCTTATCCAGGGGAGATAGTGAAGGAAAAAAGGGGAAGTGGATGGCCAAAAATACGAGAATGTGAGTTGGGACATCAGCCCTACCAAATTAATCAGGGACGAGGTTTAGCCAAAATCACTGTCCCAGGAATAAAGCTGGTAGGCTACGGGCATCAATTTGTCCCATGACGGCAAATGAGGATTCATGGATGGAGAAGGAAGAATCTACGGGGAGTAGAGATAGCCTCTCGGAGAGATACACATGAAGTACCTCATTAGACCCATGGTATAAAGAGATAGTGGAATACCTTCTCACGCTCAGCTGCCCACCTAGTCGTGACAAAGCTAAATACGGATCACTAAGGTTAAAGTCATAGAAGTACATTTTTGCAAACGGTCGGTTGTATTGGCGAAATCCCTCGGAGCATCCTGCTCCACCGTATCTCACAGAAGAAGAGGTAGAGAGTATAATGGGCCGAGTTTCATGAAAGGAATCCACGTGATCACTACGGTTGGAGAGCTACACGCTCACGAAAATCTGCGAAGGCCGGTTTCTTCTAGCCCAAGCTCTTTGGAGATGTGTTTGCCCAGGGTTAGAGCTTGTAGAAAAATGCCGCGAGGTTCGCTGAAAGACGAAAGTTAGCACCTATGCCCATGATCCCGGTTCATGCTGGAGGAACCACTTTCGCAATGGGGAATCGACTTTATAGGAGAAATACACCCACCCTCAAGTGGACGGCATAAATGGATATTAACGACCCATGGATTATTTCATGAAATGGGTGGAAGTTATACCTACCGGAATGCAACGGCATTGTGTGGTGATAAAATTCATGGACAGGAAAATATCATGTCAGTTGCCATTTGCTACTAAGATAGTGACAGACAACACGCGGGCCTTTAAATCCACAAAGTTTGTCAACTTCTACGCAACAAATATAATATTTCATTGAGTACTCTATGACCTACTACCCACAAGGGCTATGACCTAGCGAGTTCTCAAATAAAAGAGCTCCAGTGTCGAGCACTAAAGAAAGACTATCAATGAGAATCAGAAAAATTGGGATTCTCGGCTGGAATTGCCTACGTGGGCAAACAAAAATTACTGACGAAGAGGGTGATACAGGAAGTCCCCATACGAATTATTTTATGGGAGGGAAGCAGTCTTTCCTCGTGCGCGGCTTTACCAGAGTAGCTCGGTTCATGCAAGAGATTCAAGAGGAGCCCGATGATGTGACTAGGAGGATCAATCGATTAGTGGAGCTAGAAGAAACGTGGAACTAGGTGAGCCGCAGGCTAGTTGAATACCAGGAGAAAATGAAGGATCTTTTTGATCAACATGCCAAAGATAGAAAGTTACGGATAGGAGATCTAGTGCTCGGATGGGACATTTGAAGGGGCCGACAAAGGGAAACATGGTAAATTCGACCCCCTACGGTTTGGCCCCTTTAAAATTGTAGACGACAAGGAGGCAACAATACTTTCGAGGTTGGAAAATTTATGGGGAGATCTACTCGATGCTCCTGTAAATGGTCGGTTCCTTAAACCCTATTTCCAATTCTAATTCAGGCAGAAAGCCCTGATGTATCATATTGTATATTAGTTTCGGTTTCTATCTTTTCTTGAATGACATGTGTGTCTTTGATGAATCATGAGGAAGAAAATTAAAAAAGGTGAAAGGGGTGAGGAATGATGCCCACAGAAGATAAATAGGTGGTACGTGTAGTTCTCGACATGCTCGAAAGGTGAACGTGTCGTCCCCGTGTGGAGCCAATGTTGATCATTATTTAACATGAGTCATCTTTTAACTAACAGATGACAAACCATGTATCGAACATTATAGCAGATTGTGAAACATACGGGGGTTGGTCGAAATTGAAACAAGGCAAGAAAAAGTCACGTGCTCGAAAACCAAAGCATTTGTATGAAGTGGGGCCCAAACATAAAGTGAAAGGGGCGGAAGTAATACAAAAAAGGCAAAGGTATAAAAATGAAAGGGCAAAGAATGCAAAATGAAAATATTAAAAGGATTGCCGCCTTATTAACATACCAGTAGAGAATTCTTCGTGTGGGAATTTCGCGGGGGTCGAAAGCGAGAGAGGGTGGGGGACCCGTCCCCCTGCGAAGTGGGGATATAGCATGGTGGGGACCTAAGGCAAGAGTGAGGTGGCAGAGCAAAGCGCGGAATTACGGTGACGTGGCGAGAATGAAATGCGAGGCCCTAGAGACTAGTATGTCGTGTATTTAACTCATCGTGCGAATAATGTGTTTCAAGAATCGTATGGTGTATGTGGCGAGAGAGGTAAGGTAAGTTTTCTAGGAAAAGCGTAGTGCTGAGGGCCCGTACCGTATTAAACCCGGCACGCGTTGTTCACCCTGCTCCGGCTAACACCCAATCTCTATACGCCACGTGCTCTAATGTGGTGTCCTTACGACACTTACCCTGCCTATTTCACCTCTCCGATCTTTTACCTCATAATTACTAGTCTTAGATAAAGGTCACTCCCATATTTTCTATTTAACGCAGTAAAAAGTTGCAGGCTTTTCTAGCTACGATATATACTAAGTGGGAGCTAGTGCCAGTCTACCGATCACTATCGAGCACTCGCGTCATTTTCCCAAGAAAATTTTCTCTATCGCACTGAGTTCTTCGCCCCTCATATTCCCTCTACTTTCCTTTCATTTTTAAAATTTCGTATGTCAGTCATGGGGAGGGGCACACCCAGAAAAATGAACCGAAGACTCCTCGAAGATCCGAGAAACCGAAACCCTCCCGGGTTCGAGCCTTTCCTTGACCAGCAAGCCAGAATCTGTGATCCCACAATACCCTTTCCCCATTATCGATATAAGACTCGAGCTTTTTTAGGCAGCATGTCGAGAATGGGGATAGACGTCGGGTGGTTGTATCAGGTTTTTACCATCAGATTACGGTCTACCCGGCGGTCGATTTTGTTGCTTGGCTTAGAGATGTCACTACGATGAGGGCCGAGGCACGTTTACTTCTCCTCGGGGGTACAAGATTTTCTCCCTTTCGCCGACATTATCGGAAAGCCCTCCGCTTTCCCACAGGCACCACCTATACCGGGTTTCGGTGAAGTGGCTTTAACCTCCCGATTCACGAAATTTCCATGGAAGCATCAAAACAACTTCATTTCCTCTATAACCGATAGCTAGGCTACCTCCCTTCTCGGTGCGGAACCTTTCTCCCACTAAGCTTGTTCAAAGAAGAAGTGTAGCCCATCCTTGCTCTCATCGCGGGTCTCTTAGGTGTAGGCGGTTTGGGGGGAAATTTCCGAGTATGTGTTTATTTCACTACAAGAAAAAAGCACATTGGTGAGGGGTGAAAATGGTCACCATAAGCTCATTGGTGAGGGTCAAAAGAGCCTTCGTCACCAAAAAATTGAACGTCACCAAAGGTGGCATCGCCGAAAGTATAGGTGTTGTGGTGACATTCAAGGTCGCAGTCACCAATAATGATTTATGAGTGACGAATAGTGGCGTCACCATTTCATATGAGCAATGGTGACGGACAATAGTCTCCGTCACCAAAAAATGAACGTCACCAAAGGTGGCGTCACTGAAAAGTATAATGTTGTGGTGACATTCAAGGTCCGTCACAAATAATGATTTATAGTGACGGATAGTGACCGTCACCATTTCATATGAGCAATGGTGACGGAAATAGCCTCCGTCACCAAAAAACTGAACGTCACCAAAGGTGGCGTCGCCGAAAGTATGTGTTGTGGTGACATTCAAGGTCCGTCACGAATATTGATTATAATGACGGATAGTGACCGTCACCATTTCATATGAACAGCGATGATTTTTTGTGATGGACCTTTCATGGCCGTCACTATTGGTGCATATATATGGCGACATTCATTGACCGTCACCATAAACTCATTGGTCACATCAAGTTCCATCACGAATATTGACTATAATGAAAAACAATGACCCTCACCATTTAATATCAACAACAACGATTTATGGTGACGGAGCTTTAATGGTCGTCACTATTGATGCATATATATGGTGGCGTTTGTTGACCGTCACCATTTCATATTTTGGTGAGGGTCAAAAAAATGTCACCATAAGCTCATTGGTGATGGTCAAAAGAGCATCCGTCACCAAAAACTGATCTTCGTCATTCCCTATATATGAATATCAGAGCACGATGGAATCGAACCACCAACCTCCTGCTTGTAAAGTAGGTGCTCTTCCATTGAGCTAGCACCCTTTAAATAATTAGACTTTAAACTAGAAATTGCCCCTAAAGTTGCAAAGATACACCAAAGGAATAAGAACCAGGAAAAACTGAAAGAATTCAGTGTCCTTGCTCCTATTTTTATTCTACGACACTCTATAAAGTATGATTTTGATCTATGACGTATTTGTGCCGAGTGGTTCTAATTTAATGGTAAATGTTATATTCAGATAAAATAAATGAATAACTAAGAGGCCTTACGGGCTAATTTTTAATCCTTACACCAAAATCTCTTAATATTCAAGTCTATGGAACAACTCGTTCAAAGTTCAAACTGAAGTAGATTTTAAATGGAAAGCTTAAAACCAGCTAAGCATTTTACAAGTTAACATTTTGGATATAGCTTCTGTTCAATTTATATGACAAGTTATGCCATAACCTTGAAACTAGTGTCTTAGCTAAAATACTTTCTTAAGTCAACAATGACAAAGAAAGATAGTCATGGCAAGCAAAATTCTCTTGTTTTTTCTAATGAGGGTGCATGTAACTTGATAAAAGATCTATGAGAGTATCAAACCATAAACAGGTTCACTAAAACATGGAAATGACAAAGTCTTATTAAGCAACAAAAGTTTAATTGAATATATGAAAAGCATCGAGCTAAATGATATAATTAAGCTAAAAGTAACTGTAAAAAAATGAAATTGCCATCATATACCATCTGGTTTGGTTAGTTCTTCAGAAAGATAAAGTGCAATTCCATGATCCAGCTCCTCATCTTGATTATGTAATGGACCATCCTAAACAAAAATGTCCATATACAACAATCAATGTTATTGTATTGGTAAGACTTTTCATATAATCTATCAAAGCATGTACTATGTAGGAGAATAACTGGAAAGCACAACTAGAAATTTGAATCACAACATAACAATATAAAACAACATGCAACAGGAAAGGAAAAAATCCACAATTTGAGAAATATGAACAATCCATGAACCTGTTCTTATATATTGATATAGATAACGAAATAGAAATCTAGATTTATGAAATTCAAGTATTACACAACAATGTCTTGAACAAATCTCAATATGTAAAATAGTATTTTTTGCATTTGGATTTACCTTGCAAAACCTCAGGAAAAAGTTTCCACAAAAACAACCAATAAACATAACAACATGGACCTCAGGAGCAATTGTGCAGGGGATAAAATATGAAGGTAAAGCACTAGAGAAGTATTCAAAGAAAATGATGAAAAGTGTATCTAGAAATAACTAAGAACCCTCTGAAGTAAACCACACATTTATCATCATGACTAGTACACTTGCAAAAAAAGATCAGAATAATTTATGAACTATTCCACCAAAAAGCAGTGAATTTTTCCACTAAAATACAGTTTCAAATTAATCAACTTTGTTAAAGTTAATAGATAGAAGATTGAAGTTTAAAAGACAATACACTCTGATGAATTAGGGATTACCGTGGCATTAGAGGGCACATGCCAAAATACATTATCATCTCCAAATGCACCCCTACGTAGTGTCCATCTGACACTTTGTGACTTGAACCTTTAAAAGGCTTGCTCAGCCACTTCATCGTTCGAGATTTATTGTGAGTACGATGGTACAATGTGACCTGCATGACCCAAATAACATGAGCCAACAATGAAAACCATAATTAAATTATTAATGCCTTACTAATTTAATCCTTGAAAAGACGAAAAACATGAATCCAAGAAAGAAAATGATAAGGCTCTCGTTAACCAACTATTATATTTACAGATATGGCAGAATTGTTGATTGGTTGTTTCAAAATTTAAAGCATTTTACGTATTCTCTCAAACATATGAAAAGACACTAAAATTACCAAGGTCATATTTCAACATAAATCTTGCAGAAAATCTTTTTCTTTGAAATTTGTGTTTTCATTTGGGTCCGGGTTTGATCCGTTTCGGCTTCAGGTTCAACTTGTGATTAGATTTGGATCAGGTTTGGGCTCAAGTTTGAGGTTCAACTTTGACATTCGCAGAACCTCAGCAAATTTCAATTTTTTTTTAGGTTTGCCAAATTCCAAACAAGTGACACATTCACAATTGCACCCCTAGTCATTGAAATCCTAATTTTTTCACCCACAAACGTCAAATTCTATGTTTTAGGAATCTATCCGAGCTTAAAATGAAATGTGCAGTGGAACACACTTATAATGACCATTCAAAACTGTCACATTTGAAAATTCCCTACGAAACACGCCAAACCTGCAATATTCACAAAATATTAAAATACGGCCTTGGAAATATAGTCAGCACGGTATGTTGTATACACTAAATAGATTTGGACAACTATATTCAGGTCAAAGTTGACAGCTAATCCACATTTTAAAGTTTCAGAAAAAAGGCAAAATATACTGCATCACAGTCTAACCCAGATCAAGATGAACATAAGCTTTATCAAAATATCATATACAATTAAGTCGCCCATTTACAATTGTAAATCTATACAGCACATGGCCATCTTGAGCAAATGAATCATTCACCTAAGGCAAAAAAGGAAATTGCATTTTGTCATTTGCCAAGCAAAACGAAGACCAAATATAGTTTCCATTTGCCTGGCCCCCTTGACCAAATAAGTTGTCCAACTAGATCGTACGATGAGGAATTTGCATCCCTGCCATTTTAAGGAAAACACAAAACTACATTTCTATGTGGGTCAAATGAGCTTCATTCCTAAAATTCTATTAGCAAGCCTAGTAAAACATTAAACTGATCCCAGAATCCTACCATCAGCCAAGAAAATGCAGCAACCACAATGAAATGCTTTGGGGTTAAAATGACCAAAAAGACATGAAGGCACTGGTTACTCTTTAAATAAAAGAGGCAATTGAAAGAAAAGAAGAAAAAAAAATGTCACAAAAGAGAGACAAAGAAAAGCCAGGGAATCTAACAGAAATAGAGGAAAAGAAAAATAAGACAAGTAAAAACCGAGTATAACTGATGAAAAGTGAAATAACCGAAAATAAAATTTCAGCAGATTTCAATAGCAAAAATTAGAAGCACCAGTCAGAGAATGTGAAGCACCACAGAAATTAAGTGACTAGCAAAACATCAATTTCGAAGTTCACACCCTGGTTCAAATCCTCTATATCATATTACTTTTGCTTGTCAATTGACATTCCCAATCTGGTTAGGGAATTTCAAGAAAGTCCAACAGAAGGTGGATAGATGAGCAATTCAAAGCAAAACCAAAGACAATTTGACCTTGCAGATTAGAAAAATTTTAAAAATGTAAAATAGATGGTTAAAACCTAAGCGACCACAACAATAACAAAAAAAAGTTTCAAACACAAATAAGATTCCATGTAAATGTAAGCACTGCAAATATTAAATTAAAAGGGGGCAGAAAAGAGTAAAGCTAAACGAGAAGGACACCAAAATGTAGCAAAGAAAGACACTAGAAACAAGAAAGCTAACCAAAACATAAAAGCAAAACTAATTAATGATTTTACCAAAATGGCATTCATCCTCAACCAAAATTTAATGCAATTTGTAGCCCCACTAGCCTATTTTTTATCATATCCAGTATCTAACGTTGCTTGATTGTGCTGTGCTGCAACAGGAAGAGCATCTTTGCCTTGGAATCCCAAACCTAAATCATAAATAAAGTAATCAGTTGTGTTTCTTTGTATCATGCAACAAAAATCGAACTAAATTAGGATTTATGGATCAAGGAACTTACACTCACCATTCATGTTGATGCCACAATCCCTGCCAGGTCTGGTTTTAGCTTTTTGTTTACCTCTGAAGTGCTTCCATCCAATTCCGAGGCAAACCTGAGATAAACAGACAATTTACAATCATTTTTCAATATTACACAAGGAATTGCCCTCAGGTATGCTTCCATATATAATAAAGTTCCAATTAAAACTTGATTTATGAAAATCACAAAGGCACGAAACAAATATGATCTTGATCATAACATACAAAGCAAAAAAATAATACTTTCAGAGACAATCATTGAAATAGAGTTTACCTTGCAGCCTTTTCTTTTTTCTTGTCATTTTCCAAGGAAGTAGATTTCACATCTACTCCAAATCTAGCCAAACGTGCTTTCTTCTTTGCTTCATCATCAGCAGATGAGCGCAAAGCAAGTCCAAACCTATTTAATAATTTGGGCATTGTCAGATTCCAATTATTCTGGAGTAAAACAAATGCATATCATAATTTTGGAAAAAAATATTAAGCAAATTAAGCTGACGGTAAATTAGACACACAAGATAAGGAAAATAGCATCATCATAATCTCAGGAATCTGAAGACAGAAAATAAATTCCTGAATTTTGGAAGAACAAACCTCTCAGCCGTCGCTTTCCTCTTTCTTCTTCCGATATTTTTGCTTCTCCTAGTCCAGGAGAGGTAGGTTTTGGAGTACCATTTGCTGACTCACCAAATCTGTCAATAAAACATACCCGAAGGTAATTTCTGTCAATTAAGAGATGAAACATATTGACTGATAAGATTGGGGATCATGTGCACTGATCATTCAATACAGAAATTACTTTCATAGCTATTAATCACTTTAAAGATTAGAGCAAAGTCTAGTAGCACCAGAACTGACACAGTCCACCAAACTTAAAAAACACCATTATGGCCAAACATTGTTTAAAATAAAATACAACATATATTTAACAGAGATGTTGAACATTTAAGTTAAACAAACACAAGCCTTGAAAATGCCAGAATCCCTAGAACCTAAATCATACAACAAGATTTTTCCACCATTCCAAAGGGTGGCAATTTCAGGTCTGCATCAGTAATTAGTGCCAGAACAAGAGGCTAATCATTTATACTATACAGAGATTATCCACTGCACTCCATGCCTTCGATGACCACCCATTTCTGCTAGCTACTGTATCAGTACGAGTCTTGAGAATGATCTGTCATGATCTGTCACACATGAGGTGTTGCCCTCTGACTTTAGAATCAATGTAAACAGGGCTTTCATAGTATCCAAAATGATACAGGAGCCTCACTGGTTCATGGGCAATCCTCACGGCTAAAAACAAATTTTGTTTCCAGTTAAGATTTTGATAGATTCTCCACTGATCTTAACTGAGCTGAGAATTTTTACATTGTGATCAGGATTTAGTTATAGAGATCATACGCTGTATAGAATTCTAGTTTTGTTCAACACTACCAAGGGTTGCATCACGTTTTGAATGGGTTACATTCTCAACAATTGTGATTTGTAACCTTTGCTGTTGGGTTGAAAAGCCACATGTGTCCTCGTAGTTGGGAGGTAGTGTGTGGCACTTGCAGAGGCAAGATTGACTTTGACAACCATTACCTTGGAGGAAGATAAATGGTCCAAGATTCATGTCAAGACCTTTCAAGGGAATATCAACTCCCTTACTTTGTATTCCTGATAGTCACTAGACTTTGATAACCATTACCTAAGAGAGAGATAAACAGTCCAGGATTCATGTTGGGGCCTCTCAAAGGAATATCAACTCCAACACATTCATAATCACCGCATGGTGCCTTCATAACCAATGCCTAAGTTAATTTAGGCTGCCAGGATATGTAACACATTTTTATTTGGGTACTGAAATAGGTCAACATGGGAGTCAAGGTCTGAATCACTGATTCACATTTGCTGGAGAAGGTGGCTTATTTAACTGTTTAATGGCTTCTTAACGTTCCAAAGTTTTCTACACTTTAAATAGTTCCTAAAGTATAGTTAGGCATAAATTTGAAAGGAAACATGTCTTACTGGCTCTTGGCCCTCAAGTCTCTGCATGAAGATTGCATGAAAATAAAGCTTATGGTTCTGTAGTGGCAATACGGCTTCTGTGTTGTTTAAATTTCTGCTGTGTAAATAATTGATGTGCTTCCAAAATTTTTGTGCACTGACTATTGCAACCTGTAGATGCACCATAAAACAAGTTACAACAAATATGAAGCAGAAGAGTTTTTTGCCTTCACACAGCTGCTGTGTAAACATGTAACCAGCCAAAAAATTATGTCGAGCCCCAGACAACCATACAAGTTGAAAATTAAGTTATAACATCAAAAAAAACCCAACTTGAAAAGAAATAGGGAATAGATGCAAAAAAAAATGAAACTCAATTCAAGATATCATTACAAAGCCTCTGATGGTTATAACTTATCACAGGTGTGGGTCAAGTAAACTCCATATAACCATATAATAACCTATGATGGAGGTTTAACAAGACCATTTTCAAATTTCAACAATCCTATCATGCCAATCGGGTGATTTTATAGCATTTTATTATTTAGCTATACTGCACCAACATAACTATTCAAAAAATGGTTACCACAGCTCTAAATCAAGAGAAGCTACTTGAAGTGGACCAGTAAATTCCATGTAAACATAACCTCTCAATGAGGTTCAACAAGACCATTTTCCAATTTCAACCATGCTATCATGCCAATCAGGTGCTTTTATAGCATTTCTTGTACAGCAGAAACATAAAGATTCAAAACAGAAATCATAAAAAGGCTTTTTATAACATAGTAAAGCTCAAGGAAAAAAACGCTACCATATATTTCTAGATTTTTAATCAAAACATGGTAATATAAAATTCATGCTTCAACAAATAATTTGGGTCTTAAAGCTTCATACAATGCACTATAAGCTTATTTATCCAACTTCATTTTTTTCTTGAATCAGGTAGCAGTAACACTAAGTTACATTGGGTTGACAACAGCAAAATTTTAAATTGAGAAACTTTATAAATTTGCTCACAAACCAGTAACACACATTCCAAGTTAGCCTAAGGCCTTGTGCAGCAATTATCCCTGAATTACCCCTTTCTAACAAGAGGCAAACAATTCATCATGGTTATAAGGGATAGCAAATATAGGAAATACATCAACTAAAACATGCAAGATAAATATACTGAATGTTAGATTTTTTGTTAATCTTCACATATCCTGTAGACCTGCATCTCCTACAAAGCAAGGTTTGGTCTTACTGTCTATGTCAGGACAGTAGAATAGTACTTTAGGAAGGTTAACTAGCCTTTACTTTATGAATAGCCCTTGAGGAAGAAAAAATTCCTTTTAGCCTTTATCTATAGAGAAGTCTTGAATACATTTAATTAAATAATATAAAAAGATATAATGATACAACAAAAATTGTCACAAAAAAGACAGACAGAGGAGAATGTAACAGAGAAGACAGCATGATAATCAGGAAACTTTCAAAGGTAAATTGTAGTCACAGTCTGGAAGTGTTGGAGAATTCCAGATTATGTAAGGTTGACTCATGCATTTTATTTCCAAAGCACTACAATTCTCTATCATATATTTTACTCTCTAATATTTTTCCACGGTGAATACATCATACTTTCTGCTAAAATTAAAATATTTCAGTGGATGGTATGCCTTTTATTTGTTGTGCATTCATGCCTTAATCTATAAATTTGATTCCAATTGCTGAGCACTGTAGTGTTGCGAACACAAGATCAATATCTCTCTTAGAGCACTGAATTTTTACAGTCATAAGCCTTTACAACGAACCTCTACGACCATTACAATCATCTACATGTGACACCAATAAATGAGCAACCATCTACAATGTTAGAAGCCCAAGTTCATGTGACAATCCCACATTTATAAGTATAGTGAATTAGTTTAATAAGTTGAAAAGACTTGTTTTCAAGACAATATTTAATATATTTTAGTGTTTAGAAGCTTAGGAATTCCAATGGGTTGGAAAGAATTGTTTTCAATATAGTTAACTTCTACATTCTAATTCACTAACACCTAATGCTTAACTTACTAACTCCCTAAATCCCTAATTCATTCATCCTAGTTGACCACCAAGCCTTTAAACCCTTAGTCTCTAGTTCACTAATACCATAAATTTAAGTTAAGCATAAACCACTAATCCAATAACCTCAATCCATTACCATAAACCCTTTAATACATAATTTATTACCCATTAAATCAATAAGCAAACCACTAATCTATTGAACCCTTCACCATTAATGTAATAACCAACACATTTTCTAATGATTCATCCTTAACTCACAATTCCTTAAACCATTAATCAACTAACCAATATTCCCTGATCACTAATCCATTAATTATTATAGTTTTAATTGTTCATTGACTATAATTAATTATAATTCAACATAAGTAAAATATATGTTTTTTTGTTTATTCTTAAGGAAATTTTGCCTAACTAATACGAAAAGACAGAAAATTAGAGGCAACAATGATAGTTCTAAACAGATTTGATTTATCTTGATTTACCTTATATCCATTGGAATTTCTATAAAATTTTACCTCCAGGTTAGGCCAGCGCCTTTTTTAAGATGTAATGCAAAATATATGTTTCTGTAAAAAAATCAAGCTCGCAGTGTAATATCCAGATCAATCATGGTTAAGAAAAGCATAAACAAGAGGTGGGATCTTGATAAGACTCAACATAATCATGGAATAGTGTCGGAGCATTGGAAAATTGTAAGATGATAAAAAGTAAGATTTGTAGGATAATTATTAATTTATTTCTGAAGGGTGAGAAGATGAATAATCAAAGCAGAATATTGTAGATATTACAAAACACACCAAGCTAATAGCCTATGGCCTCTGCTTTTTTATTTGGCTTGGGATTCTAAATCAAGTGTGCAGTGGAGTTCCTCCAAGGGATACTTTAACATTGATGGGCAAGGATTGCAGGCAGGAGAATAAGGTCAAGGATGGGCGGATTGCAGGCAGGAGAAGAATTTCAAGGGCCAAACAGCACAAGGAAGCAAAATGTGAAGATTTTTTTTCAAAATAGTTAGCAAATATATGTTTTTTTGGGTTTATTTTTAGGAGGACAATTTGTCTATCTAATACAAAAACACAGAAAATTAGGGACAACAATGATAGTTCTGAAACAGATTTGATTTATCTAGGTTTGAACCGGGTACTCCACACCTTCTATCCATTGAAATTTCTATAAAATTTTGCCTCCAGGTTAGGCCAAAGCCTTTTTAAAGAGGTGATGCAAAATATATGTTTCTATAAAAAAAACCAAGCTCGTAGTGACACATCAAGATCAATCATGGTTAAGAAAGCATAAACCAGAATTGGTATCTTGGTGGCACTCAACAGAATCATGGAATATTGTAAGAGCATTGGGAAATCGAAATATGAGAAAAAATGATCTTTGTAGGTTAATTATTTCTAAAGGAAGAGAAGATGAATAGTCAAAATAGATTATTGTAGATACAAAGCACACCAAACTAATAGCCTAGGGCCTCTGCCTTTCTATTTGACTGGGATTCTAAATCAAGTGTACAATGGAGTTCTTCCAAAAGGGTTGGGTCTTGCATTCCTTGATAGTTTAACATTGTGCCCAGTTGTTTTGAAGATTCATATTTT
This sequence comes from Pinus albicaulis, assembly GCA_034641835.2. Lineage (NCBI taxonomy): Eukaryota > Viridiplantae > Streptophyta > Pinopsida > Pinales > Pinaceae > Pinus > Pinus albicaulis. Next base: position 36,553 of record JAXQQM020087700.1, on the reverse strand, counting down.
AAGGGTAGGTCCTATTATTTATCCAGTGCAACTTCATAGTTTTAACTCCACTTTTGAGGTGTCTTTCCACCTGGTGTTGCTTCACAGTTTTTCTATATTGTATGATCCTTCCAATTGACTGGTCATTGTTTATTTTTTCTAAGTTCAGACCACTCCATGCTTCATCTTTCCTTTACCTAACAAGCCTGAGGCTTTGTGCTTTTCTTTGATTGCTTGAACCTTGTCATGAACAAAAGGGAAAATTTCTTTAGTGCGAGAAAGGAAAATGTGTAGAGCCGGACACTTTGATTCTCAAAGGGGTTGCAAAGATCTCCTTCGAAAGAGGAAGACATGAGGAGCAACCTACGAAGCAGGTGGTAGACAGAATAGGCATCTTGCTGAAATCTATGTTAAATAATCTTCAAGACTAGGGGCAAAGTGGGAACCCAAATAAAGAATAGGAGAATCCCCAATTTATTCCTCACAGATCCACTCCCCGGAATCCTAAACAGAGACTTGGGAGGTCTTTTTATTGGCTACATTGGACTTGGATTCACATTCAAGATATTCTAGCTAGCCAGTGGTATACTTGGCTGAAAAGGTATGATGATGCACAATACAAGCACACTGAATGGGGCATCAATCCTGCAAATGAAATATTGGAGAATGGAGCTCTAATCAAGGGACTATAAAAAAGAAGTGGAATCAAGGTTGTACAACTTGAGGAATCCCTAGTATCCCACTGTGATGAGAAAGACAAAAAATCCATCCAACAAATTTTGGGAAAATGGTTGCAAAGAAGTCAAGGAGGGATGGAAAAGGCAAGGAGAATGAAGAAAGAGAGACAAAACAGAGTACATACATTGCAAATACAGCAGTGATTGAGAGAGAAGAATGAAGCAAAAATGCCCAAGGCAACAATCCAGGGAAGGTTTTGCAGTTGTTTAAGAAGGTTTTCGTATGTTATCAAAATGTTTATCACGGGTTGCAAGATGGCACCATCCAAGATAATAAAATCTTAAAGGCTATCAATCTGATCTCTAGAAAGCAAATCAGTCCAACTATAAGGAGGTCAAATTTTGCTACAAGGCAGAAATATATAGTGGAGAAAGTCATATCATGCCATTGGAAAGATGTCTAGAATATAATGCATTAAAGCTCTAAAGGCCACTTCCAAACCACAACAGGGGATTTGGTTGTAGGCATTCCGGTTTTGTATTAAAAATTTTGAATCAATAAAAGGAACATCTTTTAATTACCAAAATAAGACAAGCTGGTATCACTATTGATATTAAAGAACGTTGCAAGGCAAGGCAACTTTGGAGAGACCAATCTAGACCTAAATAAGAGAGAAATCATGTTTAAAAAGAATGCATACCAGGCTTCACAGAACCTTCATGTCAGGACTTGGTTCAAAGGCCATACCACTGCCTTTCCATACCTTGTGACCAGTTCCATGAAAGCTAGAAAGACTGATCCATGTCTTTGTTTCCTCATCTAAATGAAAGCTGGGAAGAATTTTCCATGTCTTTTCACCAATATTGTAAACAACCACCTCTAAAACTAGAAAATCATTAGTTACAAAACATGCACGATCCCCAATGCCTACGCAGCACATAAACGGGTATTCGAGCTCAATGAAATTCGGGTATTCTGGCACATAAACGTTCACGTTAGGAGGCTTCTTTCTCCACATTTTTTTGATGAAATTGTGTGATGACAGGTTTGAGAAACTACGAAATCTGCACACACATTCCACTGGCAGCAACAACAGTATTTCTTCTTTCAAATGATCATGCAGATCATTGTAGGTCGTTGAGCAATTTTTCAACGGAACCATTTTCAAACAGGTCGTAGAACTGGGAAAATTGTAATTCAAGGTGTTATAGTTAGAATGCCTTTTTTCAATATTTGATAACAAAGCTAATGGTATGTTCATAAGGAAGGTCAGAAAATTTAATTTCCAGGTTGGTTATGTAATTGAAAAAGAACAAGCAATACACAACAAACACCCATGCAAATTAGAAGGCTCAAAGTACACCAGAGCCATGGCTGTAGCTAGTGTGACTTTCTTCTTTGTCTAAAATGGATCTAGTTGAAACCACAAAAGGCCACATATAAAGCCCTGAAAATTTCAGGATTAAATCTCATTGATTTGAAAAGGAAGAAAAATGTATTCCTTGAAACCTTTATTTTGAGAATTCACTTTTATAAGACTCTACACACACATCGTACTACCCAAATTCTGAAAAGTAAATTTTCAACTGTAAATTCAACATGCAAGCCCTTGAAATTATAAAGGGAACAGAAACAGAAGATGAATACTGAAGACAACGTAAGTGCATACCCTTCATTCACTACAAGGCAACTTCCCGTAACCATTCATCTCTCAGCAAAGACAGAGCTGGTAGAGTACTTGGGGAAGGCTTACAAAAAGGTCTTAGCTATTCATAAGAAGTTACCACCTGGTGGTATACTGGTATTTGTCACAGGACAAAAGGAGGTGGAATTTCTATGCAGATAGTTGAGGAAAGCCTTTGTGAAAAGAAGCAAAAGCAATGTTAAAATACAAGATATTTCTCAAAAAATCAAACCCCAGTGTAGACACAAATGATGTTGCAACTGAACCCAATCTTGAGGGAATTTCTCAAGCTGTGGATGGCACAGATGATAGTGGGAAACACAAAGATGGAACTCATAGGTTTAACTCATTTGACGATGAGGGGTTTGAAGTTCAATCAGAGGAAAAATCATCTTCCTCTGATGCTGAATTTGATTCACACTCAGATAATGAATAAGAAGAGTGTCTTGACAGTGGAAGAAATTGCAGTTGATAGTGTTGAAGCAATAAGTGAGGGAGTAGATATGAAATTGGGAAATATGCTTGATGTTTCAGAAACATCAATGTCTCTCCCATCCAATCAGCCTAATATGGAACCAGATAAGAAGCGCACTATGGTAGTTGATACATCAAATGAAATAGCTGGTGATGGAGACATCCCTCATGAATGCATTGGTCGGTCATGAAGAATGCAAGTACCAAATGTTGATATGCAACATAAAGTCATGATTGAAGCAGTTGAAAATCATATGCCTCAAACAGTTATTAGTGATGAAATTGGAACAGAGCCTGAAGCAATGGCAGCTAGTACTATTTCTCAGCATGGAATCCAATTGGTTAGAACTGCACATGGAATGACTATTGAAAATCTCATAAAGAATCCTTCTTTAGAGATGCTTGTAGAGGGTGTGCAGAGTGTTACCCTTGGAGATGATGACGCAAAGAGAAGGGGAGTTCAGAAGGCTATACTTGAGAGAAAAGGCCCATCCTCATTTACTTATGCTGTAGAGATGACATCAGGGACCAAATGCCGTATTCATCACAGCTTAGAAGCAACTGTGGATGCCATATTAGCAGGTGCTCTATAAAGTTTTTCATATCCATCCCAGGGGATAAATATTCTTTATGATGCAGTATGCAATGTCAATTCAAAAACAGAAATAATTAATCAAGTATCTATCTTGGCCTATTCAAACTTCATATAAAATTTCCATGATATGTTGTGAATAGGAAAATCTCCATCATTTGAGGTCCGCCAGATGGTTATGAAGGTAGTGACAGATGGAAGTCCTGCCACAATAGAACCAGGCATTGGAAGCCATTTTAGGAGCACTTTGACATGTTTAGAGTCTGATGGTGTTTTTGAGGCTGGTAATGAGAGTGGTGATGATGATATTTTTGGGTTGAAAGGTAGTTATGAGCAATTTCGGAAGGATGATGATTCACCACTTATTTTATATACTTATAAAAGATCATGGAGGTTGATCTGGAGCAAGTAGTGGAAGTAATGGGCCTAGAGAATGCAGTTAAATTCACAATGACATTGGAGCAGCTGATGCAATTCTTGCTTTACATTCTAAGCTCAAGGAGAATTCATGGGTTCAAGGAGTGGCTAAATATCAGCATCTACCCATATTTGTGATGAAGACAAACATGATGGCGGAGATGGTAAGGGTCATGCGTACTATTCTTGGTTTGGAGACTCTTAGTGCAAGTTATTTTAGTTCATTCAAAAAGCTTAAGAATGATATTGAGATATCAGATGGAGCAACCAAGAGAAGATCTTCTCGAGAAGAGATTGATGCTTTAGAAGAGGCTAGACTTGCTATTGAATATATTGTGATCCCTGGAGGGAAGCCCGTTGAACTTCTTCCAAGATGTGCTGACATTATTGCTCGTCAAATAAAGCTGGTGGAGAGCTATCAATTAGTAACAGAGAAATCAGGGAGATAGCGAGAGTGACAGCCGATGACTACCCATGTTTCAGAGATATGACATTGCAAAACATTGAATCAGCAAAAAAAAAACAATGAAATAATAAGCCTCAGTAAAGATTCTATTGAGCATATACATAGAGGCCGTGAAGATTATAAAATGATTGAGTTGGTGGTTCAATGTTATAAATATGAAAACAAGTCTTTTCCCCACACTATATCAACAGCGACAGGTGTGTCTAAAAGCAATATAAACAATGAAATGGCTGAATGTTTTGTCAATTTAGAATCTATTATTACAAATGAGTAGAGATCTCCTAAAGTGGAGGAAGATAATCCCAAGATGAACCTGATGCAAGTAACGCTATGCGTATTGGTGTTCCGACAGAGGATGATCTGGTAGAAGGAGATTTAAGAGCTAAGAACTATAACACTATGGAAGTGGAGCTTATGGCGATATTATGCTAAACCTCACGCATGTTCAACTTATGAAGGATAACCATTGGTTTAGATTGACGGTTCAAGTTGATTTCAGACCCCATCAGTGTTTCGAATTTTAATGGAGGAGGGGGGGTTCGAAATGGGTACTTTTCAAACCCAGCCATTAACCACGTGGCAAGCGAAGGATATGTCCCCCCCCCCATCACAATACGGCTTACCATTTGTTGGGCTCTCCGAAAACCGGTTTTGGGTTTTCGTAAAACAAATGCTCAAAGTATATACTTGGAACGAATTTTTTTTGCTAGGAAAGGAAAGGAAAGGAGGTTTGAACTATCATTACCCAAAAAGAGCGATATTTGCACGATAATGTACACTAATGGCACAACTGGTGAACCTAAAGGCATATTGATCACAAATGAAAACATTGTTTCTATGGTGACCGAAATTTCTTATTTTCTTAAATGTCAGAATGAAGAGCTCACAGAGAAGGATGTTCATTTCTCGTTTCTTCCTCTAGTACATATATTTTATCGAGTGACAGAGGAATTTTTCATATCAAAAAGTGCTTCAATAGGCTTTTGGCGCGGGGATGTGAAGCTTTTGGTGGAGGATATTGCAGAACTAAAACCAACTGTCTTATGTGGTGTCCCACGTGTTTTTTGATCACATATATTCAGGTTTAAACCAGAAGATTGTCGTTGGAGGATTTCCGAATAGAAAGGTGTTTGAATTTGCATACAAATACAAGCTTAATAATATGCGCAAAGGGTTGAAACATGAAAAAGCATCTCCACTTTTTGATCAAGTTGTCTTTAGCAAGATTAAACAAGGTCTAGGAGAACATGCCCGTGTATTGTCATCAAGAGCAGCTCCACTTGCAAGACATGTGGAAGAGTTTCTACGAGTAGTGACATGTTTCCATGTTGTACAGGACTATGGTTTGACAGAAACTTTTGCGGGAAGTTTTATTTCCCTTCCAAATGTTATTTCAACAATCGGGACTATTGGTCCACCTGTTCCGAATATTGATGTTTGCCTTGAGTCTGTCCCTGAAATGGGATATGATGCACTTTCAGAAGTTTAAGCTTTCACAAGGAGAATACGTTGTAGTGGAAAATCTTGAGAATGTGTATGGCCAGTGTTCTGCTATTGATTTGGTTCGGATGTTGTTAAGTTCATCATTCGTCATGCAGAGGTCTTAATTGCATTTGTCCAAGAGGCAAAGCTTCCTGCGATTTTGAAATGCTTTAAGCTATTAGTTGTGCATGAAAATGCTCTGAGGAAGGCTACAAAGGAGCGGAAAAGGCGTTCTGATTATAAACCCATACTTGAGTAGGATGGCCTTATATGGCAGTGTTCTTCCTATCAAGGGACAAAGACGGAGAAAACAAGAGAAGAATCATTAGCTGAAGTAAGAGATTACAAGCGGCAACGAATGTCATATTGTGGAAAAAAGGTCAAGCGAACTCCAACACAAGTGTTGCAAGATATAATTGAGGGCCACATGGAGGAAATTAAGATAGCAGGAGGAATTGATTGTTTTGTAAAGGGTATATTTGAGATACCACAGAAGGCAACACAATCTCTTCCTTCAGATAGTGTGACTGAGCATAAATAGCAATGTGAAGCCACCAATTCAACCTTTCCTAACAAGGGTGAAGGATTCTCTGTGTCTAGCTATCAAAGGATGCAAAGTGTCATGCGACTAAAGTTTCTGTAGGAAGAAATGTTTCGTCTTCTCTGATAAATAGGATCGATGCTATGCTTCACAAGCTAGGAAAAGAAATTGACGATGTAGATGCAAAAATTGGTGACTGATGGCAAATATTGGACAAAGATATTTGAGGGTACACATGGTAGCCAGCACCGCATTAGAACTAATGATCCAGCAAAGGCGGTCTGAATGGCAGAGCCAGATGTCAGAGCCACCCAGCGTTGCCTCTTCATGACCACCTCAGCCACTTTCAGCATACCTTTTTGATTTACGAAGAGCTGCCAAAGTTAATGTTACAGTCAGTTTTGCCAGAGATATTTTTTGTTCGGGCCTTGCATGGCCACAGTTGTCAAATTCTAATTAAATTGTAGTTAATGAATATTGCCGAAGTAGATTAGGGCAACCAGCATAGTTGCAGTTAAATACTACTTGTATTTTCATTATCAAGGGTTGGACCTTGTTAGACTCTGCGTTGTAAAGATCATTGTATTGGAGCACTGTAGTTTGCTGGGGCATCAATAATAAGAGACCATTCACAGGATTCTTGAGATATGTTAATGGTGATGTTTCTTTTGTGTTAATGTTTTTCTCTTCCTTTCATGCCGAGCATCAATTTGTCTGATTGTGAAACAGAAAATTTAGATTAAGATTTGCTAAGAGAGCACCTTAATTTTGTCTGTGTTTACTATCTTAATGTTTTCTTCTCAAGTATAGTTAAAGAATTCTTAACTTCTCTTTAGCTATTACTGAACTCATTGTTTTCTTCCATCTCATATTCACACTGCCAGTAAGATCCAGTCTGCATAGTTAGCTTTCCCTGTGAATGCCCTTGAAAAGTTGATGCACAATTCAGCCTTTTATGATTCCATAGCCCAACGGATTAAGTTTCATAGCTCTATCTGTCCAACCACATAATCAATCAAAACAAATAGCCCTCACAATTTCTATAACTAGCCTAATATCATCCTTTATAATCATCAAGCTAAATCATAAAAACAGAGAGAGCCCTCTCTGAGTCTAGGAAGGATAGGTTATGGACTCCAAAGCGGTTTGATGTTGTCCTCTGTCATTTATTCTTGCCAATCTTATAAATTACAGGGCCACAACAGGTGGCACTAATGTTGCACGCTAGCCAGTCAAGATAGTCCTAGTCAACTTCTATGCCTATAGGGAATAGAAGCTTGGTCTCCAGCATCGAAATTGGTCCAACTTACCACTAGACCAAGCCCTATGTAGGCTAAATATTGATGGTGAGAAATCACCAGAGGGAGCCACTGATGTTGGAAGCTAGTCAATGGGGATAAACCTGGTCACTTTTGTGCCAAATAGGAATAAAACATTAGTCCCTAGCATGGTATATGTTCTTAAATTACACTAGAACAATCCTAATCAACTCATATTTTTATTAGTAAGAATGATAGAGACGTGATTTTTAAGGATGGTCTGGCTTTAATATCTTCTCTAGGTTGTTATTTTATTTTTGGTCAAAAGCAGGGGAAACACTTCCCCACTATAACATGGGGAAGAGCACTGTCAAACACAGTGGAACATTGGCTAAGTTGCCGCATTTGAGGGGTTTCTATGCCCATATAAAATCCATTTGGACTTGAATTTTTTATTTTCCTCTTGGCCTCATCATGGGCCCTTAGTAACACAATGGAGTGCACTTGTCAGGGTTTGAACCCAAGTCATCATATGCACTCCCCCTTATTGGTAGATCATTTTTTCTTGCAGCTCATGTTGATGGCCAGAAGCCCTCTTAAGGGTGCCACTAACGTTGCAGGCTAGCCAATCAAGATAGTCCTAGTAAACTTCTATGCCTATAGGGAATAGAAGCTTGGTCTCCAGCATCGAAATTGGTCCAACTTACCACTAGACCAAGCCCTATGTAGGCTAAATGTTGACGGTGAGAAATCACCAGAGGGAACCACTCATGTTGGAAGCTAGCAATGGGCATAAACTTGGTCACTTTTGTGCCAAATAATAATAAAACATTAGTCCCTAGCATGGTATATGTTCTTATTGCACTAGTACAAGCCTAATCGACTCGTATTTTTATTAGTAGGAATGATAGAGATGTAATTTTTAAGGAGAGTCTGGCTTTAATCTCTTGAAGAATGTTCCTATTGATTTCCCTCTATGTGTGAGATTTTCTAAACTGGCTCCTTAAATTCTGATGAGTAGAAACACTAAAGGATATATGTAATTCCTGGGAATCTTGTTAAAGCTTTAAGTGAGAATGTTAGCAGCTAGCTATAATTTCTTGTTTTGTATCAATAGTGAATTGAAGGAATTTGGACGTTGGGAAATTGGACTTCACCTGTTGATTTTGGAAATGCACCACTCAGGTACACAAGATGTTATGGATTCTGTAATTTTTTTGTAAACTTACAAAGTAAGAATTTGGACTAAGCTAAACAAGAATCAAGATGATAAGAGGAAGGAAAATTCAACTGGGTTTTGGCATATGTAGAAATGGAGAAATCCTGTCTGGAATATGAGCGGTGTATCATTTTGTATTTGTCACAAGAAGGAAAATTCAACTGGGTTCTGGGCCCTGGCACATGTAGAAATGAAGAAATCCTGTCTGGAATATGAGCAGTGTATCTTGTCTTGTTTTTATGATTAACCTCCATATTATCATCTAGAGGATCAATGGAAGAAGGAAGGAGTCAAAGAATAGATGCAAGGTAACAAGGTTGTTTTGGATATTTGTGTAATAAAGAAGGGAAAATGGGCACTTAAAAGGCAGCCTTGTGCTCTCAAGGAAATGAATTGTTAAGAGCAGATAAACAATCCAGGTTGGAAAGAGAAAATAAACAATAAGGACACAGTTAAATCTTTACTCCATCAATCATACTGCAATAGCTAAAATTCTAAGGATGGTTGGACAAAATTCTCATTGTAGCATCTGCTTGCCATTGAGAAGCAAGGACTGTAAGAAGATTCGTGTACAATAATTTCTTATAATTTGCGAATGCCATTGCCAAAACTGCATCTGACTTTCATGTGTGTCAGGGAAGAGTTCAGAAATTTGCTTCCTTATGCAGTTAGAGAGGAAAATGCTAAGGCTTGCTAAAATCAGCGATATGCCCGCTGCACAGTGGGAAACTAGATAGAGACAGTTACTATTTAACTTTCAAGAACTTATGCTTGACTAGCTGAAAAGTATTGAATTTTTTTTCTCATGACCTTGAGTACAAAGTCTCATAATCAACTGGATGAAAAATCAAGTCTATCTTTCAAATGTTTGAACCAAGACTATATAACTGATATTACAGTAATAAAAGAAATAATTCCAGTCTATAGAAAGGTAGCACAGTAGCAACATACTTGAATTTTTGGGGTGCTTCAAACAATCTCGTCCTGAAGATAGGATTCCAGGTTGTTTGCAGTTTTTAATTGGCGAAGTTGGCTTTAATTTTGGAAATTTGTTGGCTCTTCTACAGGTATCATTTTGCACAAATTCTTCGCCAGGTATTTTTCTTGGACTCATAAAAGGAGTTTCATTTTACGCATCCTTTGTATGATTAAACCTTCAATAGAACATTGGTTTGCCATACAAACTTTCTTAGAGAGAAACTGGAAACTCGGAGCAGGTTACAATACCTCCTTCTATAATGGACAGAGGTGACCCCAGAATGTGGCAACATTTTTCCACTTCATCCGTTGTAAAAGAAAACAAAGAGGCCTACTTGGATGGCCTATTTTGGCCAAAACAACAAAAAAGTACCTCTACGTTGTTATCTTGTGAAGGATAACGTTTCCCTCCATTAGTAACTTTTTCTATAGTCCCTGCTTCTTGATCCATTAGTTTTGACTTATCCATACACTAAAGAGCATTAAAGATTGTATTTTATTGCACAAAGATGATCTGAAAGGGAAAACCTGTTAAAGCATAGTATTTCAGTTGACGTATCAAATTCTCGGTTGCATACAAACAGAAACCGCTTGTTCCATACAAATAGAAACCACTTGAAGATATCTATGAACCACCTGAACATCAAAAATGTTCAGTCTCGTAATTCTTAATTAAATCCGTAAATAATGTGAATTTAGCCTTCTTGGCTTAGTGAAAGCCCTAATGTTCTATCCTATTTGACAGTCTTAAAAATCTCACAAAAACCTATAAAGATTTTGGCATTCTGTACGCCCAGCCTCTAAAAGCCCTAACTTTCTATCTTCCTCTGTGTAATTTGAATAGAATACCGTCAAATACCAGAATAATCAATGTCCATTCTCCCAAAACTTTGAAATGTGCAGAACAGAAAGAGAAATCATTCAATCAAACTACTCGAAATGTATCAGAATCCCCATCCTTTAACTCAATGAATTTATTCGCAAACTCTGTCGTTTTTTTAAACAATTTTTTTAGCACAACCTCCTCTAGTCCATTTATAGAGAACCTTAGCTTATGAAATATTGTCTCTAAGCCAAAATAGGGTTAAATTTTTCCATTGAAAGCTTAGAATAATTGAACTGAAAGAACCAAAGAACCATTGTAGATACTTTAATCAACTTGTTTTTCTCTAATTCTGCTGCTTAAAACAGTGTTTTGAGCAAGACCTATTTCGACAAATTTAGTTCAGTGAATACAGTGTCTTATTTAATGAATTTTCTCCAAGACAGAGCATACAGGATTCGTGACAGCCACAAGAAAAATGATGAGATTTTGCAATTTAAGCATTCTCTTGCAGAAAAATACCTTTCTGAACTCGTTTTGACGGTGAAGAAACGCAAATGATCTGTTGGAAGTCATGCATGAAGGGATCTGGGGTCTCAGGGATTTATCCCAGAGAGATTGCAAACCAGGATTGTACAAAAGCGAGCTCCTGAGCTCGTTTCAGTGCGTGAGCTCGTTTCAGGCCAGGGAGAGGGATAATGCAAAAGCGAGCTCCTGAGCTCGACGTGAGCTCGTTTCAGGCCAGGTAGAGGGATAATGCAATAGCGGCAAAATACAGAGGCATTAAATGTAAAGGTGCCATATATTTGTATTTGAGTTAAATGATTTCAAAGAATTTGGAATAGTTTAATATTTTTTTAATTTGGAAAAAGAAATGGAACAAGAGGGCAAAGGAATGAAACGAAGTGATTGGGTGGGATAATTATAATGGCTTGTGTTATTTTTTTGAGTGACATTGAATCGATATATAAATTAATTATAAATTAAGTAATTATTCATTATTAGAGTGGGATTTTATATAAATTATTTATTTATTAAAGTTGATTTGTAGTTTTTAATAATATATTTGTGTTAAATAAAATTATTTAAATTAATGTTGTATCAAGATTTTTGTTAATTTTTCTATATTATATTCTAGTTTACTTTAATTTTTTTTAAATATGTTTTTACCTTCATATATGGAGGTTATTTATTTGCATATTTAAAGTTTTGTTGTAGTTTTTTTCAAAAAAATGACTGTTATGATTGTGATGGTGAGAAGGTATTCTATAAATAGCGTTAAGGATTATTTAGAATAAATAGGAGATTCTTTCTCATTATCTAAGACTAATCTTTGAGAGAATGGATATACATTCCCTAATTATCACATAAACAATAGGTTAATCTTGCATTTATTGCTTTCTCTCCATGGAGGTTCGCTAAACAAAGGGAATACCTCCTCTTATGTGAATTTGATTCTCTCCACCTCTTAAAGGATTTTCAAACATTAATAATTAAATTTTCATTACTTTAAAGATGTAGTCTTGTCGAATATACCAAAAACATAGTAGGATTCTTTCATTGTGGACAAAATCAAGTACATGTCTTAGGGAAGTATTCCTCTATGGATGGTTAACAAGTTCATCAATAACTACAAGCAAATGCTTCAATCTATATATTTAATGATCTTTAGGCATCATCTAAAGAGTTCAAGAATCAAATAAATTCCAACCTAAGTTCTAAGTATATGGTAAGCTTGTACTTAGAGGTTATATTATTGTAAAAATTGACAACTATGGAAGTTGTGGCAAGGTATTGGAGGAGGGACTGTCATTTTGGGGCAGAGCTAGCCTCTTTTTAAATGATAGTTTCCAAAATTGAATCCATCTTCAATGTATGTACGTTGTCTAGCTTTGAGTTTGGTTTCCCTTTCATCCTAGAGATCAGAGAAATACATGCAATGTATTATGACTTTCTTAGCCGTTTAAGTTAGTCATTTTTAGTTCGGTCACTTAAAATTTCTCAAATTTAGTATTAATTTAGCAAGTGAACTTTTACAACTTGTAATTGTAAGATCATTAGATGAGGTGATCCTCTAACTCAATGTTGTGTATATGGCAAAGCTAGAAGATGTTATTGAGAAGAGGAATATCATGATGTCATTGGTTTCAACTAGACACTAATGTAAACCCACTTTGAAACCACCATGGGGGATTTGAAGGGCAACATCTAGTGCTCTTGTGTGTATGAGGGTTCAAAATTAAGGTCCCCTCTTATTTGCATGAAGTGTTCCTAGTACAAATCCATCTTAGAGTCAAGGCCATGAAAATATGAAGTCCAAGTACTAAATTTATTGTTTATAAACAACCTCTTTAACAAATTGACACAAACGTATAATGATGTCATTTACATTGGAGGTGTATGTCACCTGAATTATGTTACAACTTCAATCGCTCCCCCACAAAAAGGTGTCATGCTCCCTTGTGATGGTGCATCAACCCTAATGGAGAACAATATCTTGATGTAAAAGGAATTTAAACATGATGTCACTTTAATAGTTCCCTACATTCACCCCTTGGCTCACCACTCGTGGAAAATGTGAGGCTATTTCAAGAATTGATGTGGATAATATCATTTTAGCTTCTCTTATGTATAGTATTATACATTGACACAATTGTGGTTTTTTAGCAAACAAAATACTTCTATCAAGGGTTAGCTCCTTGTTCATTAGGGTTGAATAGGTTGTGTCATTATGAGTGATTTATTCATTGTCAACTCCTTATGTGGGAGAACACTACAAGCTCCATGTCAACATGAAGAGTAGATATTGTGAGCAACTCTTATCGAGGTTTTTCAAATTATCCAGTTGTTCTACATTTGGTATACATGTTATAAGCGCATTACCCACAAATGCACACCCTCGAGACCAATACCTAGTTCTCTAAAAATCAAATGGTACCAATATTCTTAGTTAGAGGTGAAGGATTCTCCTAAGAGGTTATTTTGTTGGTTTGAGGTGTTGTGTTTTGCCTTAGATACTAAGTGGTTAAGGGCTTCAAGAGTTAATATTTAAGGGCCAAGGGCTTGGGGGGAAAGGGATTTAGGGGTTAAGGGCTTAATAATTAAGGGATTTAGGTGTTAGGGGCTAAGGGGTTAGGTTTTAAGGTGTTTGGGGGTTATGGATTAAGGTTTAAGGGTCACGAGTTAAGAGAATAAGGGGTTAGTGCTTAGGGGGTTCATGGATTCTAGGTTATGAGTTAATAGCTTAAGGTTTAATGCGTCAAGGGGTCGGTGGCTTATGAGGTATGAGTGTAGGGGTTAAGGGAGTATGGCTTCAGGGTTAAGGGATAGGGAATTTAATGGTTATGGGTTAATGACTTATTGGTTGTGATAATGAGACCCCTAATGCCCTTATCACCACTATGAGGGGTTCCCCTTTCAATTTCTCTTGTTACCTTCCCTCTAGGCCCCCTAGCCCCTATGACATTAGGTCTTAATCCCCCTTCTCATTCTCTAATGCCTATATTATAGATCTTAGTAAACCATGCTTGGACATCCCACTTCTACCCATCCATGCTAAATGTGTGTCCCCCAGTCCTGTTCAATACACCACAAAATACTCCTCCCACCTTTTCGATCATATCATTCAACTTATCCTAACATTATGGGTGAAATTGGTGTTTATGTTGTAAAGTGAACAGAGAAAAAATATTACTTGTTTTTTTCTATTGAGAAGATGTAGAAATTAATTGTCATGATTGGAATGTGCATGCATCAATCTAGATTGGCTTGTTTTTCGAGCTTAGACATGAATAATCATTTGGTCATACTCCATCCTATCGATGGAGTTTGATACCACAAAGGTATCGATGGGAAATTTGAGAGATTCTTTTGAAAGCTTGTATGTTGTGGTATTTATCTCCTTCAAAATGTGTCTGAAAGATAGCTAGTCCAAAGAGGTTGGGGGAATCTATGATATCTTGTAGGATGGGGTGTAGGTAGATGTTTCTATCATGAATTATTGACCCAATTGATCATGATATTTGAATCCCCCATGATCTATAGGGATTTGACTCTTTTGATGGATGCAATTTCCAAAAGGGTACAAAGAGCAGTGGAATCAACTCAGTTGTTGGAGCCTTAACTTTGGGTATGTCTTACTTTCTCGCTATAAGACTGGGAGAGGAAGAGTACCACACCCACTTTGCAGCTAGGTGGGATAACTTGTGCAACACCATCAAATAAGTCATAAGGGCATCCAAGAGGGAGTGGAGGAATTACCAAAATCCATTATTTTGTGGTTTAGGATGAATCTTGTCTTCCAAAAACTATTTTTTATCAATTTAATTGTGATATTTGTTAGAATTTCTCGTGAAAAAAATGTGTTTTTGTTCCAATCCCGCAAGATATTGCTGATTAGAATGCATGAGACACCTTTAGAATAATCTTCCATGATGTTGAGCAACTAAGTTTTGAAATTTTATTCCAAGCTTAGATAGGACAACGAGCCTGTCATGTTCAATTTTGCAAGGGTGGTGGTGATGACCTACACTGTGTTGGGACAAGAGATAAATAAGTGTGAAGAAATATCATCATATGACTTGCATAAAGGATAGATGTTAGGGTGATTCGTAAACTATCATGGATATTTCTCGTGAACAAAATGTGTTGTTGTTCCAATCCCACCAGATATTGTTGATTAGAATGCATGGGAAACCTTTTTAATAAATCTTCCATGATGTTGTGTAACTAAGTTTTGAAATTTTCAACCAAGCTTAGATAGGACCATGAGCCTATCATGTTCAATTTTGAATGGGTGGTACTAGTGATGTCCTGCACTGTGTTGGGACAAGAGATAAATAAGTGTGAAGAAATATCATCATATGACTTGCATAAAAGATAGATGTTGGGGTGATTCATAAACTATCATGGATATTTTTCATGAAAAAAATGTGTTGTTTTTCCAATCCCACTAGATATTGTTGATTAGAATGCATGGTAAACGTTTTTAATAAATCTTCCATGATGTTGTGTAACTAAGTTTTGAAATTTTCTTCCAAGCTTAGATAGGACCATGAGCCTATCATGTTCAAATTTTCAAGGGTGGTGGTGATGACCTACACCGTGTTGGGACAAGAGATAAATAAGGGGCGATTCGTAAAATATCATGGATATTTCTCGTGAACAAAATGTGTTGTTTTTCCAATCCCACTAGATATTGTTGATTAGAATGCATGGGAAACCTTTATAATAATATTCCATCATGTTGTGTAACTAAGTTTTGAAATTTTCTTCCAAGCTTAGATAGGACCACGAGCCTATCATGTTCAATTTTGCAAGGGTGGTGGTGATGACCTGCACTATGTTTGGACAACTAGAGATAAATAAGTGTGAAGAAATATCATCATATGACTTGCATAAAGGATAGATGTTGGGGTGATTCATAAACTATCATGGATATTCCACTAGACAGTTCATCATAATAGACCAGATAAAACTATACTTAAAAATGAACGAATAAGAGTTTGTGACAGGAAATTTCAGTGAGTTTCGGATGTGCTATGGAGGGAGTGACCAATAACCCAAGATTCTCCCCCAACTTGTCAAAATTCCCCTTTGTTAGGAGCTTTGTCAAACTATTAACCATATGCAACTTTGTCAGAATGTGGTCCAACACTACCAACTCCCTAATGAACTTGGAATCTTAGGAAATTGTATTGAATGTAAATGTTTTTGAAATGGTCATGACACATTGGATTTTCATAGAGCTTGATGTAACTTTGATTCTCACAAGAGACAATATTGGGCTTCAACAACTGATTGGTTGACTCTACAATCAAGTTGCAAATCTAGATAGCTTCATAAATAAGTATATGAAACTTCCATATACTTTGCTTCAATGGAACTGAGTGTAATTGTTGCTTGCTTCTTGTTGATTTGATGAAAATGATTTATAAAAGGATAATAATTATGTTTAAAATGAGCCTTATGATGGTCTAATTATACACATTGATTGTTCACAAGGTGTAGGGGTATGTTTATAACATCACTGCTCTTGAAAGCTTTGTCTTGAAAGCACAGTAATTAGAATTTTCTTTAGTTAAGCACATTTTTGTGGTGGAATGAAGTTTATCAGATATCTATTTATACTTTGTAGAGGTTTGACTTTGTTTGTCCTTTGAGTTTTGGTGAGGTTTCTTTGTATTTTTTGCATCATAGTCTAAAGTCTTTTGACCTGATTGTTTAACATGATAGCTTTATGCTTATTGGCAATATATTTGAAATACCTGCATGATCAAGAAACTATTATGGTTAATTAAATTACTAATTAGGTACTACAGAAAGAGGATGATGCTGAGAGGGCTTGCCTGGGTAACTCTGGGAGCAACCCGGAGGTGGTCAGACAAAGCTCTTCTAAGTTACAAATCTGAAGAGAAAAAACTAGTGATATATATGTGGTTGCTTAACCTGGGTTGTATGGAAAATCTTGGCAAAGAGTGTTTACCTTTCCGTGTCTTCACGAAAGTAGGTTGTCTGGTCACAGAATAAGATCACTACATGTAGGTGATGGTTCTATAGTAAGTTCTCAGCCTTATCTTCAAAATGGCTAACAGAGAGGATCAGGTTTGAATACAGGATATAATTTGATGAATTTGGAGATTTAGAGTTAAAGAAAAAATTGTGGTGATGTTTCGATGGGTGCTAATTTGTAGGGTTTTCCATTTTTATAATTTTCTTTGTTGTGCTTTCTACCATGCTACCTAGTTACTTTCCTGTTGCCCTAGAATTTTAACTTTTTCGATGTTTATCTCTCTATTGTTTCTTGCCCCTTTTGAAATGTCATCCTTATTTGGTAGGTGTTTTCTTCAATATAGTGTGAATAGTTTTCCATCACACAGCTTCTGTGGCATTTGTCTACGCAAATAGATTGTAAGGCCCATTCTTCAGGGTATTTGATGAAATAAATGATAATCGACGATCACCAACTAATGGTACCTGCAAATATTTACTCTAACAATTCTATAGTTTTCCTGTACCAACAATTATACAACATTTTAACCTCATGAACTAGTCTCCTCTATTCTCTTAGCTGATGCTATAAGCACTTATTGCTGTAGTCAAAGCTTTACTCTCTAGTCCCATTGAGCTATTTCAGTTATTTGTGGACATTGATCTATTTTCATTTCATTTCTTCAATTTTTTCTGAATGTTATGTGTTACCTTTGGCTAGTGCCTTATTTCTTACCTATGCTTTTTCTGCATAAGCATTCCAACCAGCCAGAGCAGTAGGGGTAGCAGGAGCCACTCAGTCCAGCCAAAGCCCACCAGGGGCGGCGCAGAGGCAGCAAGAGCCACGCAGGGCTGACGCAGGCCTAGTCAGGGCAGCACAGGGGCAATGTAATCCCTTTAGGTGTAACGTAGGCCCTTACTGAGCAACGCATAGGCCGAAAAAGGCCAGTCAGGCTGACGTAGAGGGATTCAAAGCAGCGTATTACTGCCATTTTTATTTCTTTGTTGGGTGAACCAGTTTTGGTGCCCAAGATTGTTGTACTTAGATTATGCATAATAATGAAAACCCTCCAGAGCTAGCTGCACTGGTTTTCTCGCATTAGATTTTTTCTGGGGACAATTGTCCGAAAAATCTGTGTGTCACTTTGTCTATGAGCATGTTATTCAATATTTGATCTGTATGTGTAGGTTGCTAGTTGTATTTACTATTTACTTCGCTAATTTATTGAATATTCAGAAATTAACTTGTAACTTAATTCAAGTAGGAGAAGTAAATCAAGATACTGCAGTAGGGTTTCTTAGATTAAGACATTTTCACATTCCCTAGGTCTAGCCCCATTAGGTCACCTAGGGCAAAAATTTCCCAGGAATCTAGCTAGAGGAAAACTTCTATATCCTAAAGGCAATTGCGTTGTTGGGTGCCCTCACTCTCCTCAGAACTTGGGCCAATTCTAATGGTGGAATCTCCGGATACCTCAAGCCCCAGCTCTAGGATCAAGTTTTGCCTAGGTGTTCCCAAGGATAGAACCTAGTAGGATCAATTTGACCTATCGAAGTAAAAACTCTTGTATGATCCTTTCCCCTCACCTTGTCTAGGATAGGAACATCATTGGTTGCTAAATTCCATCCCCAAACCTGGGCTGGGTCCACTTGGCCCCGTGTGGTCCCATTTGGTGTCAAAGGCATTTCATCAAGGACCATTTGGGAATCCAAGTTCCCAAAGGATTTTAGGGATTGAGAACTTCCTTCATAAGTCTTTTTCTTCTCCCTCAACCCTTCAATCCCCCTCCTCTCTCCCTAGAAGATAAATTCCCTTGCTTAAAAGGAAATCAATTCCCACTCTTTATTTTATCTTAGGGAAATGGTTTTGAGGGTCACTTCCCACCTATTCATTGACCTATACTCTACAAGTGACTTCCTAAACTATGGGACTCCACCCATCGGTGAAAGTCCATGAAGAGCAAGGAGCCTTAGCTGTGGTGACAATGGGCTAAGCCTCCATCGTTTCCCTTGTCCTAACAGTTGCCCTCTTAGGAACCCCTTTTAGGTCCACTACTAGTTTGAGTGGTAACAAGTTGTTCACAATTCCATTTGTTCACAACTCTTTGGTATGCCCACTTTTTCCATACTACAGCTCCAAGATGAGAAGTTCAGGGCTATGGAGGCTTCCCTTCTTCTCTCTGAATCAATCCTCTACAATATAGTGAACTAGGGCTAATTGGTTGGCCCACTTGACTGTTACTTTAGTCCTTCAAAGTCTGCACATCCTTAGGCCCTATACACCTACCCTTCTACAATTTTGTTGTCCTTCACCAGAACAAGAGTCAGGGCTCTTCTTTGACAATAACCTAACAACCCTCCAACTGCACTTGGACTATCATCAGTCTGCCCAACCACAGTCAATTCTTTTTACTGATCTAGGGCCCACAATATTGTCTTCATCTAGGGTTCTTCAAATCTGCCACCTAACAATGGTTTGAGTCCTCTCAAGATAATTGTTCTTGTGTATCGACAATTTGATCTAATTTGTTGTCCAATCTGTGAACAAATATGAACTAATCCTCTTATCATACTTCTAACAATCTATAGATGGATGAACAAGGGTCACAAATCAACCACTAACAGTCCATTTACTAATTTTTCATAGGTTTCTCATATCTTTGTCTAAAACCATATGGAAATTACACCAAAATCAACTTCTCTGCATGTCAATCCATTATTCATGTGGCACATTTCTTCTGCATGCTCAATCTTCTGCTCAGGTTCCACCCTCCTTTGGATCTGATGTCTCCACACATACTGAATCTGAAAACCATCTTTCAGATCTGTGGTCTTTATTGCATAAATAAATCTCACTCTAAGGGTCACAACCCGTCTTCTTCTACGCAAATTTGTCACAGTCTTAAGGGCATACCTTATGAACTAAACATGCTAGGAAACTGTCCTAACTAGGGCATTATACTTATGTACTTCTAATTATTGTAGAACAAACCCTATTCACACATAGAAAAAACACGACTTTTGCCTCCATAAGAAACTCGACCTAGCTCATATCGATCCATAGATTCTGGGCATTTCTTTGACTGAATCTTGACATGAACTTCAGATCTCAATGTCGACCCTCAAACTAGGGTTAACTCAATCAATATTACACCTATATCGACTTATATTATGGCTCTAAATTACACTGCAAGCCCTCCTCCATTTATGTTGGTCTTTATCATAGACCTTGCGGCCTACTAACCACCACAAGGCAAGATGGTATCAACCCTCTCTTCTATTTCATGTAGAAAATCTAACCAACGGGATTCAATCTGATCTTGTAATGTACTAGAACAAGATACTGAATCCTTCCTACAATTTGTGGAAACAAAACACGATCGCACAATCACATATAAGTAAGAGAAACAAGTTATCAAACGCACAACACAAGATGTATCTGGGGAAGCAACTGCTCAAAACCCTCTATCTCTATTTTTTATTAATTCAAGGAATCATGAAACAATACAATGCTTAATCTCTCTTGAGATTCTCTAGCACTCTGCCAATTGTCTCCTGCTGATCTAGGCAAAATCGGTCTAATACTTAGCCAATTATCATTCCTCCTTCAGCCTGCCTTGCTCACGCAATTATTATGGAATTATCTCCATATTAATTAGGAAAATCAACCTTCCTTGATTGCGCAATCCATCATGGCATCCCAATGACTTTATAATTGCACATGGAAAATTTTCTATAAATACAACTAATAGTTATGTTCCTTTGAACTGTGTTACAATAAGGATGAAGGGTTTTTTTATTATTTAAAAATAAGATAAAACCCTAAACAACCAAAACCCTAACCCGAGGAGATGTAACACCAAGAGTTTATGGGCCCCGTTGGGGTTAGTTGGGCAGTCAACTTCCCGAGGTCGTAACTTGGTCATATTATATTCGTTTGACGCACATGATACCTCGTTAGAAAGATCTCTCCGAGGACTATAACTACATATGTGAATTCCATGAAATCATGAAACCTTTCATGCCCAAAAAACATCGTTTGGGGCCTCAAAATAGCTCCGGAAGTTCAGGACCCAAAAAACTGACAAAAATAGTAAATTGTGCTATAATTAAGGGAACTGAAAAACTAAAAGAGACAATGGCGAGGGCCCAAGTGGAATAGGAGGGTGGCCACCAATATCCTCCTCGAACACCTTAAATCGAATTTCTTGAGCTAACTCAATCATCATGAATTAGTTAACTGACACAAGTTGTTATGAGACGAAATTACAATTTATTGTCCAATTTATTTAAGGGAAAAACAAATTAGACACCTCACATTCTTCACTCCTGGTACATCAAAATTCCTCACCAGTGTAGGTGCATTTTTTTTGTCCTTTCTAGTTGCCAATTTCACTGTTTCTTGTTGCAAATTTCAACACTCCCTCTCAACAAGAAAGGAATTCAATTTATCCCCATCCGACACCTTTGGAATGTTCTGCATGCTACACTTCTCTAGTGTTGTTTACACCTACAAATCTTGAAACTGAATAGCCTCCAAACAATTGAATCAATATAATGCATCTGTCATTAGAGTCTTCTAACTGCTGCTAGCTACTGCACCTGTCTAGTACTGGATTCTCTGCGCTGTTGCTGACATATGCATCCGTGCCCTTTGAACTGTTGCTAACTCTGATTTGTGCTCCAGTATTTGACATCTATCACTCTGATTTCTGTCTTGTTGACATCTAACTACATCAATCTAACTGATCCTTCCTACTACTATTGTACTATGGGCTCCTCGTAGCCAGGTTCGATCCATGAGACACACCATCTCAATGGACCTTTCCCAAATTTCTTATCTTGGGATTATGTCTACACATCACCCCACCATACACCTCGAGGTATGGCCACTCCCTCTTCCCATCTGGCTTGAAATTTCCCCCTCATGGAGGTCTCTGCTTGAGTGGATGCTTCCACTCGGTCTCCTCTCTGCTTCTCATGAGGATGCATGTTGAAAGGTAATTTATGCTCCCTCTAAACCACCAAGTCTCTAACTTCTGCCTTTCTCCTAAAATATTTGCATGCATCTGGTACCTCAAGTACATATAGGTTCTTAACTCGCGCATTGTCCCGACGTTACAAAAAGTTTCTAAAAAAGAGTTGATTTTAAATCGATGATATCTCCCTCATCCGAGCTCCGATTCAACCGATTTTTTTTTCCATTTGGGTAGATTTTCGCAAGGAATCCAAATATTATATTTGTTTTTGAAAATTTTACACCAATATATTCAGATATTCTCTGCAAACTCACCGCCCAAAAAATTCCTGCTCTGATACCATGTAGAAAATCTAACCAACGAGATTCAATCTGATCTTGTAATCTACTAAAACAAGATATTGAATCCTTCCTACAATTTGCGAAAAAAAAACACGATTGCACAATCACATATAAGTAAGATAAATAAATTACCAATTGCACAACAACATGATGTATTTGGGGAAAGAAACTGCTCAAAACCCCTCTATCTCTATTGTGTATTAAGTCAAGGAATCATGAAACAATACATTAATGCTTAATCTCTCATGAGATTCTCCAGCACTCTGTCAATTGTCTCCCATTGATCTAGGAAAACTCAATCTAGTACTTAGCCAATTCTCATCCTTACTTCAGCCTGCCTTGCTCATGCAATTCCTAGGGAATTAAATCCTTATTAATTAGGAAAATCAATCTTCCTTGATTGCGCAATCCATCATGGCATCCCAATGACTTTATAATTGCACATGGGAAATTTTCTCTGAATACAACTGATAGTTATGTTCCCTTTAACCTCTGTCTCAGCTAGTTATTCCTCGAAACTGACATGCATGCAACTATTAATAGCGAATTTTCAGTTATATGATTGATCACTCATTGTGAATTAAATCTAATTTAATTCACTGGACCTCTCACTAGCTCATCACTCGGTTAGAACTAGTTAAATTAATTTTAACTCATTTAATTGAGTTAATTACACTTGCACCCCACTAATGCATCAACTTCAATTGGACCCCAAAAATATTAGAATCCCTCTAGATGCCTCATCTTAGACCCTCAAGTACTTGAATTTCTTGAGCTAACTTGGTCATCATGACTTAATTAACTGACACAAGTTCTTATGAGATGAAATTACAATTTATTGTCCAATTTACTTAAGGGAAAAATAAATTAGATGCCCCACATTCCTCACTCTTGGTGCATCAAAATTCCTCACCAGTATGGGTGCATTTTTTTTTTTGTCCTTTCTGGTTTCCAATATCACTGTTTCTTGTTGCAAATTTCAACATTTCAGAATTTGATGCGGCCTTCACACAAAGACACCATTAAAATCACATGCCAAGATTCTCATGAGAAACCTCTCTTAAGCTCGATCTTCTAGAAGAGAACCAACAATATGCCATCCTACTTCCTAGCACAAACCGACCATTAAGGTATGCAACATTCTTTTGAACCCTCACATGATGATCTTGCTCTTGGAGGATGATCATGACCTCCCTTTAGCAAGTACCCTTACTTGGCCCTCGTACTCAACCTACTTTAGGACTACATCTCTCTTCACCCCCTTGATGTGCCAGATAGTGGGAATACATGTCAAACATGTTAAGATGTGCCAAGTGATAAGGCATGCCAAGATGTGCAAGGGTGTGTCAATGTGTGTCAGGGTCTGTCAAGACAACAAAAGGGAGAAAAAAGTTAAACTACAAGGAAATGAACACATAAGAGGTTTAATAAGTCATCAATTTACCTTTTCCAAGAGGGGCATGCTAGGCACACCAACACTAGGGGGCAATAGGTGCCAAGTGCAGAGTCTTAGTGCATTCTAAGTGACAAGTATTCCTTTGTTGCTTCTCATCTACTTTCCAACAATTGATCATCACAAATAAATTTAATATTAAACCATGCCAAATCATACCAAGGCATCTCAACGTATTCCAATCATGCTAAGACTTTCCAAGTGCCAATATGTGTCACGGACTAGTGTTATGCATGTTATGAAGCGGAAGGGAATGTTGAAGAGTTCTAAGGTGTGCTAGAGAGTGATCATGCATGTTGATGAGTGTTAAGGATTACTAGGAAAAAACATTAAGGGAGCACTAGGTAAAAATTCATGGAAGTTAATGAATATGAGGAACTTGTGCCAGAGACTAGTGTTAATGAGTTTTAGTTGTCATGCCAAGGAGGGAGTGACAAGGTATGCTAAGCATTGGTAAGACATGCTAGGGAATATCAAGGCATGTCAAGAATTCCCAAAGTGTGCTTGGGAGTTCCAAGGTGTGCTAATTATATCATGTGAAAATTAATAGTGCCAAGATATGTCAATACATGCTAGGTGCTAAGGATGTGGCATAGGGTGCCAGGGTATGTCAATATGTGTCAAGGAAACAAAAGGAAGAACCAATAAGAGGGTTAATAAGTCAAGACTTTATCTTTTTGAAAAGGGGCATGCTAGGCACACTAATAATAGGTCCCAATACATGCCAAGTGGCATTGTGTGCCAAGTGCTAATGTATGTCAATGCATTAACCAAGGTGTTCCAGGGCATGCTAAGGACTATATGCAGCATGCCAACACATGCTAGGAGAGTTCAAGGTTGTGCTAGCGCATGCCACCATTTGCTTGGGCGTCGGTGTCATCACAAGATGTTCTAAGTACAATGATGTTCCAAGACATGTGGGGTGCTAAGAAATGTTAGCATGTGCCAAAGCATTAATTTAAGGTGTGCTAGATTGTTGAGGATTGTTAGGTCTTTCTCATTAATAGAATTTTCAAAGCTTGATTATGTATTAAATAATATACTTCCTACACACAATAGTGGAACTTTATCTAAAGGGAATTTGCTAGATAATAAACTTAATATATATGAATAATGTGTTGACTCATAGGAAATCTCTATTCGACTAGTCATTACTTGAGGGAAATGATACACTCTAATTACTTCTAAAAAAATTGATTGACCCTAACCACTATGGCCTTGGACATATTATAAAAAATACTCCACAATAATGGTATTAAATCGTTATCTTTTGACAAAAAAAATAATAACAGGCACATTGTGTCATCAAAAACACATTGGAATGATCAATGATAATGGGCATTTTTTGATCGTCACCAAAAGTAACAAAGAGAGCATTGGTGAGGGTCATTAAAAGTTCGTCACTAGAAGTGTCACCAAAGAGAGAATTAGTGATGGGCCTTTAACGACCCCCACCAAAAGTGTCATTGAAAATGTCTTTGGTGACGGACCATAAAGGACCATCACTATATACACTTACAGTGACTGTATTTTAATGATCAATGATGACAGACATTTTTTGACCATCACCAAAAGTAACAAAAAGAGCATTGGTGAGGGTCATTAAAAGTTCGCCACTAGAAGTGTCACCAAATAGAGAATTAGTGATGGGCCTTTAATGACCCTCACCAAAAGTGTCATTGAAAATGTCTTTGGTGACGGACCATAAAGGACCATCATTATATACACTTACAGTGACGGTTTTTTAAGGACCGTCACCATATGTGACATTGGTGACGAACCTTAAAGGTCCATCACAAGCATGACCCTCACCAATGTGCTTTTTTCTTGTAGTGGGAGAGCCAAAGATGGAGTGGTCTACCATTCAATTGCACATGGCCAATCAGCAGAAGATCATTCCTTTAGGAAGGTTGTCGCAAGTTGTGGTCAGTATAGAAGGTGTTAAGGTGATGGTAGAATTTGAAGTCATACAAATTGTAGATGATACTAATCCCTATCCTGCATTGCTAGGATTGGATTGGTCCATTCACATGGATGGTGTTATAAATCTGAAGAAAAGGAGGATGGAATTTTAAAGCAATGGATTCAGTGTAATCATTCCTCTAGATCCCACAGAAGGACAAAGGTATACTGAACAAGTGCATGCTAAGGATGAGATTGATCAAATATATAATCTAACCTTGTGTGAGAAAGATTGGATTAATCCAACAGCAGATGGAAACCTTAAGTGGGAGAAGGATGGCTCTTTTTTTTCATATTCTGATGAAGAACTAGAAAACTAGCAGAACTGATTGCATGAGGTATCTGCACTGCAGTGTAATCGCGTGACTCGATCTCTGCGATGTATAACATCTAACGTACTTGATTTACCGCACTATGATGGGTTAACTGATATAAATATGTTTATAGGAGAGCTTCAAAGAATTGTGCCTGAAGGAAAGAGATTCCATGCTTTGGATCTCGACTTGTGCGCTACTCCAGCAAGATGGTGGGAAACTCACAAGGAGAATATAGGAAATTGAGAGGAATGTGCACGCATGATGAGGTTGCGGTTTGAATGTACAGTTATTAAAAAGGAAGATGTTTACTCTTGCAAAGACGATCCGCGCAGACATTTGGAAAAATGGAATCAGGTATGGGGCGTAGAACCACGACCTAAATGGGTCCTGTTAGTGTCAGTTTTTGCATCCTTCCATCAGTGATCAAATAGACTCTTATCATGTCATATTAGGGCCCCATTTTGAAATTTTTGTCATTCCATTTGTCCATCATGCAAAAATTTGGTCATTGGATGTAGATCTAGGTCTGATCTCACTCCTTACAAAATTTTACTACTTGCTGGCTCATTTCATCACTTTGCTGAGTGTACCATCAGTCATGAGTTGTTGGCATCATCATTTTAGTCATTTTGATCATGGTTTCATTCAGTTAGAATCTCCAATAGGTATTAGGGTTTCCAAGGTCATCAAATCACCATTTCATGCCATAAAGTCCAACAAATGGAGTGACAATAAAGAGATTTCATCAATAAGTTTGATTTGTAAATTCGATTTCGGAACAAAATGTAATTTTATGTTCCTAATTTGTAATAAGTTCTCAGAGTTCTAGGTAGCTACACACTCAAAGTTCCATCAGCAAAAGAGTAAAGTTCCAAAAATCCAATCAGTGTTTCGAAATCAGCCTGCTAGACCTATTCCACCATCAGCATCAGTTCCTCGCAAGAAAAATAGGTTATCTAGCAGGGCTACAGTGAAGAAAAACAAAGAGGGAAAAGAGGACAAATAGGTCAAAGAGGTCGAAAAATACCATAGAGGACATAGGCAAGTGTTTTCTCCACATATTGTGGAAGGGACCTTGCCTTCTTCATTAGCAAAACAAGGAAATCAAAAGTAGCAAGAGGCATTTGTTCAAGAGGAGGAAGACCCTAATCATGAGGAATAAAAGGAATTTGACTTGGTGGACTTGGATGTCCAAGATGATCATGAAACCTCAAACCTAGTCATCAAAGAGAAAGATGCCACAATCAGAGAGATGCAGGACAATTTGGCTAAAGCGCAATTTTTCATTTGCTTCCTTGAACAAGAAAACAAGCAGCTGAAAGACAAACAAGTACTCTTGGAATTGCAGTTGTTGAAGGCCAAGAGGAAAGAAACAAAAGGCAAAGCAGTGATGGCACCTGATAAGTTTGATAATGATAAGGCTCAAATCACCAAGAAAATACCAAAAACAAGAGGTCTTAAGAGAGCATTAGAGCAGGAGAAACATGAGGTAGAACAGCTCAATTTTGAAGAAACAATAGCAAGAGCAATAAATGATGACAGAGGGGTTATGCTTGACAGAGTGAACATAAACCTTAAGAAGCTCCTTCATAAGACCAACAAGGATAATCAGATGCTCATACACATGGTTGACCGATACAACACCAGAAGCAATATTTGCAACATCAGGATCAAGCAATTGAAGGATAAACTCAAGGAAACCCTGATCACTCAAAAGGAGAAGGGAAAACTTAAGTTACTTGTTGATGCTTCCTTGGTTGCTTGAGACACCTATTCAGCACTTCATCTAGCAGTTTTGAATATTTTTGGGCAATTTTTTTATTTTTTGGGCATTTTTGTGAAATTTAACAGACTTCTTGCATAGTCAGCCTGCAAACGCGCAACATGGGCCACGCTGCGCTTTTTGTGGAGGCCTCCAAATGAGAAAAAATCTACATATTTGGATAGATAATGATTTCTACATCAACTTTTGACTACTGGTACATCAAAAATAGAACTTTTGATAGGTGGAAAAGGTAAAAAAACCTCTCAAAAAACACCTTTCTGCCTCCTTTTTCAGCCTCTCGCTATGCTTTTTGACCAGTATTGGGATATTGCATTTTTGAGGAGCTTCACTCAACCATTTTCAGAGCTTGAGCACATTTTCGACAACTATTCTGGAAGAAATTTCCAATGACCCATATTGGGCCCAATTTGGACTTCAGGATGTCACTCAAAAGTGGTTTTCAAGGCCCACATTACGCTTTTTACCAGGCACGCTGCGCTTTTCCCAAGCACGCTATGCTTTTTACAGTTAAATGATTGCTTTAGAATTTTCACTTTTTATTAGTTGATTGATGGATTTTAGCATAATTACTAATGTAATTGTAAAATGTAAATGTAATTATGTCATTAATAGTTATTAGAGGTAGATACATCAGGTAAATATGTAATTTTGGGTCAAGTGAATCAGTTTCATGAATGATAGGGATGAGTTTGTTGGCCTCCCTAGTCATTGTGATTCCCGTTGAGCACTTTGGGGATCAGTTCCACAAGTCATGGATTCGACCCCTAAGAGTGGGAGAAGTAGTTTTTGGTCTATATCTTTCATTTCCTTTATCATTGCAAGGGTTGGATGTTGTGTAATTGATCATTCAACACAAGTGTAATCAGACTTTTTGGCAGGAGCTAATAGAATGAGTTGTAGCTATTTTCGTGGGATTCCTGTGGTAATGTGTTTTAGCATTGTTTCCTCTTATGTTTGAAAATTTTTGAATGTATTATAATTTCCATATTCATGCCATCTCTGAATGTAATTGATTCTTAATTCAGATAGACAAAATTCATTAGTTGATGCTCTTTTTTGGAGGAACAGTTATAGTTTTGTTTCATCTTCTTCTAATTGAAAAGAATTCATGTTTTCCATGCTCTTTTCTGAAACCCTAGTTGTCTAATCCACTCCATCAATACACCTTAATTTTTTAAAGTGCTTACCTACCTTACCTCATCAGATCTCTACAATTTTGATCCTTTTTTCCCTAACCTAGTTCTTCCCTGGCCTATTCACCATCCAGCACTCAAAATCAATCAACCAAATCCTAGTGCTACTATACCTAGCCTAAAATCTCATTGATCCAGTCATCTTGGCTATGATCTCGTGGAGAGAGCCCTCTCCTACCTAGTAGGGCTAGCTACTTGGAAAAATATTGGTCTTTGGTTACCTTTGTTAGTCTCTTGCTCAGCCTTGGAGATCCGGTGGAGTGATAACAGGTCCATATGTTTATTCACATGTTGGGAAAGGTGCCTACTGAAAGGTATTTGGAGACAGAGCTGCACAGGGGCACTAGTGAATGGTCTGCGCTGACAGAGAGATTTATTATTACATTTATCTTTGAGAATGGATTTGATATGGTTGGCCAAGCTTTGCATAATATTTAAGAAGTAATATTTGATACAACAAAGCCTACAATCGAGTGCGCTCCACCAGCCTGGGATGCGCAGATGAAAGCTATTGTGAATTGTAGGAACCTGAGAGTTGAAGAGAATGATGAGAATCCAAGGAATATCATGATCCCTGAATCTGAGGGACAACGTGCAGTGGCTGGGCCTTCGATCACCTCGATGGATGTGACAAAGCCCCTAAAGCTCAGGCAGGTGAATATTGGATCTGGAGAACAACCTAAGTTGGAAAATATTGGAGACTACTAGGATGATGATACAATAGGAAATGTTTCTTAGTTGCTAACATAATATCAATATTTGTTCCCTACCAAGTTTTCAAAACTGAAAGGAATCATTGGGGAACTTGGAGTTATGAAAATCACCTTAAAACCTGATGCGCGCCCAGTGAAACAATGCCCATACAAGATGAACCCAAGATATAAGCAAAAGGTGAAAGAATTTTTGGACCAAATGGTTGCAGCAGACATCATTGAACCTGGAGAAGATTTTGATCAGTAGTTGTCATTGATGTCAACCCAAGTAGCACCAGGGGCTACCCCGATATTTCATGGTAATTTTCACTTACCAAATTACTATATTCTAGGTCAAGAATATTTTTTATGGTTTCTACTTGTCGAGATGTTTCCATTGATATATGGCATGTCGTGTAATTCTTCATGGTTTGAGAAATATTCATGTTTGAAGTTTGTAACCCCAGTTAGTGGGATAAAACACCATGGGGTTGTGGCATGGGTCATTGAAAAGTCAATAATTAATAATTTTTAAGCTCCTAAAATCTCTCCCACGTTCACTTGTTGAAGACCCTCTCAATTTAAGCATTTATATAAATTGTGATCCTCATATCCTTCTCATGTAGGGATTTCGCTACCTAAAACATGTCATCATGGAATTTGCGCTCTAAATTTATGAGATGAAGCCGAAATCTTGAGGAAGCTCCTGTAAAAATTTCAGATCAAGGTGCGCAATATTTTCGGAGATATGATTTGTGGAAGTCAGTGTTGTTTGCAGGCTCCTGAAATTCATCTCAAAGAAGTGACCTTGGGAAAATCGTCAGAACTCTCACTCTAAGTATCGGATTGAAATTTTGTAAAAAGTGGAAGATATTGAACGGACTGTAGTTTTGGTTGTATCAATTTTAGAGCTGAATGAAGAAACAATGACACGTGGCACGCCGTACAAGTTCGCTCTACTGAACCAGTCCATAATTAGGTCATTGTGAGAGATTGGGCATAACTCTCGCTTGAAGAATCCAAATTGGGTCAGACCTGTGGCACGGGAAAGAAGACTCAGAGGACTACTACAGAACCAAAAATCACATATTAGGGATCTAAAATAACAGAGATACACCAGATTCAATATCGAGATCCTAGAAGGCAAGAAAAAGCTAGATCATGTGTTGTCAAGGGTTGCAAAGGACTAGACTTTCTAGGGCAGAAAAGCAAAGAAAGGTGCAGCAGAGGGTAGCATGACAAGAGCAGTAATCAAGTTGCAGCAAAAGAAGCAAGAATTTCACCACATGAAGTCTTCAAGTGGGAAGCATTGCATATAGTCATTATAAAGGTATCACTGTACTAAGTCATTGTAAATGTATCATTGTAAAAATTGTACAAGTGTCTATCTGCCAAGAGTTGAAGAGGCAGTGTCGAGAGGTGTAGGATCATCATTAGGTGGTTGTGTCATAGTTGGATTTATGGTCTAGTGTGTATTCTTCTTCTACATCATTCTATATCATTGTAAAGTGGACCATTTTCCTTGGTACGGGAGTCCATTCTTCTTTTATTCTTCTATAGGGTGGTAGGGTGGTGCTAGGCTGGTGCATGAAGTCACGAACAGGTTGAAACCTATGAAAAATTTAGGGTGCTAGGGTGGTGCTAGGGTGAGTTTTAGCTCAGTGGGTGTTGGGGCATTTGTTCAATTGACTATTGAGGAATCTCGGGCGTTGGAGCGTCCATCAAGTGGGAGCTAGAGAAGAATGTATTTCTAGATTCTAGGAAGTTGGAGCTTTATTTTCAATTGGAGTTGAATATTAAAGAATTATTACAAAAGAATTCAGGTGGTTTTTGTCCTTAAGAGGGTTTCCACCTTAAAAATTGTGTGCAGCTGTGTTCCTTTTGTTTACTGCTATCATTGTACAAACACTAATAATAATTGAAGATTAACTAATGCTCTGAAATATTAATAATAATACTAATTGAAAGGAATATTGATTCACCCCCCCCCCCCTCAGTATTTCCAACATAAGAGTTTGACTGGGTAATTCCAGTGGTTGTGTAAGATAAGAAGACCAAGGGAGAAATCATGATCTATGTAGATCTGCACAAACTGAATGATGCTTGTGTGCATGATCCATTCCCAACTCCATTTTTTAATGAAATCTTGGATAATATTGGAGACTAAGAAGCATATTCCTTCATAGATGGGTTTTCAGGATATCATTAGATCTGGATTGTGCCAAAAGATAGGATTAAGACCACCTTTGCTACTGAATGGGGATCCTTCCAATATACAGTCATGCCTTTTGGATTGGAGAATGCTCTTGCCATTTTCTTGTGCGTAATAGTTGTTGCTTTCAAAGAATTTATCCACAAGTTTTTGGAGGTATATTTTGATGATTGGAATGTATTTGGGCTATTGAAGAAGCATCTATCAAATATACGCTAAATGATGGATACGTGTAGGAAGTATTAGATTTCCTTGAATTTGAAGAAGTGTATATTATGTGTACCATTTGGGATATTGTTGGAACACGTTGTCTGCCAGCAGGGGTTGATGGTAGATCCTGCAAAGATCGTAGTCATAGTTAATTTGGAGGTACCTGAGAATGTTAATCAGTTGCGCTCAATATTGGGGCATACTGGGTACTATCAGAAGTTTATTCAGGGCTATGCACTGATAACTGCACCCATGGAAAATTTTCTCAAGAAGGATGCAACATTCTGATGGGATGAGGATTGTTAGAATAATTTAGAGCTGCTGAAGGAAAAGATGGTCACTGTGCCAATCTTGGTCTTCCCAGATTGGTCCAAGATATTTCATGTACACGTGGATGCCTCCTGTATTGCGCTCGGAGCTATATTAACGCAGCCAAGAGTGGGTGAAATTGATCATCCTATTGCTTATGCAAGTCGATAACTTTCATGCGCATAGAATAATTACTCAACCATAGAAAGGGAAGGGCTAGAAATGGTTTGTGCACTGTAGAAATTACGCCATTATCTGTTAGGAGGTCACTTTAAGATGTTAATTGATCATTCTGCTTTGAAGTACCTAGTCAATAAGCCTGTGTTGGGCCCAGATCGGTAGGTGGTGGTTGTTATTCCAACAATATTATTTTGAGATTATGGTAAAACCAGGATGATTGAATCTTGGGCTAGACCATCTGTCACGCATTGAAAAGGGTGAGGAACCTACAAACTTAGATGATGGATTGTCAGATGCATAGTTATTTGAGATAAAGGTGTTTGATGAGAATTTTGCTGATATCATTCAGTTTCTGACTATTGGATGCGTGCCCAATGAATATATTGTTCAACAGAAGAAAGAACTTGTGGCACGCGCAACGAAATTCACCATTATTGTTGGACAGTTGTATAAAATGGGTGCGGATGAGGTTTTGCAAAAATATGTCTTGGAGTATGAGAGACGTGCAATCCTAAATGAATCTCATGGAGGGGTTTTCAGTGGTCATTGTGTAAGTAAGGCCACTGCACAGAAGATTTTGCGAGTTGGGTTATCGTGGCCCACGCTGCACAATGATGCCTATGCGCATTATCATGCATGTGATGTATGTCAGAGGACAGGGAAGCCTTCGCGCAAAGACGAAATGACCTTGAATCCACAGATGGCACTACAATATTTTGAGAAATGGCTATATATTTTGTGGGACCTACTAATCATCCAGGAAGGAAGAGTGATGCGCACTACATTGTCACTACGACAGATTATGTAACTAGATGGGATGAAGCCAAACCGGTGAAGGATTGTATTAATGATACAGGTGCACAATTTATATTTGAGAATATTGTGACTCAGTTTGGTTTTCCTAAGATTATGATAAGACATCAGGGTACACATTTTGTAAATGACACCATTGAAGCATTGACCGAAGAATTCAATATGTGTCATTAGAATAGTTCTCCTTATCACCCTCAGGAAAATGGCGTGGTTGAAGCATTCAATAAGATACTGGAGACTGCGCTGACCAAGGTATGCAATGCTAACCGAAATGACTGGGATGAGCAAGTGCCAGTAGTTCTTTGGGCATATAGGACCACTTGCAAGGAGTTGACTGGAAGGATACCTTTCAGGATGGTATATGGGCAAGAATCTCTGTTTCCAATGGAGTTCATTGTCCCTAGTCTGTGCATTGCAGCGTTCACCAATATGGCTCAAGAAGATGCTTTGAAAGATTGGTTGTCGCAGTTGGTTGCTCTAGAATAAGATCGTTTTATTGTATATTATCACCAGTAGGTTCAAAAAGTGTGCGAAAAAGCATGGCATGATAGGCATATCAGGAAAAAGTTGTTCAAGGAAGATGATTTGGTCTTACTATATGACAACAAGTTTGTGCGCCACCGAGAGAAGTTGAAGATCAATTGGCTAGGGCCCTATTTTGTTAAGGAAATCACTGATGGAGGAGCAGTGCACCTGGCCACGTTGAGCGGTGAATACCTTCCTGGGTATGTCAATGGAAGCCATCTGAAGCCATATAGGGATGACCCTATGCCCACCAAATTATATGGCCGGAGTATCAAACCTGCGCAGATGGGATGGAGAATGTGCAGTAAGGTGCGACGTGCGCGCGGTAGCTGTGCGAGGAGGTTGACTGGGTCGTAGAGGTGTCAAAAACTAGCCATTGGAACAGTAAAACTGGAAAAGACAGATTTATTACCATTTTTGGGAGCATCTAGGTTGCAATTAATGAAGGGATTTTTCCAGATTTGGGACCATTTTTTAGTGATGGAGCCTCATTAATGCAAAAGGAGTCGTTGAAGATGCGCCACAAGTATAAATATGACCTATGGGGTTGCAACAGTTCCCTTTTATTTTTGAGTGAATTATTTGCCTTGAGTTACCTAATTTCCGCTGCATATTATGTGTCTATTTCTGGTTTGGGTCTAGGATTCGAGGACGTGTTGCCCCGAGAAGTTTCTAGAGCTTGCATCGGAGTTTTACCTTGATCATATTACATATGAAGGAGGCATTATGCACCGCAAGCCTAAAATTTGGGTGCTAGGTCTGCACAAGGCAGGCTTGCTAAATTTTCTCGAGATCCCTCATTTTGGGCACAACCCCATAAATGATATATACGTCAGACAGTTGCTCGCATTAGTCCATGATGATGCGCTATGGTTGGGAGAGTGCATCCCTATTGATTGTGCTTTGATCCATAGGATCACGGGCCTACCTGCTAAAGGAGCTAACCCTATTGTTGATTTCGGTGGTAAGGCGCAAGAGAAAACTGTCGCGGACCAAATTAAGAAGAAATATCAAGTCACGAGGAAGATTCAGGGTTTTCTGGTTGATGAAATAAATGATCTCGTAGGTTGATTTGGTACGATCATTTTGGTCTGCAAGGTGATGCGCAAGTGTAGACCAAAGGACGTGCTCGTGCACATCATTGCGCTCGCTAGACAATACGAGAAGGAGTGATTTATAACTGGTCCAGCTATTTGTGTAAAGAGTTCTTAGAAAATGGGTTCGAAGCACAGGAGGAAGGCAAGCATTTCCAATGTGCTTGGTTAATGTTGTTGATCACGCTGACTGGGTGGAAGACCCCTGAAGACACCCAGTTTTCAGAGATAGAGCCTCAAATTTTTGAGGTTGAATGCTATGCAACATTGTGCAATTATTCAGACCCAGTGCGCGCTAGGGAAACAAGATTTTTTGGGTTCTATACAATGCCACTCTTTATCAGGCGGTACAATCAAAGCCGCAAATGTCGCCC
This sequence comes from Pinus albicaulis, assembly GCA_034641835.2. Classification (NCBI taxonomy): domain Eukaryota; kingdom Viridiplantae; phylum Streptophyta; class Pinopsida; order Pinales; family Pinaceae; genus Pinus; species Pinus albicaulis. The sequence continues at coordinate 1,032 of JAXQQM020087700.1, read as the reverse complement.
ACTTTACATGATCAATATAAGATGGTGTTGACTTCAAAGCTACATTTCACAACATGCATATATGTGCAAAGGGTGCCATGGAAGGAGTGTGTTATGAGTTACCATACCTGGTGACAAGGGATGAATTGCTGAGAGTAAAGAATGAATGGCCACCAACCTAGTTGACACCGATCACACCCACGAAGCCACGCACTGGCAGCGAGATAGTGAAACCAACAGAGAATGTGACCGAGAAGGAAGCAACACCAACGACCATTGGTGATACCATAGACATTGAAAAAGAAATAGAGCCAAAGAAGAATGGGTCTGCGTCAAAGGACAAAGAAACCGTAGTGACCTCTAAGGGAACCAACCGCAGCTCTCAGGCCATTGGGTGATCAAGAAAGAATAGGAAGGGTTCCAAATAGGCTGGGGAGGAGGTCCTGATGTTGAAAAATATGATCTACATGAAATAGCCAACACAGTCATGTCTACGACCAAGGATTGTTGGACTGACATGGAGGTGCAGTACAAGTCTGTGCTAGAACTTGTTCAAGTTGGAATTCAGGAGTTGAAGATGTGGGCGAGCTAGATTCAAGATAGCATAGATCAGGCGAGCTAGACCAACATGCATGTCATGAGTGCACAACCATTAGATGTTGCATTACTAGCCTCTAGGGATGTTCGTCTTGTTCAAATCCTCGCGCCATCAATTCAGGTGGATGCCAGCTGACGTACCCAATTTCAAGGATCAGGTCATATAAACATTAATCTTTCTATGTTACCTGCAGGAAAGCTACACTTGATGCACTCAATGATCACAGATGAACTTTAGTATAGAGAGGCTATTGCTCACATTCAGACAATGGAAGCCCATTAACATGGAGAACAAGCACACCAATAGTAGCAAAAATCAGAAGCAGCATGTCGCGAAGCCAAAGCCCAGCATGCTGCACTGGAGGCAAAGATCCATTAAGTATGCCAAGATATTACAATTGTCCTGGACATAGTTGCGCTTGAGGAGAAATTAGAAGGATTGGTTGTCGTGTTGAA